>VZTH01017846.1:63914-389381 GCA_013397815.1 Aleadryas rufinucha | reverse complement strand
CCTGTTTTTTAAAACCAAGACAGAGAGGAACAAAACGAGTGCATATTAGAGGGGGGCAGAGAGTAGGCAATTCAGGAAGTCTGTACCTTCTGAGTACCTCAGCCAATGGGGAAAGGAAGAGGGTGATGTGGTCAGGAACTCAGGATAAAAAGGGGACTGTGTTCCCTAAAAATTTGAGAGACCCCAGGGGAATGCCCCATGGCCTCTCCCTTCATGTAAATAAAGTTACTGGACTCCTTTGTTTCCTTTTTGGACATAAACCTCTGGTGGTGTGAATTTTTCCACACACTTCTAATCCAGGACAGCTCTACTATGTCCTGCTTGATGAACTGTGTCTGCAGTGATGGCCAAATCACTTTGACAAATCAGCAGGTAATGGACAGGCACAAATCATTACTCAAAACAGACTGTACAAGAGGCCTTACTCAGCCTTTTTCTCCCTCTGATATCTCATTGTAATTGCTGCATACCAAAGAACCAGTGCTGATGAAACCAAAGACCCCAGAGCAATCTATTTGAGAGCAGCATACCTCTATCAGAATAGGAGTCTCCATGAGTCTGAAGTCCCCAAGCCCAGAGGCAGCACTGCTCCAGACCTCACTTTCACAGAATTCCCAGACAGCTGTGAAACAAAAAAGACAAATCAACAAAAGACCATGAGGAGTTTTATAGCCATCCAGTAGCCTAGAACCTTTCTCCATCTGGCATATTGCTAGCACTTTCTCCCAATATGTTTTTCACACCTTCTAGGGGCTTAAGCACTGAAGCCACAGACCTGACTCAGTACTAGAATAATTCAGATTTCTTTCTATCCAAACAACATAACAAATACTAAAACACTAGTCAGACCGTAACACACAATGAGGCTGGCAGCCTAAACCACAATTCCCTTTACAAAAGAATATGTGTGTATTATATATGCTGTGTCCATAGTTTGCTTTCCAGCTGGTTCACCTACTTACACTAATCATGCATCTGGCATGTGCAGCCATTCACAAACTGTCCTTGCTATTGTTTGAAACATTTTTAGCCTGTGAGTTTCCTTGAAGTTACATCACTTAAACATCCTGTTTTCATTAGTTCTTATCCCTAATTATGTATGTCAACATCAGTACCAACATTCTCAGCATCTAGCTCACACACAGCTCATGTATAATCTTCCATTTGGAAATTCTCTTCAGCCAACAAACACACTTAAAGTCAGACAGTTCTAAACCCATAATTCAAGCACTCACTAGTCACACACAGGATTTCTAGGCTGTCAGCGTTTCCAGCTTTCTATGTGTAAAAGGTGCCTGGATCCTCCCGATATATAAAAGACATCCATAAAAATATATCTATACAAAGTGTCCAGGATGAAAAAGAACATCTATTTGGAAAAATGTGGACATACAATACCCATACAGAAGACTGCGTGCAAGCTAAGTCAGGAACTTACAGTGCAGCAAGTGACTCCCCGCTAGAAGTTTATTTCATTTCCAAACTGCAAAATATTCACAATCTTTCCCTACACAAAATTATTGTCAGCAGCTATATATAGTATGAAATTATCATCCTAACTTATTCAGTCACAACTCCCCCTTGTAGGCAAGACCTTCATCTGATGTACCCTATGCCATTCACCTAGAAAGTCAGCAGCTGCATGGAAAGATTCAGTCCCATCTGCAAAGGATATGTACTACTTATAGGATATGTTCCACTATTCAGATAGTGGAACAGCAGAACTTTTTACAACCATGGTAAAAAATATTTACTTGTGATCTGTCAGTTTCAGGTAATGTAGGAATTTAGCTTAGCTTGGAAATGCAGCAAACAAAATATCACCTGGTTTCCAAATAATGGAGAAGTCATACTTTTTACTAATGGTGATAAATTTTCTTCAAAATTTAATAGCTGAACCTTTAACATACTGCAAAAATATCTTCGTGAGACACTGATGTGCAATTCCCAGTCTGGTCTGAATTCACACCCTAGTCTACTGGGTAGTAACATTCCTGTAAGTTGACCAGACTACAGTGGCCACAAAATATTACTCAGTGGTAGTAAGTCACTGTTTCCTCTATGCTGCTTTGTTGTTTCTCAAATAAGAAGTGGAGTCAGCTGCAGAGACTATATGGAACATTTCTTTGCACACCTGGAAACACTCCTGAGAGATCTCTACTTTGAAGGGACTGCTGCAGCCACAGAACAACTGCAAGAACTGAGAGCTACACAAATGGAAGTATTTCCTCTGGTAAATGTTACTGGTGTGCAGCCCAGTTCCACCACTTGGGTTAGCAAAGTGAACTTTTGAGATTTCTAATGTCCCAAACTGCTTGTTTTATTCCTATTTAATACAGGAATGTGTGTGAAGGAATCTGTACAATTCTGTTGTAGGAGTCAAGCTAGGTTTCATTTACCATGTTTTTTTAGTGTAGGAATTTTCTTCCTGTTTTCAGAAAGGGTTAGTCTGCAACTAAATGACACATAACTTTTACCTTAGGGAATGGAAAAGCCATCTCTGGTAGAACCAGGGGATCCAAGTTCCTTATCTGAGTAACTCATGATTGCACTTTTCAATTTTTTCACAAAAATGCAAAATAGTGTGGGAAACAGAGGAGCAAAAACTTCTACAGGCACTAGTGGGTTTAATTTACAACCCTGGAAAAAGCTTGGGCTGATGTAATGACAGAGATATATAGACTTTAAGCAAGAGAATTATAAACCTATGTTTCTACAGTTATAAGTAAGAATATGTATTGGGTGATATGGTGAAGGGTTTTTAAGCATAGTAATGTGATTTTATAGTTTAAGTTAAGAATTTAGATCTTATAATAGAAGTATACGTGTGTACGTGAGCTAGCAAGTTATTGGTTAAGAGACAGCCGCATTGCAGTAAGAAATACTACAGGTGATAGGTCATAAAGTCAAAACAAAGTTTTGTTTTAATTGCTTATTGGACTAGAAAGTTATAAATTGCCATGTAACCTTGAAACTCGTGACTATCTTTTATGGAGACTTGTTGCTAAATCTCACAGCCTCTGAGACTGATGCCTTGTTTGTTTTTTAAGTAATAAATCGTGAAAAACCATGATAGTCCCATGTCTTTAATAAGAACTCTGATGGAAGACAATAAAATAGTACTGTAGTACTCATTCAGTAGGTATGTATAACCTATAAAACCAAGTAAGTCTTTACAAGCCTAGATAAGACTACATTCCCATTTCAACACAGTTTACAACCTAGGCCAAAAGTCAACAATAAAGGAATATCAAATTCCATTCCTCTCAGAAGCACAACATCAAACTTACAGAACAGGCAAAGGATAAAGTATGGTGGATTTCCACATTCAAGATTTTGAGTTGATACTAGAGTTTTTGGGGGTTTTTTAAAAGCATGAAGCACACTGATGTCTTCTTTCATTGTGCACATGCTGGAAACAATTACAGTCCTAGCTCTGCAGTTTCATCATTCTGCTGTGTTTGGTGGAAATCCCACTGAAATCATCTGGCCCCTGAAGAGAACAACTTCAAGACTGCAGCCTGCAGTCCAACACTCTTCAGTTCTATGCATCCTGCTTATCCTCTGCCGTGAGCTTAGAACCAGTCCTCTCATGCAACATAAAACCGGATTACATTATAGCACTTCAAACCTAAGTGTCTAAAAATGCCAATGCAAACTCAGATTGTTTGTGGTAATCAAAGACACTACAGTCAGGTTTCCTTAGAAAATGAGGATAGCATGTTTATGTCTGACTACTCCACCAAGTAATTTTTAAATCCCAGAGGCCAAATTCAAGCAAAACTGGCAGAGATGTAAATATCTCAAAGATACCAAGTTTCTACAATTTTGTCCAGTATACCAGTGGGTGAAAGAAAAAAACTATATTCATGGATTTACACAAGGAAAGACTATCTGATCTCTTTATTGGTCATCAGAAAATCTACCCAGAGAAGAAAAAAAAGCAAAATTCATTTAATTAGTATTTTGTGCATAGAATAAGTATTTTAAAGAGTGACAATAATAAATGATTAGGCAAATATTTATTAGGTGACTAATGAATAGGTGCTCTTCATTGGTATAAAACAGCCTTGCTCTACGGAAAATACAGCCACTGCAAACAACTGAAAGCAAAAATTTTCAGTGTGTCTTTAGTAACCAGCCCTTAGGGGTGGACAGGCTGCTTAACCCTTACCTGTAAACAGAAGATTTAGTTTAGTATCTTACAGTCCCCTCCACAACTGCAGCTACTTATCCTTACCCTCTCCTTCTCTGAGAGTTTACTGATCTCTCAGATATCTCAAAGAAACCTGTGAAATAATCCATAATTTCTACGTATGTCTAAAAAGAAGAACAGAGGTAGGCAGCATGAACAGTTGAATCAGCGCAGTTGAGGAGAAAATCACATCAGGCAAAGGAAAGATAAATAAGGTATATGTAACAGGCAACTGGAAACCTCTGCCACCGCTTGAAGAGTAGAGTCTAGCAATTGCCTCTGGGAGAGCCAGAAAAGACAGTGCTGCCATTTCCACATATCTCCTGGCATGCAGGGAGCAGGAGGGTAGCTTTGCAGGTGTCATGTCCTGTGTGCCTCTTCAATATAAAAAGGAATTGCTTTTACTTACAGCATTACAAGATTAAATAACATTCTGCTATGGATAGCCTGCATCAAACATTTTCCACCAAGCCTTTGCACTCCAGTTGCCTGGTTGGGCATAGCAAATGGCAAAACCAGGATGTTTTGTGATTCATTCCCTTCAGGACAGCTGACCAGCTCCTCAGCTACTCTGCAGAAGCAGCATGCAGGTGTCAGCTCCCTCCATTGTTCTTTTAGGTTTAACTGGTGCATCAGCCTGAAGCAACAACAATGACACTTCAGTGTTCACATTAACCATTCAATTAGAGGTGGCATGAAGCCTGAATTCCTCCCCACTGTGACTTCCAGTCTTGGAAAGCTTGATTTGCCTTCTTCACAAACACTTCAGAACAACTTTCCCAAGCTTGCATTGAGATCGGCCAAAACACCAGGTTTGTCTGCTTAAAAGTTGAAACACTTCACTGCAACTCAGACTCTGGCTTATTCACCATATAGCTTGTAACACATTCTGTAGAAAGCTTGTGAAAAAGTAGTTTCTGCTGAGACTGAAATTGTTTTGTAGCACTACAAGAGATGCAGGGTCTTTCCTTCATAAAAGTGTGGCCTGCATCACACCCTCTCCATATAGAAATTAAGCTGGCCCAGCCACGCTCCCTTATTCTGTAGACCGGTTCCACGTACAGGACCTCAGGGTGCCAGCTGATTAATGGAATATGCTAAGCTGGACGAGATACATAAGAATCATTGAAGTCCAACTCCTGGCTCTGAACAGGATGGTCCTAAGAATCACACCATGTGCCTGAGAGTGCTGTCCAAACGCTTCCTGAACTCTGTCAGGCTGGTGCTGTGACTGCTTCCCTAGGGAGCCTCTTCCATTGCCCAATGACTCTCTGGGTGAAGAACCTTTTCCAGATAATAACCTGAACTTCTCCTGACTCAGCTTCGTGCTGTTACCTCGAGTCCTGCCACTAGTTACCAGAGTGAAGAAATCGAGACCTGCCCCTCTGCTTCCCCTCATGAGGATATTGAAGACAATGAGGTCTCCCCTCAGTCTCCTCTTCTCCAGGCTGAACAGACCAAGTGACCTCAGCCGCTCCTCATACGGCTCCCCTCCAGACCCTTCACCATCCTTGTGGCTCTCCTTTGGACGCTAACACTTAATGTTTTTTATGTGAGAAAACCCCTCAGACAAGAGCGAAGAACCCACTCGCTCCAGCACGATGCCACTCGAGGCCCTCACCCGGCCGCACTCCCGCCCAAGGGCCACCGAGCGGGCGGTGCCGCGGGCGGGCACTGAGGCTCCCGAGCCCGCCCTGACCGACCCCGTGACGCCGGAGGCGGAGTCGGGCTGCCCTGTGAGTGAAACAGGCGGGCTGAGGCGGCCGTCGCACTATGGGCAGAGCCATGGGGTTGGTTGGGTTGTTGCTGGGGCTCGTCGTGGTGCCCGCCGTGCTGGTGAGCACCAGCCTCCGCCACGGCGCCCCGCGGACTGAGGCCGAGCCGGAGCCGTCCGGCTGGGAGCTGGCGGCAGACGCCGTCCCCAAGGACTCGCTGTGGCCGCTGCCGCAGTGGGTCCGCACGTACCCTCGCCAGCTGCAGCTGGCGCCCAGCCGCTTCCAGCTGGTGCACGGCGCCGGCTCCTCGGCGGGCCCCGGCTGCGGGCTGCTGCAGGACGCCTTCCGCAGGTGAGCGGTGGCGGGGCTGGGTGGGCTGCAGCGGCGGCCCGGGGACGGGAGCAGCCGCCTCAGAGCCCCGCCGGCGCCTGTGCTTCCCCGGCAGGTACTACGAGTACATGTTCGGGCATTCCCGGTGGCGGACGCGGGGCCGCTGGCCACTGGCTGCCCGAGCGGAGCCCGAGCTGTTCCAGCTGCAGGTGGTGATCGAGGCAGGGGACCCTGGCTGTGACAGGCACCCGCAGCCCACCTCCAGCGAGGCCTGTGAGTACCGCACCGCTGCTCATCGCGCTCCTCCTTCCCCGGCTTAGGCGGCACCGTTAAGCGCTTGTTTTCCTATCACGTGTCCGGTGTAGAAGTCAGCAGGTTTTTGGGGTTTTTTAAGGAACTGGAAAGCAAGGGCTCTCGGAAGCGCTCAAAAACATTTCACAGCAGTGGCGTCCCGAAGATAATTCTTGTTCTTGATGCTATGGGAAATCTCAGCCCACGGTGAATCACGAAGCTCATCACGTGTCGCCTATGATTTTTACAGTTCAGCTGTCATACAGCTCGCTTACCTGCTACTATCCTTTCTAGCAGCTAGCATTAGGAATAAGAGGTACTATGCTGTGCAATAGCCAGTTATCTTTGGTGATATCTGTGCATAGTCAGGAGATGATCCCTTTCAGTACAGGGTATTTATTAAGTGAAGGCTGTCACTGCTTACCTGTCTCCTTAGAAAATACTGCATTTCAGTTGAAGCTACTTACACTGAGATATGTACATGGTATTTCCTGTTTTTCCAGGAAAACCAGAAAGTGCTCGTTGAACTTGTTATTCATCTTGCAGTCCTATAAATCTACTTCCTTTCTATCTGTAGATACAAGAAAGGATTTAAAAACATGTTTATATTGGATTCATTTTTCTGTGCTTCTTTAGTTCTATGACTGAAGTCCAGAGTGGAGAAGTATTCTAAATAAAGTACTAATTACCAGAGAATTTTCTTAACAGAAATAAGAATGAGCAACAGTATTGCTTTTTGTCTGGGCAGGATAACACAAAAATTAATATATTCAATTAATCTAGTTCTGTTTTGAGATAATCTTCTGTTGTTTGGTATCCAGGATACAGATCCCTAGAAAAAAGATCATTTTAATCTTAAGTCATACATCTGCAGCAGGATTAATTCCACCTAACTTGTAATAGAATGTACTGATATTAAATTTACTAAATCCTTTTGGGACATACAGCCAAAGAGTTCAGTTTTTATGTCCAAGCTTATAAGACTTTTCAATGCAAATGAAATATAGCAGCAAACATGCTAATGCTCTTAACACTGTTCTGCCAGTCAGGTTATTGTGCTGCTTTATTATTATTTGACCTTTGAACTTCAGATTTTAACCAAAACTGGTTCTTGTTTTCTGTCACGGAATCTGTCAGACCATGTGATTTTTAGGTTGTATTCTTTAGAACAGGCAGTCTTTTCCCTCTGCTCTAAGAAATAAGTTTCCTGTTACAAGTAATATATTTTCTTAGTGTAATAAGCTGAGCTTTCCAGACTTCAGCAAGTTTTAATTTTCTGGTTTTTAATGGGCTATCTTTTTAGGGGTACAAATTCTGAAAAATGCTGTTATTGGTGACTTGCTGGTTTGGGTGGTCTGGCTCCTTAATAAAGATAGTATGGACAGTCAGTGACTATCCTTTAGCAAGAGTATTAGATATATAATCGAAGTACAGGTTACCTGCCCTCTTGCCTGCTTTTTTTTTTTCCACTAGTGCTTTGTACTGTACTTTAGTACTCAAACTTAAGGGAGGATTGTTATGGATTCCTTCAGATACCATTCTTCATTTTACTTACTGTACTTCATCTCACTGCCCCCATACTGATGCTCAGGTCAAGAGGGTGACCTGCACCTTGTTGATGCATCAGGCACAGCATCGCCAGTCAGGCAAGGGAGGGGATTGTCCCCTCTGCTCTGCACTGGGGCGGCCTCACCTCGAGTGCTGGGGGCAGGTTTGGGTGCCACAGTGTAAGAGAGAGATAAAGCTATTGGAGAGTGCCCAAAGGAGGGCCATGGGATAGTGAAGGGTCTGGAGGGGAAGCCATATGAGGAGCAGCTGAGGTCACTTGTTCCGTTCAGCCTGGAGCAGAGGAGACTGAGGGGAGACATCACTGTGGTCCTCAATATCCTCATGAGGGGAAGCAGAGGGGCAGGTCTTGATCTCTTCACTCGTATGACCAGTGGCAGGACTCGAGGTAACAGCACGAAGCTGCGGCAGGGGAGATTTAGGTTGGGTATCAGGAAAAAGGTTCTTCACCCAGACTGTGACTGAGCAGTGGAAGAGGCTCCCCAGGGAAGTGGTCACAGCACCAAGCCTGACAGATTTCAAGACACATTTGAACAATGCTTTCAGGCACATGGTGTGATTCTTGGGGGTGTCCTGTGCAGGGCCAGAAATTTGACTCAATGATCCTGATGGATCCCTTCCAATTCAGAATATTCTCTGATTCTATGTTTTGATTATTAATTTTTTTTCTTTGTAATAAGACCTTAATAGTAAGCACCTGCCAATATTATAGGACAAGTTATATATCTAAAAAAATATGTAACCATAAACTATATGAAAGGAAGATAAAAGGAGAAGTAAACTTTTCATGATTAGATTTGGGTTAGCTGCCCAACCCTTATCACATATGTCTTAAATGCAAAAATATAGTCTGTTATGTTTTAAATCAGCTGGGTTAAACTTTGCTGGAATTTTGGCTCATATACAATATTTTAACATTGCCATTACTAAGCACGTAACTTGTTTTATGTTCTTTCTGATTAACTGTTGACTCTCTGAACGGTAGCTTGCTTTGTATCAGGAAAACATAGATGAAAAATAATTGCATGCTATCACTGTTAAAAACAGGATTGGTTGGAATTTAAAACACAAAGGGAGATGTGGCACTTGCAGAATCTCTTTAAAGCCTTTTGGCATTGTCCTGTCAATTCATGCTTTCTTGAGGAGTAAGCTTTTTTTTTTCTTTACTTTAGATCATTTAACTGTAACTGAGCCTGTGGCTATACTGAAAGCTTCTGAGGTGTGGGGTGCTTTAAGAGGTAAGCTGATACTTTTCATATCGAGCTATTTGTTTAGGGCTTATACAAACTTCATGGCAGACCAAAAACCAGCTGACCACTTAGCCTTGCCCTCATTAAGTACCTCATTGGAAGTAAGCTTAGTCAGGCCAAAAGGATACTCAAATGTTTCAGTTAGACCCTTGGTCCAGATGCTCAGCATCTCAGATACAGTGGCACACTGTGAGTACATTCTTGCTGTGCCTGAAATCAGCCAGGCCAAGCAAAAAGCTGTCTAAACTGCAGTATGAACAGATGGTTTTCTGATTGCACCTAATAAATGGACATGCTGAACGCATCACAAAGAATGATAATCCTGACGTTTCAGTCTGCTGTTCTTACTGGAATGTTAAGTCTATGTATTAGTTACCTATAAACCAACAGATTTTTCATGCTGAATTAGAAACTTCACCAGTTCCAGAAATTACAGGAATAGATGCACAACAAGACCAGAAATTCCTACTTCACTCTCAGTAACTTCCTTAATATTTGGGGATTAATCTGCTACAGCTGAGCGGTAGCACAAGTATTCAGTATCTGTGCATAATGGAGAATTTGAATGGTTCTCTCCAGAATTTTTTGAACAGTGGTGCTTGAGCAATTAAGGAAACTGTGCTGAAGAGAAAGAAAGAAATTCTGCTACAAAGCATTCTTTCTAGCAATGTGAATGCCTGTAAATAATTATGATGCTGTTTGTAACTAAAAGTTTAAGGGCAAGTACTGGTTTGTAATCGAGATCCCTTTCTTGGATATTTTTCCAGGTTTGGAAACCTTCAGCCAGTTAGTTCATGAAGATGACTATGGAAGCGTAAGTATGGCTGTTAACTAAATCCACTGTCCAGGTAACTGAGTGCTTTTCTAGAAACAGCAGATCTACCAGTTTCATTCAGCAGTATTTCAGTCTGTTACAAATTTTCAAGAATCGTTTCCTGAAAAAAAAAAGTATTTCCTGTTTGAAATTATGAATATGAAAATAAAGTAAAATTCTAATTTTTAAATTTTGTTCTCATAGTTTCTTGTCAATGAATCTGAAATCAATGACTTCCCAAGATTTGCTCATAGAGGAGTCTTATTAGACACTTCAAGGCATTATTTACCATTGAAATCTATTCTTACAAATCTGGTAAGTCGGCAGTTTTGTGTCCTTAATAATGAAAACGTTTTGTTGTTGTGTTTTGTCCCCTGAAGAAGGTAGCAAGTGGAGCTGGTATGAAAGAAGAACACAACTCCTCTGTCTGACTTTAAAAGGACAGAGTGAACTTTGCTAAGCAAAGGTCTGAACATAGACTGGAGAGGCATCAAGTGGGTAGACACAATGATTATTGAATCTGTAAAGGGGACTGGTGTTTGTGGTACCTCGGATTCTCTGTATTTTCTGTTGCCTAAGCCAGCTTATGTATTATTTCTTGGAAGCAATGTTTTGAGACATCTGACTGTCATCAAGCAATACAAGCAATACCTTGCAAATTCTAGCTTCAGTGCCAGTGATTACAGGAAAACTCCAGTCTTTTGGAGCAGACCTTGGTAGTCCAGCAGCAGGCTTTGATAGTCCTTTCTTAGGCTACTAAGTGCAAGCCAGTAATTAAGTACTACAGAGCAAGGGAGGAAATTTAAAATGTTCACTGGAAGCTACTGAAAAATAATCCCCAACAAACAAACAAAAAAAAACAAACAAAACTTTCTCCAAAAAGCTTAAGTAAGCACATTAAGAATTAATGTGCTCCAACCTTGATGGAAAAGTGATGTATTTGTATAAGCTTAGCAGCCAAAGCTGTGGGGTTTTCTGTTTTGCACTCTGCAGTTTTTTTGTTGAAGTCCTTGTAGGAGGGATTATTTAGTTAGTTGAAGTGGAGGAACAGGCAGTTTCCTGTCTTGTCTCTGTCTTGCTTCTCCAAGATGAAATCATACTCGAAATTTCCCCTCCATGTTGCAGTACTTTGAAAAACAGGTTTAAGATAGGCAGAAAGAATGCAGGTAAAAACAGTCTTAATTTCTAAGGTCGTCCTTGAACTATGCTCAGAACTTGTCCTTTGGATGTTTAACACTTGTATTCAATTTCAAGGGCAGTGCCTGTTCAGCAAGTAATGCTTGTGTAGTGTTACATTTGTGACAGAGGGTGCGTCAAAGTCTCAAGTAAATATTTGTGTCAGTATTTTTTGTTTTGTCTAAAAGAGATGTCCACAGAGACTTGCATTTCTAACCATTTTTGTGTTTCTGTAACTGCTGCTGTTGTGCTTTCTTTCCTTAGATTGCATGTGTCTCTAATACTTTATCAGAGCTACATTTTATGCTTTTTTGGTGGTTTTAAGAACAAGTATGCTTTTCCTCCCTCCCCTCTGCCTGCTTGAATCCAGACTAATAAGAAGCATCAGTAATCTCTTCTCTGACATGTGGTGATTAGATGCTTAGGGTGGCAGTTCAAGTACATTTCTAGTTTGTGTTCAACTGCTGGACTGTATTTCCAGGAAGGGCATTGTCCTTGAGGAAGGAGTAGGTGACCTGAAGGTTCAGAGATGTAATTTTCTATGTAGGAGGATGGTATTTGTTAGAAATGCATGAAGACATGTGGCAATTAAAACTTCTGCAGTGTCATGAAACAGATGAGATAAACCTGGGGAGTGTACAAGATATAAATCTTCCTTTGGATTTGGTGGGAGTTCCTGAAGAGATTTTTATCACCTCTTTAAATACACTTAGGTAAAAAAAGAATGGGGGGAGTGGGTGGTGTAAACAATTGTATTGTGGCAAGGAACTGGGAGCAGCTGTGTTGCAATCAGTCATGAATGATGTAAACACTTATTTGGTCTGCTCACAGCACACACTTATAGTGACTAACAAGTCAGCATAACTCAAGGTATGTGTGTAACTGTCCAACTGGAGTCATAATTCTAAAATAAGTGTGTTAACATTGATCGTGATTATCTTCAAGATCAGGAAGAGGGAAGTACTGACACTGTTATAAATGAAACAAAAGAAATACTGTCTTTTGCAGGGAAAATGCGTAGTTTATTTTGCAAGCATTTGAAACAGATTCAGCAGAAGTCACTAGCAAGAAGGGATGTACTATGTAGCAGGAAATTCTCAAACTGTTCTGTTTTCGAGTCCAAGGTATTTAGTTAGAACTAAAGTACAAGTTTTTCTGTAAGCTGAAATAGGTGATGGTGCATAGAGAATTACTCACAGAACCATCTGAGTTAAAAGGGACCCAGAAGGATCATCAACTCTTAAGTGAAAGACCCATATGGGGGTCAAACCTGTGACCTTGGTGTTAGTATCACCATGCTGTAACCACCTGTGCTAATCTCAGGGTATGTGTTCTGAAGTGCAAGAAATTCACAAGTGTCCATAGTAGTTCATACTACACAAGCTGGTAGAATGGGGGTCAGATCAAGAGCTTGTTGACAGCAGAGGTGAGAATAGATTGCAGAGGGATGGAGCAGTAGAGGTGTGTACTTCTAGGATTTAGTGACACATAGAATGGTTTCTTGGTTTGTTGGTGGGGGGATTGGGTGGGTTTTGGTTGGGTTTTTGGGTAGTTTGGTTTGTTAGAAGTTTTTTTCTTTTTTAGGTGTTGCTCTAGGCATCTGGGATATGCTGGGACAAGACCACTTTTTTGCATAGGTTTTCTATGAGAATGAAGTGTTTAACTAGACTCTATTGCATTATTTGTTACAGGATGCCATGGCTTTTAATAAATTCAATGTTTTCCACTGGCATATAGTAGATGATCAGTCCTTCCCTTACCAGAGCATTTATTTCCCTGAATTAAGTGATAAGGTGAGTGAACATCATTGGGGGAGGGTGGAAGGGCAGAAATCTGGCACATATTTCATGAAAAGAAAATGCAGAGTTTACCAATGCTTGAGTACATCTGCTCTGGCTTATTGTAAAACAGTACCATGGGACCAGTAACCAGGAAGTCCACATTTAGGATCCTACCTGAGTGTCTATGCGGACCATTTTTAAGTCTTCCTTGGTGGATACACGGTAAATGACCTCCTTAACTCTTCTCTGCAAATTTTCTGCATAATCTTCAGTGCTTACAGGCCTTCAAACACTAATGTTGTGCAAATAAGTAGTGAACACTGCTTGGACTTCTGTTGATAGGTTTCTTTAACTGGTTGACTTCTGCCACTCAAGCAAATATAAGAGATTTTCCTGCCAGCTCTTGGTCTGGAACCACTGCAATAGTATTTCTGCCCTGTCCAGTACCTCGTTAGCTTTACAAAACACACCTTGTCTGTAAAAAGTGCAGTTTGTTTCCTAAAACAAATACAGTGCAATGTGTCTCTTTATTTCTAGATGTGTAGTAGGCTTTGTTTCATTAGTGGGAGCCATCATGAGGTTCCTGCTCGGTCACCGTACGGTAGGAGCCAAATCAATAGTTAAGTAGTTAAGAATAGTTAAGTAGACTAAGCCTAAGTACAAGATTTGTGATTCTGTTTTAAAATGCTTGCTAGAATCTGACCCTCATGAAAATTATGTTGGCAGTGCTTGAGCAGATGCTATGAAGAATTTTATAATTCAGAAATTGTAGATGTTGCATAGTGCAGATTATTTAGTCCAGTAAAGGCTATGGAGTTCTGTCGTATTTCCCACTGACAGCCAGAGAGAGGGAGATGGCCTTTGTCTCAACAAGCTTCTCTTTGAAAGGCTTGTTTACTGTTTCCTTTTTTGAGTAACTCAGCTGTGGAAAGCATTTCCAGATAAACAGAAGCTTAAGGTGCTATTAATCATGAAGAGTCATGATGTATTCTTATGTAGTTTCGCTCTTTGGCAAGCATCGGTTTCACCAAACTGTAGTAATCTGGGTCATTGTCACATTTGTTGGCTGTGTGGGAGTGGAATTACGCTCAAATTTGGTCAAAGCAAATACGTCCTGATGCTAAATTGTATCAAAACTGAGAAACAGATGTTGGAAGTTCTTTCTGACTTGGCAGAATTTTTCCATTGGTCTTGTATGTCATGTAGCAAGGGCCCAATGTTTCAGAGCTAATGGGGAAAAATAACTTGCCTTTATACAGAAGAATTGAAAAGCATATCTTTCAAAATTCTGAAGGAATAGAAACAAGCTTTTCTGTGTTCTTCAGTAATTGTGAGCTAAGGAGGAAAGGAAGGTCTAGTCAGGGACGTCTGTCTCAGTGTTGTTTTTTTGGTCAGTTTTTTTCCTCTCCACAAATTAACTGAAAAGTTCTGTCTGTGCAGTTGATAAACCACAGCCAACCTGTTAAACTCTAAGTCAAAATACTTCCATCCAAATTTTGTGATCTGCTGCTATAGTGTGTTGTAAACTCTCTCTAAATGTGAGTATTTTACAGGGAGCATACTCCTCTAATCTCATCTATACTCCTGCTGACATCCGTCTGGTGATTGAGTATGCCCGGTTAAGAGGCATCAGAGTTATCCCGGAGTTTGATACCCCAGGACACACGCAGTCTTGGGGAAAAGGTATGCCCAAGAAAGTATTAATTGTTAAGAGATTGTGGTGAGTAGTAGCAAGCAAATGAATTTTTAAAGAAGTAACCAATAAAGTGGTTTGGAAGGCCCTTGATAAGGAAGAGGCATTATGTAATGTCATGAGCTTTACAGGTTAGAGGAAGTAAAATGAATGAAGAAAGTTGACATGTTCTATGCTAGATGTGTGTGCAAGGGTACAGATATATTCTGCTTTAGAGTTTGTTGTTGATACCCCCTCACTCAGAACTTTCGAGTTTAGAGTAATAAGGCAGTGGCTAGAGATAATGAGTTGCTTGCTCTGGAATTGCTTTGGGAAGGTTCTTTGGAAGTGACTGATATTTTTGTCTGTTGGTGAAATGTTAATCTGCCAGTGTATAAAACACAGTGAACTTGGATGCCTGTTCACTGACTTATCTTCTGGGTCTCAGAGTAATGCTTCTCTTGATAGAGAATGCTAGTATTTACGTGCACTCAACAACCAGGAAACCATGTGCCTTAATTCCATGTGTACTGAATGTGGTGTTACTGCAATTTACTTAAGATGGCTTTGGCCAAAAGTAAAGATTTTTCTAGTGTTTCATAGCTTTAGCTTTAGCCATGGGATGAGTCTTGTACTCATCCTGTGGGGATGTGGTCATAATGTTGGAAGATGTTTCAGGCTGTTTCTCAGTATTTAAAATTAAGAGGAAAGGAACCAAGCAAAACCTAAATTTGCTAAACACTCTTTTGGAATCTTCATGTGAAGTGGTCTTCACTCTTACAGAGAACTTTAAAACCATTGGCTTGCCTGGTGATATGTGAGGTGGTCTACATTCACTCGAAGAGCAAGCTGATCTCCCTTTCCTAAAATCAATTGTTCTCTATAGCTTCCTGCATAGCTTTTTTTAATGTGATGCAGAGGAGCCAGTCCTGGCTTCGCTTATGAATTTGGGTAACTATGCTTTGTTTGCATTCAAACTGAAGATACTGGATAGAAGTCTTAAGGTTTGTGAGTTATGTAGTAGAAGCAATCTAGCCCTAAGGCCTTTTTGGGGGAAATGTGCTTAGAGTAGGAAACACATAGCCAGGAAGGTGCTGCTGCTGGCAACTAGAGTGTACCAAATAAACTGGACTTAGAAATCTCCAAACCCACATACAATAATTTTTTTCTGTTTAGTTATCCTCACTTACGTTGCTTCAGGTATCTTGACTCGAGAAAAATTGCATAGTTTTGATCTCCATTTAGCCTTAATTTCTTGTGTAAAGGTACATTCTTAGCAGTGTGAGATAGGACATCTTCCTTGAGCTATGTACCTCACACCTACTTACGTGTTAAAAAAGCAGAATAATAAAAAAAAGACATCCGCAGCACACTCATTATGTTTGGCTTTCTTCTAATTGGCTTCCTTCTGATATTCATTGAAGCTTTTTTTTTGTTCAAGTAGTTATCCAAATGCTGTTTTCCAAGTATTGTGACATGTTACATGTATTAATGGCCGTTATATCACAAATCTGAAAGTCAGAGTCCTGATTACCAGTTAAAGGGTTCTTCAACATTTTACAAGTTGTCTTATTTTATCCTGCCTCTATTTGATTATACTTAAAGTAGGTGAGCTTATGTCACGAATATTTACCTTTTTAATATGGGTAACTGTTTCTTCCTGCTAGCAAAGTTAGCATCGCAACATGAAACTGAATATCATCTATTCATTGTTTTTATTAGGTCAAAAAGATCTTCTCACTCCTTGTTACAAAGGAGGACAGCCAACTGGGTCCTTTGGACCTGTAAATCCCGTTTGGAATACAACTTATGACTTCATGACTAAGTTCTTCAAAGAGATCAGCAGTGTATTTCCAGATGAATTCATTCATTTGGGAGGAGATGAAGTGGACTTCAGTTGTTGGTATGGTGACAATTCAAACAAAAAATATCTAGTGCCTCCTGAACCTGTCCACCTCCATCAATTATGGAACTCAGTTGCATGAGACAAGTTTTCACTGCATAGCCAAAAGGTCTCCACTCCTACCTCTGTAACTATTTACAGGCAGATCATTTGTGATCCTCCACAAGCAACTGATGTGCAGAATTTTGCTTTGACTTGTAGTTTCATAAATATTCAGGTATTCTAAAGGATTTCTTTATGAAAATTACCCTGGCAGGAAAGAGAACTAGTATGTTAGAAAAGTACTAGATAAGAAAATTAACATTTAAATGCTTTGTGTTAAAGTAGATCTTTACACCGAGTTCTGCCCTCCAGACAATATGCTAACAGTAAGAACTACCAAACAGAGTCATGTGTGTTTATATTAGAAGTCCAGCATGTATTAATAGTGTTCTTAATTCAGTTGTGAATTTTGAATATTTTGGAGTCTCTTTGCTGGAGAGACTAACTAATAATAAAGAATTTGGAGCATTTTGATGAAAATTCATGTTGATATAGTTAGTATTTCTGCATTCTCTTTAAAGATCAAATCCAAACACTCAGGATATGACTTAATTTTTATAGAGAAGGAAAACTTCTGGCAAATGCTTTAACACAAAAGTGTTGGGTTGTTTTTGTGGTAGAAACACAAAATTGTTGAGTTCTCAGACTGCTAGCAACCTTCGCATAAAGTGGCTGAGATGCCAGGAACCCCAGAGCTCTTAGGAGTTTCACGCAGCCTGCTGGAGACCACTTCTGAACAGGGACTCCAGCAGTTTTACCAGAGAATTAGGTCTATTGGGTTTATTTCAAATCAGGATGAAACTGTTTCAAAGTATCTAAGTCAGGTTAACCTGCTGCTTCTGCTCTGCTGTGCATTCCAAGTTGTGGCATGCCTAAGGAATCAGTTAGTGTGCTGTGCATAGGTAGAAATGGTTGGGAAATCTGGTTTAAAACATAACAAAAATAATCTTTTTTTAAAACTTGTTTTCTTGTTATTATTTAAGGAAATCTAACCCTGAAGTGAAAGAGTTCATGAAGAAGCAAGGTTTTGGCACTGACTATGCTAAACTGGAATCTTACTATGTTCAGAAGTATGTTGTTTTTTTAATTCTTGCTCAGTTTTTCACAGTCATTATTTGAGGGTGGCGTTGAGGTGCAGATACGGAAGCTGATTTAGTATCTACATTATTTTGAAAAACTGCCACATATTTGGGACTATCCACTTTATTTTAAAACAAGGTCTGAAGTTCATAGCTTTAAAATGTGGGACACAGCATGGATATGTAGGCTGGTTTTACACACACTGTGAATGTATTGGGTATCTTAAACTACTGCAGTAGTGTCAGCACACAGGGTGGGGAAGAAGTTTTTGCAGACATTTCTTTCTCTCCTTAAATAACACAGATTTAGTCCCCCTGTATGAGTTGCTGGTAGTTCTGAACAGCAGTTTGTGTTAATGCATGTGCATGTTGTTCTGTGTGGTAGAACATGCTCTGCAAGACAGAGCACTGAAGGCCAAAACCAGAACAACCTGCTTTTTCTTGGTCCCCTATGCAGTGGTGGGAAAGGTCTGACGTGCCTTGGGGTAGAAAATGTTGCTACTTTGAGTACTTGTATTATCTCGTTGAAGTTCACAAACCTGATCTTATTTCTGAATTCTAGCATTTTGGACATTGTTTCCTCCTACAACAAAGGACAAATGGTCTGGCAAGAAGTGTTTGATCACAAAGCACAGGTAAGACGGCAAAATTAGTAAGGTACTCTTGCGTAACAGCACAATATTGTGTGAGGCTTCCAAAGCAGACTATTAAATAGGTCTGGCTTTGTCTCTTAAGAGTTAAAGCAAGTCTGCTGACATTAGCAAGTCTCCCCAGCTGTGGGGCCTCCCTCAAAATTATCATTTGTTGAATATGTAATAGGCGAAATAGGAACACCAGCACTGAAGTGCTTTTTAAAGGTGAACACAGTTAATATAATATGCTTTAAAACATCAGAGTAAAGAGTAGAGAAGTTTCTATGAGTTTTCTTTCTTTCTTTTTCTCACGTAACTATGTGTCTGGTCTAGTAACACCAAATGCTCAGCTTTTAAGAGCTGGTCAGATACGTGGTGCATGCAGGAATCGCCTTAGAGCATTAACTGTCTATAGTATAACCTAGGCTTCACTCTAGTATGAGTTGTATTTAAAACCAGAGAGCTAATCAGCTTTAGATTGCGGGGGCGGGCGGGAAATGACAAAAAGTAGTTTCTAAAACATTCCTCTTCAAAACAAATAGAGAGTTTTGAAATTCATTATCCTTTTCCTTGATAACAGCAATTAGGATTGCCGTTAATGTCTTTGTGTTAAGTTGGTTAGTTAGTTTGTTTTGTCTTTTCCTCTTCTAGCTGAAACCAGACACTGTAGTTCAAGTGTGGATGTCAAATAACTATGCTCATGAACTGAGCAAAGTCACTGGAGCTGGGTTCACCACTGTCCTGTCAGCACCCTGGTACTTAGACTACATTAGTTATGGGCAAGACTGGAAGAAATACTACAGTGTTGAACCACTTAACTTCCTTGGTTTGTTACTTTTTTTAATACGCATCAAACTCCTTGGTTCATAGTACAGTGTAAATAGAAAGAATAGGGCTCTTTAGAGTGGTCATTCCATCACTGTGATTATAGCATAATCAAAGGAATTATGGTCAGCTAGAACTCTGGAAAACTCTTAAATTTAAAAAAGAAACTTTGCACTTCTCACAGGGAAAGGTGTTACCTTCCTCAAGCATCTGATACTGGTGTTTGCATAAGACATAATGCTGGACTAGGTGGGGAGATGCTTTAGGAGCAGAGTTGTGCAAAATGGCTGTTGGTAGACAGACAATGAATTTATGTTATCAAGCTTCTTGAGTGTTAAACTATACTAGAAAAAGACATGTCCTCTCCCCGTCTAAAGCTGATACAAACATCTTACGCTTTCCATGGGGCTTTCATTTTGTGCAAGGGACCTCTCAGAGCTCATTAAGGAGAATACCTAACTAATTTTTTCAAGGAATGTTCTGCATGTAATAGAATGAACAGTTTCCCTCAGGATTTAAATCTCTAGGAATGTCAAAAAGCTGAGGAATGTCTTCAGAGCATGAAAGGTAAAATCCTTTCTGACAGAGCAGAGAAACGGTGTCTCTGAGCAAATGGCTTGGTGGTTCTCACATTCAGTAACAAGACCACCAAAATGTTAAATTAATGGTCAGGATAGATATTTTATATGAAAACAACTGAACATCAGTCCTGTCTAATTGTTGATATATGCCCATCTCCTGGACAGAGAGAAATTCTGACTTTCTGCTTTAAATTCAGGATGTGAAAAACAGAAGAAACTTGTAATAGGTGGAGAAGCCTGCCTGTGGGGGGAATTCGTGGATGCAACTAATCTGACACCAAGATTATGGTATGAACTGCTTTATCATTATATTTTAGTAAGCCAGCAACAAGAAGCATTAATTAATCCAACAGGAATGTACAGTAGTGGTAACAGTGCTCTGTGCTGAACCTAAGCAGCTATGAAAATTAATCCTTCTGGGTATTAAAGTATTATATCAGACCTAATTGGTATTTAAAAAGAACTTATCCATTCTTGGTTATAGATGATACATACTCTAAAACTCAGTATACCTTTACAGGCCTCGAGCAAGTGCTGTTGGGGAAAGACTCTGGAGCAGCAGCAATGTGACCAACTTGCAGGATGCCTACAAAAGGCTGACTAATCATCGATGCCGCATGCTCCGGTAAGATTTAGTAGCTACAGTGTATCTTGGTTCTCAAGTTTTATAACCAGTGGAATAAAGGTACAGGCATGAACTGCTGGCCTGGAAATTAAAGGAAGAGAACTAGCAGTTTAACTTGACTGCAAATGCAATCACATATAGTTTTGTATCCACAGAAAAGGAAGACAGATACATTAAGAAAGGAGCTCTGGACAGTTTTGCAACTAAAATTTTCAGAACTCACTTTTTTCAGTGAAATGCTAGGACATCTGTTTCCCTTTCCTGTAACAGAAAAACAAACACCATGATTGACTCATTTCAGACAAAAATTATATTAAAGGATATGTGGGAGGAGTACACTGACAGAAGGAAAAGCAGACTTCTAAAAAAAAGGTGGTGTTATTTATTTATTATTAATAATAATTAAAGACCTGCAGCAGGTAATCAAATGGAGTTGTTTGCATGAGAGTTGAGCATGGGCAAGCTATTCTTTCAGGTATTGCCTTACTTTAGGGGCTGAAAGGGGTGGATAAGCAGTCCATGACAAATTTTAATTCATTTATGAACTGACTTTGTTTACAGTAGTCATAACACATTCTTCTCCCAGTTCTTTCCTAAAAAGTACCTACACAAGTTACTGGTTATTTATTGCTAGTGTTGTCTTTGTACATTCACAGTTGTAGGTATAAGTGATTTCTAGGTTTTAAGTCCAAGTTTGACTTCACTTTCAAAGTATAGAGTGAGAGAGCTGAATAGTTAAACTGCAGCAAACGTGAAACATACCATTTTGTTTCTCTACAGAAGTTTATGACAAGTCATTGAAAATCTCAACCCTCTGTGGTAGTAGGTCAAGGTAGATACAAATCAGTGTTTTAAAGAACAGGATACAACAGCAGTTATAGTCAGCACTTGAAACTCAAGCTCTCTGTTCATATTCCTGAAGATGTCTTAGCATGATTATCTGTTGGAATCACTTATGTTTAGTTTAGAGTATATAGTATATGTTTAGCTTACAGTCATTCTTTAATCAAGAGTCACTGAATGACTTTTAAGTTTTGACTTGGTTGGGTTATTTCAAGCTGGTTTAAAATAATAATGTAGGAAAATAGCTATATGTAAGTTATGCTATCTCCCTCAGTCATGAGAAAAATAGATACATGAAGAGAGAGTTGACAAATACATGTTAAAAACAAGGTTAAAGGGCTTTAAAAACATCTATCCTATTACTTAGCGGGATGGTGCATCACAGGGGGCTCAGGGAAACACTGGTACAACTGAACAGTGAAGTGCACAGTAGTTGTACACTTGTACTAGTTGTACACTACACTAGGATTAGCGTTTTACAGTGAACTAAGCCATGCTGTTCTGGACCTGGTTAACTCCACTGCTGCATGTGCATCTTCTTCCTTAACACTGGTACTTGTATTGTTGTGCAGGGAGCTGGTCCAGATGACAGTAGCTGCTCTGGTAGTGCTGGCATGAGCAATGCAGAATGCAGGGGCAGACTAAGGACTACTCCCTATACTTGTTGCACATATTTAGCAACAGAAAGTAGTCTAAGGAAAAACTGTTTTGCTGGCTTAGGATGAACAATTCCTGTTAGAAATTAACTACCTTAATAAACAGATAAGTTGTCCTGAAAATGGTTCTTTTTATACAGGCTTTGAACCAGAAAAACACTAGAGAAACCATTCCCTTTCCACTGATGAAATGAACATTCCATGGAGCTGCAGCTGTTGCCTTTCATGTATATGGGGCTTCCTCAAAGAGCTGACTTAGTATCAGGCTGTTGTAGTCTTCGCATGTATGCAAGGACTATGTTCCTACTAATGTTTTTATTCATCACATATACACAGACCATGGCAGTTGTAGCAGGATAAGGGACCTTTCCAAGAAAATAAACAGCTCTGGCTTGCTCTGCAGCTGGTTACCAGGGAGCAAGGGAATGGGTAGGTAGCATGTTGTAACAGCTAGATCCTGGTCACTGGAAGAACAGTAACTCTGCCAATTGAAGATCAAGGCCTCTGCTCTTGAAACACTACAGTGAACACAGTAGGTAGTATTCAGATCTAAACTCAGCTTCCTCTAGGACACAGCAACCCCAATTGCAGAGAAATGGTGATGGGAGGAAGGAAACAAGAAGATGGGCATATATTCTAGAGATGGAGACACCAACCCTTGTCTTTACTAAGCGTATGTTTTGCTTAGGGGCAGCAATTGCTCAGCTGAGCTATTTCATTATTCAGTTTCTTCCACTGCACCACTTTTAAACATCAGTAGCACTAGTATCTAGATCTTAAACATTTAAGAAGTAGAATTTTGTTTTCAACTACTTTAACTCTGAAACATGTTTTTATACTATCTTACTGCACCATCATAAGCCACAGGGGTTGGTTTGCTTTTGAAGCCACATGAGAACAGAATAATTTATGGTAGTCTAAGCTGAAAGAAACCCTGACTCCCCCCCAAAAATAATGAAAATTATAGAATTAGAGCTGCATATTAAGGAAACATTGAGGTTGGGAGAGGGGAGAATGTGCATGTATCAGTTGATTCATATTTGCCTTCGTTATGACTTCTTTTCAATAAAAGCAATAGATTATGCAGAACATCAAAAGAAATTCAGGGGCTAGTTAAGTTTTCAACATGTTTTTAATAGCTTGGTACCTCTGATTGAAACAGAGGTTCAGTCAAAAGTACAATCAAAAGTAGAATAGGGCCCTTTTTCACTCCCTAAATAAGCCATCTGTTATTTCTTGGAAGTAGTTTTGTTTATATAACCACTAAACTAGATTACCGGTATCTCTCTTCCTGCCTACACAAGCAGCCAGCTGTTTGATTACAATCATACCCATTCCGCTTTATTTTAACAGCCGTGGCATAGCGGCCGAACCGGTGTTTGTTGGATACTGCGCCCATGAAGCTAGAGGGCCGTAACTGCTGCAAAGACTTCTTGTCAACAGCCTGAAGTGCCTCTGGGGGATAACTATGTACATGTTTCATATCTGAATCAAGACTTAAAATTTTCACTTTTAAAATAAAGTTATTTGACAGCCTTGGTGGAGTAAAAATGATCATTTTTAACCTTTCAAAAACTGGGATTCTTCACTATAAAATCATGAAACTTGATACCATAGAGTTACTAATTCAAGATTACTTACACTTCAAGGTTGAAGAATAACAAAGCTAAGACACTATTTAAATACGGAGCAAACAATCTTCTTTATTTCAAAGTAGCACTTGCCACTTCTCTAAGTAACCAGATAACTGCAACCCTTTGCAAATCAGAATCATTACAGCTTAATTCACTCATTCCTAAAGGTAAACAAATAAATCCTTTCTCAAAATACTGCAGGGTGGTAGGTACGAATTACTGTCCTGGAAAACTGCCTTTCTTGTATTTTTTTTGCACGGATCTTACTTGATTTGCAGAAGTATCCATTTCACTTACTTGCTAATGGAAATTCAGATAGAAATTACACCCAGTCCTGAACTCTGGTTCCTACCAGTAAAAGTAATACCTGTAAGTTGTATAGTGTTAAGTGCTTATTAACCATATCCTTTCATACAGCCAAAAACAAATCAAGATAGTGCCAAAACGGTAAAGTTATTTCACTGACAGACAAAAACTTCACAAACTACACTTACTAGATTAAGAAAACAGCAACAAGTGGCACATTAAGGTGGACTTAGTGCTCATTTCTATGAAGAGGATTTGCATCACTTCTCATTACAGATGTCCGCAAGATAAGAATTTGCAATGCAACAACTTGTGGTTGCATCCCTGCTTTGCAATCATGAGGCTGTACCAGCAGAGCAGAGTCACTTGAACCTTCCTTCCTGGATAGTTAAAACAGTCTAGATAAAACTCATTATTTGCCATCACCAATTGGTCCCAGACGAACACACTGATGTACCTATGAAAATATTTAACAGGAGGATAGAAAATACCTTTCGTACAGAGTAAAGATCACACCAACCCCATCCTCCTCTGAAGAAGCGCACTTTGCTCCTGACTGCTCAGGGCTTGATAACTGGCAAGCTCCAATGTGAAGGTTGCTGAGCCTGATGTTAGAGAACGCAAAACAGTGGAGTAGCCCTGGAGAGAATGGAGAACACACATCACTCAATTTTTAAGATAAGGAGCAGGTAAGTTAGCATAGAAAGCTGCTTAGACCACAGAGAGAAAAAGCGTGTCAGAAGTATACTGCAGTGTACTAGTAAGTTAACTTTCAATATTACTATATTAGAACTGCAATACATGCATGAGTCAATAATAATCTTTTTTAAAAACTGTTCTCCTTAAAACCTATTTTAGTAGTATTTACTACTTCTCTAACTTACAGATGAATACATGCTGGTTTAGCAATCTGAAATGGGCATAAAAAAGCAACTCAATTAGCGGGCACTTCCTTCCAACCTTCAGTAATTAATACAATTTAAAAAATCCATTCTAAATTTACTTATCCATAACAAAAGGAAAAGTAAACTGAAGCTAAATTTTTTTAAAGCATATTAAAAAATCAGTTTTACCGTTGACAAGGTAATCACATACCATCATTTCTGCTAGTGGAACAGCAGCAACCACAACTCTGTTATCTTGACGAGACTGGATTTCCTGAATATTACCTCTCCTCTGTGCAAGATCAGCAAGTGCTGCACTGAGATGATCCTCACTTACTGTGATTTCTAGGTTCATCAGGGGCTCCAGTATTTGTATACCAGCTTTTTTCAAAGCCTACATGGAAAAGAAAGAAGTTATGCTGATGTATTCTTATGGGTTTTTTTAAATAAAATTGACATAAGTACTCATATCACTGAAGCTGTCTCAAACGCTCTACTTTCAAGAGCTATGAAGTCCCCAGCAAGGACGTTACAAGGGCATACAGAGTGGAACAATGACCAGATATTGATACACATACATTTTCCCAGCAGCAGATCATGCTACTGTGTTTCACAGTACCTTTTGCATGCAACGGGAGACACAGGCTGATACCATTGTGTGCGAGGTGTCTGGATGCACTGTCAGTGATTGCACTGTCACATCTATATCTTGAACTGGGAATCCAAGCAGAGGTCCTGGGCAGGGCCAGGGAGAAGAGATAAAAGGAAAAAGAAAAAAAGCTCATTTGTTTTTCAGAATATTAAGACACATGCAAAAATTTTTCAGAATTAATTTGAAGCTTCTCACTTTCCTCTTTGCTCTCCCCTTCCCTGTCCTCCTCCCAGAGGTGTGGCTACTGGTCACGCCCCTCATTTTGAAGTTTTGTCATTACTTAACTTTGCCAAAAGAGACAAAGGAATGCAGACTCATACTTTCTTACTCTCTTTATCAAAAGCACAGATAATTTTCAAAACCAGAAGCTCCTGAATATACTTATCCAGAAAACCATTGCCAAAAAGTTATTTTTAAATCTATTACATTATCTAAAACTAGTCTGTTGAACAAGACATCATTTGAAAAAGGAGGGAGAACTTCTTTAACCAGAAGCCAGAATATTTTCTAAATTTTCCTTTTGAACATAATATAATCAGAGCAATGCCTGATACTAACACATGACCAAAACTCCAGGGGTAACTCAATTCCATAAAGGATGAACTCGTGTCCTAGGCAGATTACCTCCTTCCAACCAGGACTCTCAACCAGACCAAACTGTATTAGACTAGATGTTAGGTCTGAACCACATCTGAGGAAAAAAACATCACTTTTTTTTTTACAGAGAACATGGCCAGGTATTTTTATTTTTTTAAAGCACTTAATGGCATCAGTTTTAGGCTGGAGGTAGCACAGTTCTGAAGTGTCTTCAAGGAGCATAAAGAAAGCACATAGTTAAGAGTCATTCCACAGTCAAAGATGGGAGATGCTTTCCAATTCCACAAAACGACATTGAAAAATCACTTCATGCTGCTTCTTACTTCTTCAAATTGTCCTTTGTCAATCCACTACCTATTGATTTTACTGTAAGTTTTTTGCCCACAAGTTACTTAAGACTTCCTATTTTTAATCAAAAGTCAAGGAAACTTTTAATCCTTCAGAAAATGCAGACTTTGCAATTAGATAAGGCTTTTTACTGAAAACTCATGGATTTAACATACTTGAAAATAAAAAAAATGCTTTAGTAACAGTAATAGAAGTGTAATATATGCTGGCCTATGAAACCATTTCTGTTCCATCACTACGGTTTATGTGATGTCAAGTAAATGCCTTATCTCTTATACCAGATAAAAAATAAACCAAAACAACTCCAAGCTCACTGCTGACTGACTGAGATGATATCAACATTACAAGCAAACCAAAGGCATGCTGACTTCCATTCCTAGAGAAAAAGGTGTTTGGCAATTTTTGTAGTTGAAGACATTTCGTAATTTTCCTTTGTACCTTACATACATGTTAGTATGGACTATCTTTTAGTTTTCAAGCTACCAAGCAGTTTTTCCTTCTAGCAAATTGCTTCTTACAAAAATATTAGATCAGTATAGCTGTCATAGGACTTCCTTTACCTTGAATGCATGAATTTGTGATTCCATTTTCTATAGCTCCTTGGAGTTCTTTGGGTAGTACTTCACTGACACTCTTAGCATAGCTGATAATGGGTTTTGTTGTTGCTCCTTCTCCTGACCTGGGCCTCACCTCTACCTCTGCAGTTACAAAGTGTCGTTTATCTCCTACTGTTTTGTCCAATATATCTGCAGGGGAAGGAAAAAAATACATAAAATTCATCTGAAAGTTACTCATATATCATTTAAAGTAAACCAAGCTACAAAACCAGAAACAAGATGTTCCTTCCATTCACTCATTTTACCTGTAGCTTGGGCAGCATTTAAGATGGTTTCTCGGTATGCTATTTGAAGAGGTCCCAAATAAGTCTCAATTCCATATTCACGTTTGATTCGGTCATGAATGATTTCTATGTGTAGTTCTCCCATGCCACAGAGGACAGTCTGGTGAAAAGATAATTAAGAGAGAAGTGGGAAAACATGCAAAACTCAGGTTTTAATACAAATTCTTTAAGCAAGGACTTGTGTGCTTTTAATTGTCTCTTATAAATTATTCTAATTCTAAGGACCATAATACTTCAAATTCTAAGGACCCTAGAGAAACATTGCTTTAAGTCATCTGACATGAACACCATTTAAGTGAGAGGGTTGTTACCAGTACTGTGATCCCCATAAAAAAGATAATCTTACCTAACCTTAAAGATGATGTAATTCAAAGCTTTTAAAATACAGAATTGCCAAAAACATGCAGAGCATAGGGTGACTTCCTCTGGTCTGTAAAGTACAAGTGTCCAAGACTCCATTTTAATTGAATACACAGAACCTTGTACATGTATCATAGGAATATTTAGAGAAAACTTTTTATTGAAGAAAATCTCAATATGCAAATTAACTAACTAAAGTGTGGTTTTGACGTCCTAAAATAATGTTATAAGATGAGCAACAGAAGATTCATCTCACTTGTCCTGTGTCAGGATCTGGCTTCACTTTTAAACTTGGATCTTCACGCTGAAGGCAGCTCAATGCATTATCCAAGTCTGTACAGAAATAGCAAATATTATATCTGAAGTGAATTCAATAATTTGATAATCACAGTAAGTGCCTGAATACCACTTTCCTCAAAACAATCAAAAGGATCCTAGAGGAGCATAGATTTTGGCAAACAAAGTCAGGTCGAATTACAAGTAATCTGCAACTTCTGAATTTATTCCACAAATTAACTGTGCTACAGAGTGCTTTAGTTTAATTATTATACATACTATTTTCAGAGTGATATTTTGTGCTTTTATGAAGACAGACTACAACCTACATATTATTCCCAAAGTCAGTAAAAAGTATGATCCTTTTGTACAGATAAAAAAATGTCAACTGTAACGTGATTTACTTAAGTATTTCAAGATAAGTTTGACATAAAATCGTTCAAATGAAAATGTACATAGTTTTTTGTACAGGTTTTCTTTTTTTTTTTCTGATTCTCCATTATCTTAACTGCTGAGGAAGGCAGCAGAGTGATAAACCAAGAGCCAAGACTGCATTTATCTACCTTGCAGTCTTTGGGGGGAAAAAGCAACAAAAGCAAACAAACAAACAAAAGCAAACTAAAACATCCAAACACCACAAAATCAGTAACACCCTACAACCTAGTGGCTCAGCCCGCAGACATGTTTCTCCAAATCTGTTTTCTACCTTACTCCATTCCATCACAGGACACTGTATTTATCCCTCTTCTTCACCCCCAAACAAGCTCAGCTTTGTTAGAATGAAGATAGAGAATTTAAGGGATATTTCCAAAGAGAGTCAAATAAGCAAGCCCTCTGGGAGGGCTGTTTCCCAAGACTGTTGGGAAAGATAGTAAGATTACAGGTCTTACGTAAGGATGCAAGGATGAACCCTAACAAGACATACAGAAGTCTTGGTATATGAAGACTTTAACTTTACTTTACTTTAGCAGAGTAAAACTGCGAGTGCCAACTGAAAAAAACCCCATGTTTCAAGGTTATTTGTACTTGGGACTGTCTGTACAGCCCACCAGCGTGACTGCAGCAAAACTCAGAATTCTGAGTGCCTCCATCTCTCCATTTCTAAATGATGAACAACTGCTTTTCTAGACACAAAAACTAGAAAAGTAGTAGTACCAGTACTGCCTGATAGAGTAATACCAAAGGATATGGACAACTATGATCTAAAGTATACCATCAGACAAGGTATATATATGGTATATACTGGCCAAACACCAGAAAGAACCATACTAGATCACTGGCCGTTAAGTTTGTGCAACTCACTCATCCAACTGGGTGGCTGCATTTTACCTTGTTGTCTGGCCATTGAAGGAGGTTCAATGGTACAGAAGAAGACAGGCTCAGGGATCTCAACACCTGCCAACAGAAGACTGTCTGCGCCACTCACAGACCTCTTCTTTTCCCCAGCATCCCTTCCGGCTCGGCGTGCTGCAGCGACAGCTGAAGCCTTTGATGACACTATGGTATCTCCAGTGGCACTCTACAGATCAGCACAGGAAATGATGTGAAATAAAGAAACAAAAACCCCAAACCCAAAATGTATGCGAAAGCTGGTTACATTTTAGAAAATCTGTGCAAATGAGATTCATGTAGCCTATTCAGACAGTAAGAAATTAATTATTAAACTAATAGAAGCAAGCACGAAACAAACTTCTGTAACTTAAAACTGTTTCTTTTGGGTAACTTATTCAGAAGATTATTCTCCATCCCCACAGGAGGTCTCTTTGTGGCATTACACTGTATTTTAAGAGTTACAGTATTAATACAAGCTCAAACCCTAACAAAATACACCTTCAGCTTTCAGTCCTTTCCAATCAGCACTGCAGTTTCCAAGTCAATTACTGATATTTGTACACTGTGGTATTTAATTTTAGGAGGAAATACATCTCAACGTACTTCAAATAAAGCAAGTTTACATATGTCACCATAATCAAGAACACATCTGAGATACAGTATCATAGAAGTAGAAAGCACACTAGTGAAACAAGCTCCCTTACAGTACCAGTATTTTTCATTACCTGTTTTAACCCAACAGTTAGGGCAATGTTGCCAGGCATGAGTGATGGTATTTCAACTTGCTGATCAGCAAAAGGCAGGAGAAGCCGGCTCATTCTCTCTCTGAAAATTAAATTCTCTGTTACTGAGGACTTTAACAGACATTCCAATGCTACATTGAACCACACCTCTATCTTACTCACGTGCAACTTTTGTTAATATTATATACAGCTGACTGAGGTTTCAATGAACCTGAGTAAACACGAACAAAAACTAGTGGTCCACGACATTTATCATGAAGAACTTTGAATGCCAGGGCACATAGGTCATCCTTGTACCACTGTCTGCAAAATGAAAAGCGCAACAAAAAGCATACTTGTAGGATTAATCCACTCAAACCCACATTTACCTAAAATTCCACTCATTCAAGAGGTTATATGTTTCTTACTGTAATGTTAATGGCGGCAATCTTCAAAAATCATAATTTGTACCAATAAATAATAATCTAAGCAGTTCCACCTCCAATAGGACATGTAAGATGTCATGTGATTCAGTCACTACTAAATAGGATCCCTAGACTACATTTTTATAAAATGAGAATGTCTTCAGATTAAAAAAATATTTAAGAACTCCAATGTGCAAGTTTGACAACTGGAGATAAATGCATCCAATTCCAGTAGAACTGACCAAAGCAGGTTCAGTCCTCAAGTGTATTTTTCTGTCCATGCATGTCCACTGTTATTTAATAACTAAAGAGGGTAAACATTTTTAAATATGAATGCTTTGTTAATATATTTAATTTTCTCCTTTTGTGTTTTCCTACTTCTGAATCTCCTCTTCTACCTGTACTTACAGAAACTCATATGAACGCTCATTAGGTGCAGGCAAGTACAGAGTAATAGCATCCAGTAATGGCTGCACCCCTTTGTTCTTCAGCGCACTGCCACAGAGGACAGGAACAGCCTTCTGAGCTAGTGTGATTCTGCGGATAGCACACTGCAACTGCAAAAAAAATAATTATTTTCTGTTAACACATGAACTACAATTTAGCCTTAAGTTGTTCCAGCTATCAGATACTGCTAACAAATCCCCAAAAAGCTAAAAAGTATATTTGTAAATACATCACTCATCCAAACTCCTTTCACTGCTTTTAACAAGCTCCAAACCATAAACCTGAACATTTAGATGCTAAAACAGAAAACACTGGTTTTGAGATTTCTAAACATTTCATACAGATCTGCAGCTGTTCTTTTCTAAGTCATTTTAATTCACTATGTTGTACCTCACTGTTTTCAACATGGTTTCTAAAGATCCAACCATTTCAAAATTGTTGAGATGCTACTTTTGCTAGTGAGAAACAGCAGCTCAGTCACACACTGCACTGAGTTGACCTGAAAGTTCCATTCACCTTTCCCTAAACTCTTTTGCAGTAGTTTAACTTTCAAAAAAAAGAAAACCCCACCTTCCTGAACAAATGTACTCAACATTTAAAATTATGCCTAGCATGCTGAAGAATCATAGCGCATTTTTATAAAATTAATACTAAGCCAGAATATATCCTATTCTTAATTCACACAACTGTTAATTCACTACAGAAGCTAGTGTGATCTTTTTTTTGTTGATAAATCTGCAAAATCGTAATTTGCATGTGCCAAAGGAAGAATAACCCAAAACCTCAGAATAAGAGCTAATAAACACTTGTAAAAATACCTTGTCAGCTGATATTAAGTCAAAATTTTCACTATGTTCTCCTAGAACCAGTTCAGCAAATTCATCATCCAGATCTGCAACCTTCAACAGAATAGTTCTTTATTATTTGGCATGTAGCACTTTCACATACAAGTCACAAATCTTACTTAGGATATATAGCTAAACAGAGCAGGAACAAAGCCTTTAAAGACATCAGCAATTAGAAACTCAAATCACATAAAATTATGGAAATGAAGGCTTCAAGAAAGGATGGGGGGGAAGAAGTATTAAAATCCACTTATAAAGCTGCGGTCAAGCAAAACGTCAGTGGGAGAGAGAATGCTTGTACTTGTCCCTGAAATAGAAAAAAACCTCCAGCAATACAGTGATAGACATGAAGGGTTTAACTGATGTACTTCAGTCCTGCAAACACGGTGAAGTCTGAAGTAAGCAGCAAGTAACCTTTGCAAGCCAACAGATACTCAGCTGGAAAAAACAGACAAGCATCATGGCATTTTGACCTTCCTCATGTCAAGGGTTTGTAGGTCCAAGAGTACATCTCTGTTTTCAAATTGTACCAGTTAGTTTGACACGTAACTTAACTCCTTAAACCTTGTCTCACATACACCCCTGCACTGTCACAGACTCAGGACACCCAAGCATAGGAAGGCACTTTGCCCCCTCTATTGGCTACAATACCAATTGGCCAAATTCTGAAATAAACCCTTGATAAGCAATTAGAAGTCTTATCAAGTTCATAGTTAAAACATGAGAGATAAAGGAAACAGTTCTTTTAATTAAGTGAAAGTAAAGTGTGCAAAAGGGCTGGTATTCAAAATGCTACATTTTTCAGTTTTTCTGATAAGGAGTATTAACAGCACAGAAAGCATTTTGAAAAATATTTTACAAACACAAGGTTATCTCAATTACGACACTACTGGTCCACCCCTTCCTCCTTCAGGAAGGGCCCAGAAAATAAAGGGGAAAAAACCAACACTGTTCTTACAAACCTTTCTATCTGACAATATATTTAAGATAAAAGGCTGAGTATTAATACCACCATTTAAAACCTAGTAAGTTTGAAAACCAGATTGTGCATATGTTCTACTGAACTCAGAGCAATATAAAACAGATCTTTCCAGTTTCAAAGGAAATGGAAAGCTAGCATCAACTGTTTACGCACTTGCACAATGTTATTCAAAGTTGTGTGGAAGGCAGCCTTTCCAGCAAAAAGGATCAATTTATGATTGGATTGAGCTGCCTCTAATACAGTATTTTGTGCCATTTTGACCAGCCTGCAACATCCTATCCAACTTCTAGCTGTCACTTCAGAAGAGTATGGATACCCTGCAAGTTCCAAGTCACATCAGTCAGGCTTCGTGTACCAAATACCTTTTGGCATCTAACACAGTACAAGCGCTGTCTGTTTTTAGCTTCCCTGGCACAAAAGAGACTGACAAATTGTACGAACTCCATTGGAAAACCGCTAATGAGGCTGGAGAGCAGCTACAGGCCCAGAGAGATGGGGTTGTCTGGCTTGGAGAGGTTAAAGTAGGATGCAAATACTGCCACTTACTGTTTGAAATAGTGGTAGTGGGCTTGCTTCACGGAAAACAGAACCAGATTCTCCTCAGAGGTACACAAGGAAAGCAGCAGCATGGCTGTCTCAGCTTGTGACACTGTAAATTCCCATTGGACATAAAGATATGAGCACTGGGACAGGCTGCCTACAGAGAACCATCATCCTTTGACTTGAAAACTCAACTGAACAAGCCTGATCAAGTTGATCTAATGCTGAAGTCAGCTCTGCTTTGAGCAGGTGACTCAACCAGACACCTCCAAAGGTCCCTCTCAGCCTATTTTTCCTACTGCTCTACATAATGGTTTTAAATATATTATGTATTTACTTTAGAACTTTACTTGTTCTATTAAGGTATTTCTTGCATCCTGGACTTCTTGGAACAGGTTTGGATCATCAGTCTCCAGCAGCGGCTTTCGCTCAAAATTTTTTCCATCATCCAAATCAGAAGTAGGTTTCCAAATTATTTGCTCCTTAGTCACAACATCAACCAGTCCTCTAAAGGTCTTGGCTTCCCCAATGGGCAACTGGCAAATAGAACAAAAACTTTAGACAGCTGCAAAAAATTAAGAAAGGAGTTCCATTCAAAAGAAAGGACACAAGCATTTCTTTTCTAAGCTTACCTGTAATAGCAAAGGTTTTGTCTTCAACTTTTGTTTGATGCTCTCAACAGCGTATGTAAAACTACAGGAAAAAAAAGATACTAAGTTACACAAAAAGTTATGACATTAGTAAAATAAGCTCACCATTCCCTATTTACTGCAAAAATTACTCCTATAATTACACAAAAATATGCATTTGCATAATCAAAGAAGTATATAGTAAGTATTAACATAATTGGGTTGCTCTGTGCTTAACAGGAAAATGCTAGACATTCTCTTATAAGCTTTTCAGCAATGATTAAAATAACTGCCTAAATACCTTGCCCTGTTTTTGTCCATCTTGTTTAAAAAGCAAATTCGTGGTATCTGGTGTTTGTCTGCTTGTCTCCAGACTGTCAGAGTTTGTGCCTAAAGCGAAAGACAAAATGGAAACATGAGTGTCAACAGCTGAACTATACACTCTCCAACACCACTGACAGTCTGAGTTCGGAGTAGAGAAGGGAACTGTACTGTGTATTGTGACAATTCCATATCTAGCAGCACAGATGAACTTCACAAGCAGCTTTGTCTCATCTTGTCTCTCAGCTGTTATCATTCCCTTTCCTGCATTAAGGGTATGCAGGCATAGTGGCAAGGGAATATGGAGAGAAACTAAGCATTACGGGGGGCACATATGGGAAAAACTCAGTAATGTAGTGACTTTATGCTTTATTGCCAAATTACTTAGGCACACACAGGTAAGCATGTCTGTGGCTACACATACAACAGTAAAAACTACTGTGGTTTTGACAGTAATTTGTGCAATGCTGAGACATTTATTTTTAGTTGAAAGTTAAAGCAGGCATATAGAAAAATGAGTTCAGATTCAGAAATAGTCTTTTACCACTACATGGAATAATTCAAGAATTTGCTACAGAGTTTTAGAAAAAAACAAGCAGATCTAATTGTTTTGTTGTTGGGGGTGGACGCTCTTACTCAGTTCAGGTTCATATTTAATGGCACCTAAATGTTTTCCAGTAGCAAGTCAAATAATGTGAGTTACAGTGATTAAGAGTTCTCTTATACCTGATCCAGGAAAAAGGTATGTCCCATGCAAGAGGGATTCCACATGTAACATTTTCTATGGGATTGAACTACTGAAACATCTCATGCTATAAAAAGTCCAGTTCTAGCCTGCCTCCACCTTTTCTGCACTATGTTGAAAAGGCCATTGGGGAGGGAGAAAACCTGGCTGAAAATTACCTATTTTCTATACGAAACCTGAAAATGAGAAATTGACAGATATTAATTTCTTTCCATTTATGGAGCTAGTCAGAAGCATTCACCTCAATCAACATTTGTAAAAGACAACAACAAAACAACAAAAACATCCCAAACTTCTAATGATAATCCCACTTATTTGCTGCTTATTACCATGGAAATTCCTGTGCACTACAGGATTTTAAATTAAATGCTCAGCTTCCTGAAGCTGAATTTTGATAAAATCATCAAGAGAGATAATACACAGCAAAATCTCTGTACATTATTTCAGTCTGATTTAAGTTTTTATACACTGTGGGAAAATGACTTGGGGTGACCAGAGGTAAAATCAGAGAAAACTGGGAAGGTGCATTCACGCTCTAACAGAATTTATAACAGTGTGGAAATTACAAGGTGAAATGCAGTTGCTACTCCCCAGATAGGATGTGGTCAGCATGCTCAACTTCCCACACGCAATACATGCTGAAGGGGAGAACAGTGGAGACGCCGTGTCCAGGCTCTGTTGAAATCCTTGCAAGAGGGGGAACTCAGTGGTACTTTGTAGCTGATAAGCCACATAGCAGCCATCAACCAAGGTAGAAAAAATAAGATTTCTTGCTGTCGAACCAGGAACCATGGCAAGATCACAGACATACACCTTCATCTTAAAGGTAACCTCAGATGTAACCTGACATTACCCACCTACAAGGTACAACCACCCCCACTGAACATGACGCATGACTACAGTCACTCAAGCTCCACCAAACACAAAAATAGTATAAAAGTAAATTAAAAATGGGGAGAAGTTAGAGACTTCTGAAAACTTCTGGGATCAGTCCATGGGCTGAACTTGTCTTCTCTCCCACAGCGACACCTATTGGGTAAGAACTGTGCTCTATGCATGTTGAATGACTGCATCAAGGTAGCTTTGGTTAGGGATTAGAGCTGCTTAGTACACTGCATTGAACACATTTTTGCAGCCAGATGCTATCACCAGAAGTCTTCAAACCTTAATCTGTCACAGTTTTCGATTCTATTAATGAGGAGTGTTATTCCATAAACTGTTAAGTCGGAGTCCTTTGAGGGTGCTAACAGTTGCTGGCAGCAGCTAATGTACTTGGCTGTGGAGGCCCAGGAAGGGGTTTCTCTTATATTGTTGGCATGTGTCTCTGGGTCTTTCCTGAGGCACCAACAGACCAATTAAGGACCCCCCAGGAGGGTGTCTTTCTGTTTGCATATGACCCTGAACAAGGTAGTTGAACCACACTCTGTGGTTCCGTGAAGGGTCCCCAGGTCCCCGTAATGGGACACTGACAGACTGATTGGGCACAAGGGTCTCATCTTTCCTGGGGAACTGACAGACTAATCAAACACAAAAGGTTTGAGAAAATCTCTCCCCTTTCCCATGACAGACTGCACATGCACACAAAAAAAATCTACCAGCCGATTTTACCTCAACACCAGCTGAAGCATCAAACACTGCTACTGCTCCATCCAGGACTCTCAGACAACGCTCAACTTCCACTGTAAAGTCCACATGACCTAAAAAACAATCTTCCTTTTATACCATCATAATTCAAACAGGCAACATCAACAGGTCATAACACATTTAAACAATTTTTTTCTTTCAAATTATGTCAAAACAACTTTTCCTTTACTTGCAGGGAAATACACCTATCAGTCTTTGAAGTAAGATTATTACAATGCAATCCTAGAACAGAGAACAATTTAATGTGGAAACATCTGAGCTTACTTTATATAAGCTAGATTTGGAATCAGCAAACAATAATTATCCAAAGCTGAACGGAGCTCAGTATAGGCATTTTTACTGATGCAATTAAACTAATTAAATTCTGCACCATATTTAAGACACTCTGTGACACTCCACCTCACCCACTCTCCCTTAATAATATGAGTACAGCTAAAGAGCAGTACCTGGGGTGTCAATCAGATTGATTCTGTAGTCCTTCCAGTCAAATGTAACAGCAGCAGACTGAATGGTAATACCACGTTCTCGCTCTTGTGCCATAAAATCTGTAACCGTGTCTCCATCATCAACATCTGTAAACAGAAAGCAGGACTGGATAGGTAATCAATTTGAAATCTGAAATTGTCATTGAATGTAGATGTCAAGAGAGTGTTGGGAATACAGTCCCTTTTACAAATATATATGTATAAGCTATGAAAATTAGTCTTTTTAAAAACATTATAGCGTCAGGTAATTTACCCAGACTCCCTTTCCAAGGAGCAAGTGCTCTGCAAGTGAAAGACAAGCAATTCCAACAACCTTTCTGTTGTTCTTAATTCTAGTAGCACCATGAGCATCTTAAACAAAGTCCAAAATCATGAACAAACTACAGCTTTTAAAAACCTGGCTGCACTCAATGTGTGGAATGTGACTGACATTTTATAGTTTGGTAATCACAAGGTAATTAAGTCAAAAGTAAAGTACAAACAAACCACCAAGTAAGAGGTTGCGTTTTGCTTAATTTTTAATAACAAGAGAAGCAGTTCTACATTTTTAAATTAGCAGGATCACAAGTTCAACCACTTCACAAGCCTAACATCTTCCATCAGTCATAAACAGTAGAGAAGAGGGTATAAAATTTAAAAGGTCAAAAAGAAACACAAACAGAGGCTGCTGTGACCATTTCAATCTTGAAGAATGCTATTAAAGTTGGTGTAGCAAGGAATTCTTCATGTGCCATGGCTTTCAAAAGAAATGGATATTTTTCTTACTCTGGTTTCTTCACAGGTCAAAAGAGAACTCAACATGCTTTACCAGAATGGCCAATGAGCAATCAGTAAAATAAGGAGATTGTCTAATTAAATGTTAAACAGAACATAATGTGCTAGAAGCAAAAGAAAAATACAAACCTATGATATCTCAAAGCAAAACCGCCTTAGAAGACAAACGAATGTGCATTAAAATTCAATTAAATTGCAGCACAACTTTGGAACAACTGCCTTCTACATGAGATATTCCACCAGCAACTGTACTGCATGTAATTGTAGATTTCTAAAACCTACTGAAATACAAAAAGTATTTCTAACCTCCAAGTGTTCTTATATATCCAGAATAATACAGCATTCTCTCTGTTGTCGTAGTTTTGCCTGCATCAATGTGGGCCATAATGCCAATGTTTCGGATTCTGCATAAAGTCAAAACATTGTGATCAGTGAGGTAATTTTTTTATCCTGTGGTAATTCTTATTTGCATAAAGTTAATATTCCCCGAGAATAGCACACCAGATTTATAGCATCATTCCTCTGCTGCATATCTGATATGGTGTACATTCTAACACTGAAGGATGTCAGTATCCTGGCATATAGCAGATTTTTTTCAAATCAGTAGTACTGAACAATGTTGCAACAGGTTTCCGAGCTCCACTTCAGGGAAGGCCACTTCTTGGGCTCATCCTCACCTATCTGCCCTCCCAACAAACAGCCCCTCTCCTCTCTTGTCCATCCCAATCTCTGACCTGGTGCCCAAAATAATCTGTTGCATATGTACCCTTTATGCCCCAAATACAGCACCCAAGTTCCCATGAAGTTGTCCTTGATCTGGTTCAGCCTACTCTTCCTTTCTGAAGTAGCTCACCAGCAGCTTCTAGAACTGCTTCACTTGCTCTGCACAGCACAGGCTTGCGATCAGCCCCCACGTTCACCATTAATGCCGGCTTGACCTCACCCTCAGGTACACTTCAGTCCCAAGACATTTCTTTGGCAGCTTAGCCCCTAATTGCCTTACCCTCATCAAACGTGGGAGAGTGCTCCCATGAACACAAAGCACACAGCCCTGCCCACAGCAGCAGTCTAGTTGCAAAGACATCCTGCCCTGTTCTTCAGCTCCCATCAGCATTATGGATTTGGAGCTTCACTAACAGCCCAGTTTTGGTTATGATGGTGCAAGCAAGAGACAACCCAAGACCTCTGTGCCACCAGCAAGCACTATACATTGAAATGTCACAAGGGTAAAGGTAAGCAAGAACTAACTTTAAATTAAACATGCACATGTGACAGGCATGGCAACAACCTACAATTCTTTATCACATCAACTGCTCTGACTGAAGTTACATCCGACCAATAAACTAGCTTGATGTACCTGGATATATGAGGATTAATGACAGAATGCAGAGACTTAACATCTCCTGGAAACAAACAAAATGAAACAACAACTTTTCAGACAGAACCCAGTGTAGAAATATATTTAAGAAAACGTCTAAAAACCTTATTTGAAACAAAAAGATTCAGAGCCACAAGTCATGACAACCTGTAATCTCTACCACCTCAAATTTCTGAAGATATTTAGAGTAACTAAAGGTACTTAAGTACTTAATTTTAAGTAAACCTCTTCCCCTCTCAAAAAAAAAGAGACACTTCAAAAAACAGCTGTAATTTAGAAAGAATAAGAAAAAGCCAAGACAGAAAAGTATCATCAGCACAGTAATACCTTACTCTGCACACCTCAGTTCAAGACAACTGTAATGCTGACATTCATCTGAACTGGTGATTAGATAATAAATTTGAAAAGTTATTTCTCTTTTAAGCCTTGAAGCTATACAGCATAATTCTCAGTGATAAAAGACAAGCTGACCTGTGTTGAGAAAATATGGGACTGGGAAGTTTTAAATGCTATTTTCTTGCAAGATATATTCTTTCTCACACAATTTAGCTGGAAAATAAGTTGTCAAGGTAATTTTTTTTGAAACTAACCCAAATTCAGTCATTCAAGCCATTGAAGTTGTGTTTCAGGAACTCTCATAGTACTTTAGTTCATCTCTGATAGGACAAACAGAATTCAACAATATTTAAGCTAATGTTCCCTCACCATCTACAGATCATCTGTCCCACCAGAGAGACATGAAAGAAGCATCTTACAGGAACCCTTAATGAGGGGTTCTAGCACATTCCACATCTGACCTGACTTCTTATAACATGTATCTTTCCTTATTATTTTTTTCTAAAGGCTTTATACCATGAATCTACTGAGAAAAGAGCAGCAACACAAAACTCTTCTGTCCTTGAGCTAAGTGCTCTCTTTATGTTTCATGCACTAAATTCTAATAAACAATGACCAAAAGAATACAATGAAACAGAAAGTATACAGAAATATAAAGTATTTTTTATTCTTACTCACTTTTAAATTAATCCTTACTATTAAGGAAACAACATAAACTTATACCTGGTGGAGAACTGTAGTTTCTCAGACTGCAGTTTTGCTGTGTCACACTCATGACTCTCGTTTTTGTCTTTCTGAAATACATGTACTTGAAAGGAAAAAGAATCATACAGAATGTTTATTGTTACAACAAGTTGCTTTGTAGCTACATTTTTGGCAGTTGTAGAAAAATAAACTAAAAAAAAAAAAAATCTACAGGAACAGATACTGTTGTCAGGTATTTATATAAGGTCAAAGCACCAACTATTTAGAAGCAGATGCTTGAAGATGATGCCCACACTGAGGTTTAAACCAGATGCAAACCCAATCATATTTGGGATGTTCAGTAAAAATCTGTGGCGGCATCAAAGTATTTTGTCAATAGCCAAAATTTTTTAAATACATCTAATTATTTGTGTAAATAATTTAACAATGGCAAGAGTTAAGTAGTCAAAAAATTTACACAAAAATTACAAACTCAACTTCCCAATTCTGAAGTCCCATTCCAACATGAAAGTATGCATTGTCCAGAGACCAACTGTTAAAGACAGAAAAGACCCCCACAAAAACCTGTTAAAAAAGTTTACTCAGAATAACCCAAGTGTTTCCTTTGCTCACAGGGGAAGTATCAAAACTGGGGGAAGTTTACCTTATTGCACAAACTTGATGACTTCAATACATTCTCTGAAAATTTCCTCATAATTCTCAACATTCTGGCTCCCATCTCTAAAGCTGTTCCCTGGCAAGGTAAGTAAACATTGTACAAAATGTTTATGACAAGAAACAGGTTAACTATGTTCCTTTGACATAACTCAATCACAAAACTTCATTCTTTTTGATGGGAAATCAGGTTAATATTTTTCAGGTTATTGCTTTGCAGGTTAAACCAGTGTCAGATCTGTAATAATAATGTTATTAAGCCTTAACAATGCAGCATAAATGCATGCCCACAAACACTAAATATATTTTTCATGGAAATAATATATTTCTCAAGGAAACAGTAAAGCACAGTAATGAAAATGAGAGTTTACACTCACTCTCAGATAAGCTCCAGAGCATGGATTACTGGTCAGCAAAGTGCAAGTAGCTTTTCTAGTCTTGAAGGAGGAAGGACTGCAGGGCAAAGTACCTGTTTAGGACAGGAATGACAGAAAATATTAAGTACTATAACCTTTTAAGCATAGCCAAAAAACACTGCAACACAATGCCCATGTGCAGCAGCTTCAAGAGCATTCCTAGATGGCTACTGGTTATTTGAGGAGGCGTGACTGTCCAGCTCCCTTGACTTTATGCTTCGTAGTAGTTCCACAATGAAGGGTAAGAGGCTCAGCGCACACGCTCACCTCCACTCCCTCATCTTGCGAGCCGCACACGTCTCCTGGTGGTGCCGGCGCTCTATGCTGACCGGGGGAGTGGGACGAGCGCGGTGCCTTCACGCTGCCCGTGACGAGCCCCCAAGCCGAGCCCAGCCGAGTCCCGCCAGGGGCCGGTCCCCGGTGGCGGCCCACAAAGCGACAGCGCATTTCCCGCCGCGTTACGAACCTCTGGGGCGTTTCTGCACCGGCTCCGGGTCACCTTCTGCCCCCCGGACATCCCCCACAGCCCAGCCCGGGACGCGTGGGCCCTGCCCCTGTCGGCACAGCCGCCGGAAGGCAAACTGCCTCTCCCTTCCCCCGCTGCCTCACCTCCCTCCCGCGTTCCGCTCTCCCGCCACAATCTGACAGACCAGGCAGCAAAAAGCGCCACTTCGACCTCTCCCGCTCCGTTTCTCCCTCTCTCCCCGGCCTCGCCAAGCCAGGCGCGAAGCCCTCGGGGGGCACGGACCGCCACCTCTCTGCCGGGAGGAACCAAACCGGCGCGGGGGAGAGTTTCCAGCCGGGGCCGCTTTCGACGAGGCCCGCCCTTTCCGCCGCGGAGGAAGCCGCGGGACTGCCGACATGGTGGGAGCCGGGGACACGGGACACGGGGCCGGGGCGGCGGGATGCAAACGGCGGGGACAGGGAGGGACGGGGAGGCTGTGGGAGGCCGGGTGGGCCCCGCAGCGAGGGTACCGCCGTCGGGCCGCCGCCTCCCCACGTGTGGCGGAGGCGCCGTCCCCACCCCGCGGGCGCCCGTGCCCGCTGACCGCGCTTTGTGCCTATAGCCGCAGAACGAGCACATCGAGCTCCACCGCAAGCGCTATGGCTACCGGCTGGACTACCACGAGAAGCGGAGGAAGAAGGAGGGCCGGGAGGCGCACGAGCGGTCCCGCAAGGCCAAGAAGATGATCGGGCTGAAGGCGAAGCTCTACCATAAGCAGCGGCATGCCGAGAAGATACAGATGAAAAAGACGTGAGTGTCCGCCTCCTCTCTGATGCTGTCCCGTCATCCTGACTCTTGCTTGAAGGATGAGACGAGACGTTGATATTGTTACAAAGAGCTCGTTATTACTTGTGTCACGTTATGGTCTTAAATAGCGGTCAGGCTGCAGGATGATGGGGACTTAAATGAATGTTAACAATTTCACTGTTACAAGTACTCCCCGAGAGAAGTGTTGATGGGCAGTAACCGTGACTAATGTAATCATGACAAAAAAAGTGAATGCGTTTCATTGGAGCTTTTATATCAGCTGCTGTGTTACTGTAGCAAGAGGCAGCAGGCATTTTTTAATGGTTAACAGAAAACATACAGTAGCTTACACTGTATTTGAGCAGAAGGTGAGGCCTCTCTTCAAGGATAAATAACTGTGTCAAGCGTAGACAAATTAAAGCATTTTCTGGATATTTTACCTGTTGTCCAGAACTTGAAATCAAAGCTGTTAACAGTCTCATTAATTGCTGATGAACTTCATACCTGTCCACCATGTTGTTTTTGCTCGTTTCAGAGTGTAGATAGCTGTTTTCCTCTGCTACTTGTAAAGATAATGGGTTTATTAACTACTTTGTGGGTCTTTTCTTCCCCCCAGTAAGCGACCTCAAAATTAACAAAACTTGGCCCCTTTTACAAACACATATTCCTCACAAATGTAAGCATGGGCATCAAATCTTGGAAGAGGAGTGGAATGTTATTTTTTTATTGGCAGGGAGGGAGGCTACCATCTCTCAAACTGCTTGGCTGTTTGCTTTAGGTCATTCAGAAGTTCCTTAAAGAGGTGTATGTCTGTCTTGAGTTCCTGTCCTGGTAGGAAATGACAAGATTAAGTGAAGTTAGTAGTTTACCTTGAAAATTACTTAGTATTATTCCTTAAATATAAATACATAATTCTTTACAAATATCTCTTAAAGAAAAATTTGAGCAGGCACAGGCTAAGTTAAAAGGGTATATCAAAAAATAAGTATTTTTTCTTGTGCTGTTAATATTGGTTTTCTTTCTTTGCAGCATTAAAATGCATGAGAAGAGAAACACAAAGCAGAAGAGTGATGAAAAAACACCCAAAGGAGCTGTACCAGCATACCTGCTGGACAGAGAGGGCCAGTCCCGTGCCAAGGTCCTCTCTAACATGATCAAACAAAAAAGAAAAGAAAAAGCTGTAAGTAAATGTATCAAAGTTCACATACCTACAATTACATGTAACAATGACCACTTTGTGTTGCTGATGCTCTGGTTACCTAACAGCCTTCAAGCAAAGGCTATTTAAAACATGAAACCTTGAGTAACTGAACAGTTTAGGACAATGTGAGCATATGCAGTATCTTGATTTTTGTAACTTTCAAGTGTTAATTAAAATAAGTGGCTATGAATTGCATAACAGGTATAGTCTACCCCTGTGCTTAACAGAAATTTAATTTCATGCTTTGGTTTTTCCCCATTCATTTAACTATGAAGAATCTTCTTAACGTGTAAGAATATTGAGGTTTTTTTTGTTTTACCCTCCTTCCAGGGGAAATGGGAGGTTCCTGTGCCAAAGGTTCGTGCACAAGGAGAAACAGAAGTTTTAAAGGTGATTCGTACAGGAAAGAGAAAGAAGAAGGCATGGAAGAGGATGGTTACAAAAGTTTGTTTTGTTGGAGATGGCTTTACTAGGAAGCCTCCTAAGTACGAGCGATTCATTCGACCAATGGTAATGTTTTAGAGCCTTAAAGAATATTGAAGTAATAATTCTTTTGATTTACTGCTTTGATTTTCTGTGGTGAGGAAACTTTCTTGTATGATAATGCACTTGATTGCTACTTATGTAGAATATTCCTATTAGTTTCATTGCAAAAATATAAACTTCTGATAGCATGGGGGGTGGGGAGATGCCTCTGTAGTCACAGTCTATGTTGTACCTGCTTTTATTCCTGTAACTCAGATGATGCCAGTAAGTTAAAGCTACAAGCTCCCAAATTAGCATGGGAAAATCTTTATCAAAGGTACTTTGCATAGCCTTTAAAGTTGGAGTTGTCTTTTTCAAGCTGCTATGATTCTCTGAACTGCAGAAACCCACTCTGTTCTAGGACTTCGTAACTCCCTCCTTTTGGCTTAAGTAAGCTTGAAGCACAGTCATGACTGTATGCAAGGGAAAAGCTGTGCCTCCAGCCCGACCTTTACTTACACAGCTGCAGGAGCAGTGCCTGGGCTCTGTCAGCCTGGCAGTGCACAGGCAGAAGAGCTGGATTCAGTGATGTAGTGTTGTTTTTATATAAATACCCATTCCTATTCCCTCAAAGGAATCAACAATCACTGTACAGGCTGCCTGTTGAATTGTTCTTCGCTACTAGTTTGATGGTCTTATACAGCAGTCTTGGAAAGATTTTTATTGACACAGAAAAATTTATGATACATAATGGTGAAATACCCTCTATGAAGTACAGATCACTAGATAAAAAGTGCTATAGGAGATGGATATTTCATATTTTGCCATACTTTCTTCATTAACAGAAATTGTCTAAGGTAACAAGTATTATTGTTGGGCTACTACTAAAAATTGACATCTTGAAAACATACATGGAAAGCTTTATCTTGTCATTAATCAGGTTTTAAAATAAGTCTGGCAATCTACAGTAGGCAGATGACATTCTGTATTCTAAGTTGTTTCATTCTTCCCAGTCTCTCTAAACATATTAAGATGAGGACATAATTCTCAAAGTGTTTAACTAGATCCGTTATGAGAGCTTAAAGCAAATATTAACTCGTTCTAACACTCTTTTTGCAACAGGGCTTACGTTTCAAGAAAGCACATGTGACACATCCTGAGCTTAAAGCTACTTTTTGCCTGCCTATCCTTGGTGTAAAAAAGAATCCATCATCTCCTTTGTATACACAACTGGGAGTAATTACTAAGGGTACCGTCATTGAGGTGAATGTGAGTGAGCTTGGCCTTGTGACGCAAGGGGGCAAAGTTATCTGGGGTAAGTAAATTTAACTAGTTATACTGCAAAAATACTTTTTAAAGTTTTTAGTCTTCATTGCATCATGTATTGTTAAGACCTCATCCTCTAGTCATAATTGATCCATTGTTAAAAGTTAGGTTTGGGCTGTAGCAGAAAAAAAAATACAAGCTTTAAGCGTTAATCTTAGGCTTTCCATTCACACTTCTGAAATCAAATTAGATGAAGTTCGGAACAAAGACTCAGCTTGCTTGCCTGTGTATCACATTGAGCAATGCCACAAGTCTATAAAGACTAACCATGTGAACCATGAACAGCTGAATTACGTTTTCAGTGGAAGTTCTATGTAGAAGCATCATAGACAGATTTTGCACCTGGGATGGGGCAGCCATGGTTGTGTGTATAGACTGGGGGGCAACAGGCTGGAAAGCAGTGGATGGCAAGTTGAACATGAGTCAGCAGTGCCCTGGCAGCCAGGAGGGCCACCCATGTCCTGGGGGGCATCAGGCACAGCATCGCCAGCCGGGCAAGGGAGGGGATTGTCCCACTCTGCTCTGCACTGGGGCAGCCTCACCTCGAGTGCTGGGGGCAGGTTTGGGTGCCACAGTGTAAGAGAGAGATAAAGCTATTGAGAGTGCCCAAAGGAGGGCCATGGGGATGGTGAAGGGCCTTGAGGGGAAGCCATGTTAGGAGCAGCTGAGGTCACTTGGTCTGTTCAGCCTGGAGGAGACTGAGGGGAGACATCACTGTGGTCTTCAATATCCTCATGAGGGGAAGCAGAGGGGCAGGTCTTGATCTCTTCACTCGTATGACCAGTGGCAGGACTCAAGGTAACAGCACGAAGCTGAGGCAGGGTAGATTTAGGTTGGGTATCAGGAAAAAGGTTCTTCACCCAGACTGTGACTGAGCAGTGGAAGAGGCTCCCCAGGGAGGTGGTCACAGCCCCAAGCCTGACAGATTTCAAGAGGCATTTGAATAATGCATTCAGGCACATGGTGTGATTTTTGGGGGTGTCCTGTGCAGGGCCAGAAGTTTGACTCAATGATCCTGATGGATTCCTTCCAACTCAGCATATTTTGTGATTCTGGGATCTTCATAGGATCAGACTGACTTCGTTTAACAGAGGGGTTCACTTCGACAGTAGGAAACCTAAGATTTTTTTTTTTTCAGTCTGCTCAGAACTGTAAATGATCCATTTATAAAAAAGAGCTTGAATATACTGTTTTGAGAACATAAGTTTACAGTTTAGTAGAAGGTAGATTTAGATTTCAAAATGCATTTGAGTCCTTATACTTCAGAGACTTGTTGATTGAATGTGCAAATATAGAAAGATCTAATTCACATGAACTACTTCAAGGTTTTCTACACATGTAATTCTCTTTTCTCCCTAGGGAAATATGCCCAAGTAACTAACAATCCAGAAAATGATGGCTGTATTAATGCAATTCTACTTGTTTAAATTCAATACCAAGCATTAGATACGGGCACCTACAAAATAAGTGGATTTTACACAAATTTACAAGATCTTTGGAACCTTCAGCCATTCCAGAACAGTGACCCCACAAGCTGATGAGGAACTTCAGTCAGAAACAACTGCTCAAATTTTTTAATTTATGTTTGCTCAGCTGAACATTGTCTAAATAAAGAGATTTAATTTTTGTGCTTTGCTCATGTGGTATGGATTGGACCTAAATCTTCTTGGTGCTTTTACAGTAGCAGTTTCCTTGCTTAGGTATATTGTACCTAATTCAGCTCACATTCTCCCTGATGGGAAATACAGCCACTGTCTCACACAATGTCCTGCTGTAATAACTAAAGGTACAGAAGAACATGCTAATTTGTATTTGACTTCTGGGAAAGCAGAAGAGCTGGAAGGCTGCAGCTGGAATCTTACCACTGACTGACATTAGAAATTAAGCACCAAGTTTGATACTTGCCCCTGCAGAATTATGGGCTTGGGAACATGTGAGCAGCAATGGGGGTGTGTGTTACAAGCGTGTGAGTGTTTGAGATTGCTTAAAAAATCATCGGCAGGGGCACCAGAAACAAACAGATTTAATATTACGCAACAGCACAACAAAGTTCATTGGCAAGATGCACTCTACTACTTACTAGACAGTTAAGGCACGATAAGGAAAAAGCAAGGTAACAAATCAAAAACCAAAATCCAGTCAATCAGAACAGAAATGAACCAAGAACTATCAGTGGTGGGGGTGGGTATATGTGTGTTTAGGTGTGTGTGACAAAAGGATAAAAAGGGCAAGGATAAAAAGGAAAACAGCCTTAAAGCCCAACAGCACTCAAACTTTACTGTGCTTAACTTACATCTTAAACTTCACTTATAACTTAACCTTAACAATTTAACAGAGGAATAACACTTAACAGGACTTAACCTAATTTATAACTTAATGACTTAGCAAAAGAACAATACTTGACAACATTAAACTTAGCTTATGTCTTTACCTTACAGGCCTAACGTAGATATGTAAGGTACTTAAACATCTAAGAAAGCAGCATTTCTCCCAGATTTACTGTAGCATACGTGTATGTGCATGCACACAAAGAATCAGTGCAAGGTACCTGTGAAACATTCTCCTCAAAGGTAAAGAAATACTCCGGATGCTTTTGCATCTCCTCAGCAGATGAAGAGTTGGGCCTCAAGGAGTGAGAATATCAACCAACCCAGGACTCCTTGTCGTTCAGCAATCCTGTGACTACAGCAAACGAGGTTTAGCTGGCTCTGAGAGGCCCCACTCAGAGAGTGGTTGCTGGTCACATCCTGCTGCAGTTTAGGAAAGCTCAAGGGGTCTCGTTTTGGACCTCTGTGGGCCGAGAGAGTGGGCTTTAGTCATAACAATGTTTCATCCTGGCCACAGTTTGGGTCAGCACTTTCTTTGAAAGTGTTAGAACAACAATGTTACAGCAGTCAGGCAAAAGAAACAGTTTCCAACGGAGTTCATTTTGAAAACAGGATCTTGTTAACAACTGTTGCTGGGAGCAGACAGTGTTTCTGATAAGCTCAAGAGGAGCTGAGCCCCGGTGCTGTTCAGTCACGGCTGAGGCCCAGCAAGCATTTGTCAGACGGCAGGGCGGCCTGGAAAAGGGCTGGGGGATGCAGCACGGCAGCGTGGGGTGAAAGATAACCAGAAGGGCAGCTACTCTCCACGTGCCTCCCTACCTCATGCCTTTCTCCCCTTTGTTTCCACAACTGCATTAATGGAAAGAACAAATGTAGAAAGAGTGTAGCACCTTACTTTCAAGCAAGAGAACAGTTTCAGAAGTTTAAATGTATGAATTTAAAAGGGCTTGAAGATATGAAATTTGAAAATGGTCTGACAGCCCTGATACTACAACTATTTGTAGCAATTTTGGTGGCTTTAAGAAATACTGAAGAGAAACTAAAGGTCACAAGCCTCAGCTGATCAATATATATTTAGCTTGCATTCTTGAAATAAAAGAATCAAAACTGGATTAAAAGATAAAGAATAAAAGATTCTAAATGGGAAGCTTTTAGCAATGCTGTATATAACTGCATTAGTAATCTTCCAGTCATGAATTTAGTGGTAAACAGAAGTATTTTACCACTATAAATAACCACATTCACCATTTTATATTCTTATTCTTAAATAGTACTTCACTTACACTTCACCAAGGAGCTTTTAGTACAAATTACAAGTCAAATCCTTATAAATTTCCTCCAGTTTATGCAGGCACTAGTCACCTACAGCAGGTTTGAGTATATCCAGGGGCAGAGATTCCACCACCTCTCTGAGCAACCTGATCCAGCATTTGACCACTTCTGGTTTAAACTGGTTTTTGTTTAAACAGAATTTCCTATATTCCAGTTTGTGCCCAGCTAGGCACCACTGAGTCTTAATTCATCTTTATATGCTGCAGTGATGCATGGCCTCTGCCTCTTCCACAGGCTGCTCTATGATCGCATTAGGTTTTTGCCTTGATTAATGATTCCTTGAGCTTACCAGAAACACTCCATAAACACAAACTTCTGATGCCTAGCCAAGGAGGGGCACAAGAGATGATCATTCCCAGCCATTCCCAATAGTCTTGGAACATTACTTACCTGAACCATAGCCAGTGGAACAATATTATTAATTACTGGACTTTTGAAGAATTGCAGTAATTACTTACAGCCAGGATGAAGATTAACTGATGTCTAAAGTCAAAAATCTTGCAATCCTGTAAAAAATGTTCCTAAGTGAGGCCCTTTAAACCCTCCTGGGCCACAGTGGGCTCCTCTGAGTGGAACACTTCTCACAGCTCACCAACTTGAGAGTTTGCGATACTCAAGAGGACCAGTGCCAAAAGCTGACGATGGGGCCTGGGCTGATAGCTCCCCACACTGCTTAAGGCTCAACCCTCGCTCCTTCAGAAATGCAAAGGCATTCAATATGAGTATTTCACTGAACTCAAGGGAAACTTCAGCAGATATCTTTATCTTTGTGCGTATCTATCCATCTATAGATACACACACACATATCTGTGAATTTATTTAAACACTGTAGCAAGTACAGTGTAAGTGTTGCCATCTCAGATCTATAATTAAGTAATCGTTGAGTAAATCCTACTGAATCTCTTCATAGATGTTGAACTAGTCAATGATTAAGTGCTGCCAAGTCCTTTACACATAAACCACTGACAAAGTCCAGAACTGAGATTGGACTCAGTCATGCTCTATCAGGAGTTTAGAAAGCTGTGGTGTCCCATCAGTAGTTAGAAGGAAGCACCGAAGATTCATAGGCACTTGCGGTTGAACAGAATGACAAAAGTCAGAGGGTCCTCAAAATTCCATTCTTAGCATGGAAATTAGTATGTTAGTCTCCTCCTAGTATAAGCACACACCAGTGGGGTTTGGATATAGGGGAGGGTGAAAAGGAAGAGAGAGAGATGAGGGAGGGTGAAGAGAGAGAGATGGAGGGAAGATGGACAAGTGTTGATCCAGCTGATGGGGTGTCCAGGTCCTGGGGCATACATGTACATGGGCTTCATGGAGTCATGGGGGCACCTCAACCCCATTCCTGTGCCTGCTCTGTACTGTGTTATGCTTTATTTTCAGGAGCCAGAACAAGGATGTTTGTCCTGGAAAAGTGCTGCTCTACTTCTGTATGCTCCCATCTCAGTCCATGTCCTGTTCTTTCTCAATGTGTAATTACCAACAAACCTTATCTTCTATGCTTCTACAAAATTAAGGGGGTCCTCTCTGAACCTCATGACTCAGCAGGAGGTCTCCCCCACCCTTTTGCATCTTCTATCTCTGTAAATAATTTTAGATTGATCATAATTCAATTTTCCTTTGTATGCTTCATCTCTCTACTAAGTAACAGAGCAAATCTTGCCATCAAACATTTTCAAGTCATGCTTTTGCAAATTTATATTAAACCTGCTTTTGCTAATACCTTTGACAGTGATTCTTTAAGCAATCTAAACCACTCATGACATACACTCCCCTTCCATCAGGTATGTGTACACAAGGTAGGACCCTCCTGAGCTTTCTCTTCTCCAGGGAGAAGAACTGCAGGTCCAGCTCTTCTATCACAGATGCTTCTCCAGTCATGTTTCAGATGTGGAACTCTGGCAGGAAGCCAAGCCAGCTACTTTTTACCATCCTTGTAACTTCTCTTACACGATCTGACAGAGGAAGTAACTGTAACTATAACCTGTTACAAACTATTTCATTAATTTAACACACTGCCCTAGTCTAGACTTCATAACTTAGTATGAATTTTACTTTGTGTAAAGTGACAAGTGATTTGAAAGTAAGAGAGGGTCACAAACCAGTAAGTTATTTGCTTGGAGAGAGGGCATTTTGTTAGAAAAGATAAATCTCCATTTCTTCTTATAAAGCAAAATTCTTGTTGCTTTAGTCTTTGCTGGACATGAACAACATGAAGAGAATACTTTAATTTCCTACAGCTGTCTTGAAAATCTTTACTACATTCAGTGCTATAAATACATAACTTGTTGGCTGAATAACACAGTTGCACTTAGGACATTTTAATGTACCACACTGTAGGGGAGTGTGTTACAGCATTTCTAGTTGGCTTGTCTATAGCAAACTACATCAACAACTCCTAAGTTTACATCACCCTGCATAACTGATATAAACAGCAAAAATGCATGCTGTAACATTCAGAAGAGCCTATTCTGCTGCTTTTTTAAAATAAAATCTGATGCATAAGCTAAAGAAAATTATTTTCATTGATACAAGATTTTTCAATTAATAATTTTTGATTTTTTAAAAATTTCTTTGTAGAAAACAGGTTGTATGTAAAATGATAGTTCCAGTGAATTGAACCACTTTAAAATGTGCTTCCTATATAGCAGAAAGGACTCAAATACTAAAAACCAAGCAAAAAATAATCACAAAATAAAAGTTTATTACTACTTCAAAACATTTCAAAAGCAGCCAAGACAGTACTTGAAAAAAGGAAAAATTAACACAGTAACAAGACCAATGTACAATACTATGCAATAGCAATACGTCTTTCATAAGATTTATAAACAAGGTATCACTACTTTAGAAAACATCTAACACCACATTTGTGAAAATAAATTTAGAAGTGTATCCCCATAGTAATATTTTAGAACAGTCACTTAGAAGCAAGGAAGCTGAAACTTAGGTCTATTTGTTACTAATAGTGTCAATGACATTGTAAATTATCAATTTGATTACTGACATTTACAAATGAAATGGTACAGAAAAGCAGCAAGGTCGGACATAATCTGAAATAATTTAAAGAGCTTTTGAAATAAGATGTATACACTTTCATGCGAAGGACTATGAAACAGGAGAACAGCAAACAAGAATTCTGCATTAAATTAAAACTGACCAAGAGAGAACGTGGGAGAAGCAGTACAAGACAGACATTTGAACAAATATTGGATTCAAGTACAAAACCATTTACCATTTAAGTGCGAGGCTGAAGTCACAAATTAATGTTCTTTAAACTCTATTCCTAGACTAAATAAAGCTCAAAAATAATACTGCTTGCTTTCACTGTTCACACATAGTTCCACAGCATGTTGTAATAACATTTGGTACAAACTTGTATAAAGTTGATGTTTTAATCATTCATTGCTGGTGCAATAGGATCTTAAAATTATTTAAGAGTTTGATGTTAATAAGACAGTTAATAGTCCCCATGGTAAAACACTCCAGTCAATATAGCTGTCAAATCCATTCCCTTACATAAGTGTAACAGATTTAATAATGTATTAAACTACTTTTCCTGTGGGACAATCAGTACAGCAATAAAAACTATTACTTAAAGTCAGTATTTTGATTTTGCAACTCTGCATTTACTGGAGAAAGATTGATGCCAAAGAAGTTGTCGTAGAAATAAGACCTGTCCTTTGGTTCAAAGTACTGCTGCAATCACTGTTAGAACAGTGTCCATTTTTCAAGACTGTACTGGTTACTGGAATTGCTAATTGCACCACAACTGCCTACGTTCTGTTTGTAAAAGTCTATTCATCAGCTATTATGCCAGGTACCCCAGATTTATAGAGATATCTACTCAAGGGTATACTTTTAACATGTGAATTTAAGTTCAGTATTTAAAACTGACTCCCTGAAATGAGATCAGGTGCTCTCAGCAGACTCACTGAAATGAGATCAGATGTTCTCAGTAGAAACCAAGACTATCCTAATAGCAAAATCTCATAATATTTATGTATTTACTCTACAAATGTCTCAAAAGAAAGATACTAATTGAAATCCTTCCAACTTAGCCATGAAAATTAAAAGCCAGGTGAGTGAAATTACCTTCCCATTAACAGCTTTCCAACCTCACAGGGACTATAAGTGATAAACATATATATCAAAAATCCACCTAGAAGTAATTGAAATTACTACGGCTCATAAGCAAAAGAATCCTTAACTTTTTCAAAGTGGATACATTTGTATCAATTGAAGGATTCAGAAGATTAATCTTCAGTAAAGCTTGCCCTAAAAATAGAAGATGAGTTGCAGTAAACTGTATACAACTACTCTATTTTAGGCCACAAGTCCTCAAAAATCCCCGATTCTTAGCAATGCAATAGATGTGTTTTCTAGCCGCTCCTTTCTTTTAAACAATTAATTTCATCAGTAAAAGAGAAGCCATACAAAGGCTAACAGAAGTCTTGTCTTATATGCTTTATATAAAAAGCTTTATGAGTTTTAGAAATGCTTAAGGTTCACTTGAATATGTTTATACACAATCAGGAAAGATCTTGAATATTTATCAGTCATGGGGTTCATAAAGCGTGTCTGTATGTACATTGATAAGATACTACAGCTACATGCAATAGTTCAAGAAGCCCAGATTTAACTCAGTGATCTTGCGCACCCTGAATCTAGAGTTTAGGTAACAGACATTTTTAAAAACTGTTTGGGTTTTTTTTTTTTCTATAAGCTGCCCATAACAGATTAAAAAGGAGCATGGTACTTCATCAGCTGAAAAAAATAGTATGAATGTATCGTATATAGTTAAAATATCTTATAAATAGAGTTAAACTGTATAAGCATAAAAATCCAAACCCAGACTCTTACATTACCTTCATAAAGGGATAAAAGTTAAGACAGCATTGCAACGATTCAAGTGAACCTTGTACCTCTGTTTTTGAGACACTGTGAAAGACTAGTTCACTCATCTTGGAAAAGGCATATGCAGGACAAAAAGTGGTGTGATTTCCTGTTCTTGGAATCACTGTTCTGTTATTTCTGAGTTTTTAGCCCATTACAAAAGGAGCTGCATTTATTGAAAAGAAACATAGCAAACTAAGGAGTAACTTAGGTATGTGTGACAAGTTAAATACACAGTTTGCCAAGAGAACCTCAGAAGGAAAATAAGTATGAAAAGTCTGGGTTTATTCCTGTCTGTATACAGCAAAGTTTGGTTGCTGCTTTTAAGAAAAGTCATCAACTGGGAAGCTATCATCCCAGGAATTACACTCAAGTTAGAAAACAAAAGTGGGAATTAGAAGTATTTGCAAGGTATCACCCACTAACTCCTAAAGGCATAGAAGTTTGGCAAACAAGCATTTGCTGAAGTACCCACTAATACTCACACTAATGAATATCACAACCACCTGAAATGTCAGTGCTCACAGGAGTCACACACCTGGAAGACACAACATCTTAATAGTTACCCCACAGCACCAGCCAAGTATTTGGAAAACACAAAGAACCACTTCCATTCAGACCAAAACAAGATCAAGAGTTGTCATATCCTTTTCCTGTAATGCAACAAGTGATCAACTATCCAACACATGCAAGGAGTTAGGAAGGCAGTTCGAATGATTCCATACGGAGGCTACATTCCATACACTCTGGAAAAACTTGGGCTTACCAAAATGCTTGCTTTGGAAGCTACAAATAGTTTACTGCGTAGGCATCTCTTAACCTTTGCGCAAGAAATCCATTACCAGGAAGCGCAGTGGCAGATACTGCACTGCATTCTACCGACTCCGCTGTTTCAAGATTCTCATGAAAGACAAGTGCTGCTCACGTTGCATTGATCTACTGAGCTACACCTTCTTGTACACTGTGAGACCTACAGTGAAGAATCTTACATTCTTTTAATCTCTTAAACCTGTGGGAAGGGAACAAGAAGCAATGAAGGATTTTTCTTGTTCTGCTTTTCTCCACAGTAGAGAACACAAAGTTATTAAAAAAAACTTATCTAGAGTGATGTCCAGTGACATGGAAGTCTATAGCAATATAAGGGACCTTGACGGGGCCAGGATTTCCCACTGCATTTTTCTTCCATGACTGTCACCTCAAATACACAAACTGTTCCCTTTGATAGCACAACTGTATTTATTCAGCATGTGTCCTTTATGAAGGGAGGAAACTGGCTATTTAATTTCATACTATGAATAAGTTCAATTTCTAGTGGTTAAATTTAAAAAACAAACAAACCAAAACATGAGGAAAGGTGATGAACTCAAGAGGAAATCTAACCCAGAATTTTAAACACATGTGTCCTGTGCCAGATACGGTGCAGTTACACCCTAATGTTTTACACAAAATAGCCTTCTTATAAATAGATAAATTATCACTATTTCATTTTTAAACTGGCTTTCCTTTTTTCTTGGGTGGACCTTTGTAGCCTTTGGCCTTTCTTCGCAAGTTCCTCCGATCTACAATGGGTACCTCAATTTCTGCTTCCTCAGAGCTGCTGTCAGCAGCCCTCTCTGCCACTGTCTGCGTGTAGTGATCCGTCTGCTCTGGAGACTCTTCTGAGGGCTCTTCCAACTGATTCTTCGGTGCTTCCTGTCCAGAAGGCTGCTGAAAAGAAACACCCTCAAGTTCAACCATTACCAAAGAGCTCTGACTCAAGGCAGCAGGGGCCTCTTGCAAGTTCTGCCCTGCTTCCTCATTTTGATCTTCTAATGAGGAAGGTAAGTTTTCAGATACAGATTCTTCTGCTGCTTCAGTTACCACAGAGTTGGGCAGGGCGTTGTCAGAAGGCTCTTCCTTTGATGCCGAAGCAGCTGCATTTTCAGTGTTGGTCTTTTCAGGTTCTTCCTGTTCTTCAGTGCCCTCCTTCTCTACTGATGTAACTTCTTCAGTCAGCATTTCTGAATCATTTTCATTTAAAACCTATGGGTAAAGGGTGCCAAGACAATCAAAAGGACAACTAGCTGAAGGTACAAGACACTGAACAACTACTGCCCCTAGCTAGCAACATCAGAGGATTCTTCAGCATTCAGCAGGTTTTCAATTCTACACACATAACTTGACAAAACAGTCCTTGCCTCCTTTTTACACAGGACTATTTTGTGACCTGCATTTGATATCCAGAGTTGTTCTCTGACTTTCAAATTATTCAAAACAGTATTGAGGTACAGAAAAAGCACTCTGATATTAATCCCAAGGAAAAAAATATTTTAGACAAATACAATTACTGTTTTGCTAGCACATAATAATCTGCTTTTGCACTATAAACAAAAAACCAGTAGAACCTGTGTTCTGAAAGCAAAGGCGTTTTAGCAGTAGTTAATTATTTGTACACCTCATCAGGCAAGAATTGCTAGACAAAATAAGTATGTGGCTTTTCACTCGAACCAGTATTTTAGTGAGAAACAGCAGTTTCATGACTGTCAAGGCAAACTGTTGCAAACATATCTTTCTTCTGGGTATCACATGCATGTAGGTCCCACTTCTGCACATTGAAACAGAAATGCTGCTGTATTCTCTTTATGGATTTACATCATCTGGCCTAATAATTACTTCTCCCAATAATTTCATGCAATGTTAGGGGCTAGTTGCTATCTGTTACTTAACAAAAGAAAAAAAACCCTGCAAGATATATACAATTTCAAGTAAAAATTACTTCACATTTTGTTTCAGCTCTCACCTTCTCTGATTCAGTGTCTTCTGGAGGTTTTGGTGGAGCCTCAAGGATTGATGGAACAAACAGCGGTACAGGTTCTTTTCCTTGATTCTCAGACAGCAATTTTGATTCGCCACTTGGAACTTCATTTACTGTTTCGCCTTCAGCCATGAGTGAGGTCTTACCAGTTTCTTCTGACACCTCACCATTAAGAGGTTCTGATGGCATTTCCTAAAAAAAAAAAGTCACATTTGTAAGTCAAGATTATGCCCAGCTATTGTCCCCAGCACTAATTGGGGTATATGTGATCCACATTTGCAGCTTAATGTGAGAAGCAGATAGCTCAGATACCTAGACCTGAGAAGGCAGAACTTAATGCAGATTAGCTAACTTAACCAGTATTAGTTTGTCGTTGTCACCTACACTAAATTTCTGACCATAGCTTACACTGTTAGGAGCCGAGACAAGAAGTTTTTATGCATCCCACATGCATGCATGCTGCAGTCATTCCTTCAACCCAACACGTGTACGATCCACTTTCTCATCCATCAGTAAGAACATAAAACCCTGAGGGCATTGCTAGGCACAAAGAATATTCAGAAATTCAAATTCAAGTTGTTATGGAGGTGAAGATAAAAGTTGGATTTAAATTTGATGTTTAAATCCAATAGGCAAGTTTTAAGTGGAGAAGCAAAAAGAGCCAATAGAAGTCACTGAAGCGTATCAGCTATTGACTTGGTCAAATAAACTTTTTTTTTTTTTAAAAATTAGAGATACTGGGTCAGATCTTGACCTTATTCCAGTTCTCTGGAATTTCTTATTAGGAGAAATCAGTGAAGAAAATTAGGATGGTAGACAAGCTAGAAATTCTGAAGATCCTGTAAACTCTTATTGTTCAAAATACATACAGTGAAATATTCTCTGAAACTAATTCTATACTAACCTTAACTTCTCAGGTACATTTCTTAATGAAGCACTGGTGCAAAAAACCAAAGAGCTGAGAGCTGCATGAACCAAGGACCATATTTAACAGAAACTGTAGTTGTATTCCAAACTTATCTGCTATTGCTATCCCATCCAGCTCACCTCCATCTCACTTTGTTTGTCAGAGGGTGATACATGCATCTCCACTTCTAATACAGACTGGCCCTCATTTTCAACAATTATTTCTTCATCCTTTTCAACAGCATCCACCTTAGGCACTTCTACTAAGTCTTCAGAGCTTTCTGATGTGTGGGCAAGAGGTTCCGGCCTGTAGCAGGTATCAAGATATATCTTTTAATCTTTTAGATTAATACATCATTTTGGTGATCTCAGCAGAGAAACTCTTTCATGACCAATTATGAAGTGCTGTAGTGCATTCTTGCCATCGGAAATACAAATCAAGAAAACAAAATGCATCTAAAAATGGCTAACTCCTCATTAGGAAAAGAAATATCAACTAGGAAAATTGCTTTGGCAATTATAAAATGATATCTGTCTCACTTCCATTTTATGGGAAAGAAGTCTGAAATTTCTCTAAGTTTGTTATTTTAAATTTAGAAAGTAGTGATGATTACATATTTGAAAGCTACAAAGGGGTAAGAAAAGCAACAACTTCTTTTTTCTCCCACCCCCACTGTAGAAACAGTTTCAAATTAGGGAATTATGAAAGCAACTATATTTGCATAATCATTGAAAATATAGGTATTACAAAGACCATGACTGGAAAATAATTCAAGGCAATAAACACATCATGGGTGAAGAAGTTGCCATCAGCTAGAGATTATGTTAGCAAATAGTTGAAGTGCTAATGCACTGCCCCACTACTGCAGGATAGTAACAGTAACTCAAACATTCAGTTCTCATTTTTGAGATGATTAAAGTCTAGATGAACTGAAACTATTACATACAAGCAAAGAAAAAAGTACATGCAATATATTTGCAGGAGTCTGCTTTGTGATCTCATAGTAAAGGCCGTGCTGGAGGGTTTTGTCCTACACGCCAGTCTTGAGATGAAGACACTCCATAGGAAACTCCACAACAGAAGACCCTGTTTCATTTGTTGATGTGCATGGAAGGAAAGAACCAAGCTAATATCCTGTTCTGTTGCCTTCATTTTAGCATTCCTCTCAGCTCTGCTTAAAAAACACCATGTAACACCTTGTGTAACAGCAACACCTCATTGACTTAATTTTGCAAGGCCCAACATTTGACATTCAGTATGAGGTTAGTCCTCTCACATACCAACTAGAAAATTATTAGTAGTAACAGCATTTCTTAAGCTGTGGCAGCATCAAACTGTGCCACTTAGCCTGTTTGAACCAGCTCAGGGAAGTACACTGACAGCGCAGCACAGCAGTACACTATCTGTAATTCCACAGAGTAATTTAAACACAAAAATTAGGTAGTACCTAGCTGCAGGCCTCAACTTCACAGAGAAAACCCCGCAACTAATTCTGTTTAAAGAAATCTAATGGAACAAGCTTGAGTGATTTCCTAGAAAATAGTCAAGTTATCTTCAGTTTGTCAAAAGAGGCTTTGGGGGTTGAAGGGGGTTTCTGTGGAAAAGAATGAGACTGAGACATACCCATGGAGCAGGGTGGGGTGGGCACAGTGTGTCTATGAGGGAGGAAGGAGCTATTTACTTAAAATAGGTATTCTGAATGGAAGCCAGTGCAAATTATTAATCCAAGCCCTGTCCTGTAAGAACTGTTACAGCACACAAGTCATACTACTCTTGACATCCGCATCTGATGATTGTTACACACGTTAACATTATTTAAACTGGAAATGTTTGGGGGGGGGGGGTTCATGATGTTAGATCAGATATGATGGTTTAAAATATCATCTGAGCAAAGGGCTTTACTTTGAAGACATATGGCTCCCTGTAACACTTGTTATTAGTTGACAAGCAGTAACCAGCTCCAAACTGAACAGTCAGACCATATTTTACTGCAATATATCAACTGTAACAGGAAGTCAGGAAGGGATACCTCCTCAAAGACCACACAGAGTATTATGGATACAAGTCCAGATATATTATCTCAAGAAACTATGCTGTGAATACAAATATTTTTACCATTGTACAGATTCAGTTACAACAAGACACTCTCAGCCTTCACTGTTTTCCTATTACTTCTAGTAGCTACTGACACAGGTACTACATTTTGGTGCAATCACTCTTCAGATGATGTATCACATTTCTTTCTTCCTTTCTTGTATCAGACTTTACTTTTAGTAATTTTAAAATCCAGCAAGTAAAGTAGGAAGAAAGGAGAAGAAATACCTGAGACACTGATGTAGTTTGAGACTGCCCAAGCAAAAAAATAAGAAATCAGTAAAAATGGGCTCTAGGTACCTGCTTTTGGACACTTGAAGAGCATTTTCTTCATCTCTTTGGGAAGTTTCAGGTCCAGGTTCCTGTCTATTTTTATTTAGCCTCTGACGTTTTAAATGACTGCTTCGCGTCCAGATGGAAACATGAGTTACGTTAGGGTCTTAGGAGAATAACACACACGCCAAAAAAAAAAACAAAAAACCAAACAAAATGAATTCAAGTGAACAAATTCAGTCTAAGATCTACATGTAACCTTCCCACCCAAAATAGTTCATGAAAGAAACTGAGTGCCACTAAAACAGCATTTCATTGTGGCACTTCTTTTCTGAATAGCATCTTTACCAAGACTCATAACAATTTTATCTGAATTCCTCTAAAAGGTTTATGAGTTGAGTCTCAGCACCTTAGAGGAAAGCCTGTTTTAGATACATTTTACAGATTAATGAAGTAAAATGGAAAGCTGTAAAATAGCCTGCAAAACTATTGATCTACAGTAATTGCAATACTGATAATCAAGGTTATTTTTACCTTCAGATGTGCTTGCATGGACATCTGTTGATTCTTTACCTTTTTGAGAGTCAGCCTGTGAAGTAAAAGCAAAGCTATTGTTATTCTAAAATTTTCTGAGTTGACGAAAATACCTTCACAATCCTACCTATGGTTGCATCTTTCTAAAGCACTATTTCATAGTAATGATCCTATAAAACAGCAGCTACAATAATTCTTAATTTCTAAGTCTTCTGTCTCAACAAATTTAATATTTTTTAAAATTATCTTTAGGTAATGGATGACTAGTTTTTCTGTGTTTTACTTTTAGCCTCAGTGTAGAAGATAAGACGTGAAAGTGACCTGTTACTATAAACAATACTACCAAAGTTTTTTTCCTAACAGTTCTGTTTATAACAAGTGTCCATCTAATTCAATTATAGGAGCCTCTTTCTGTTTGTTTCCCCTTTCTGTATAAACCCAAAGGACTACACTACAGTGGTTTGCAAAATGTAATTGCAAAGTCTTATTTTTATACTTGTATCCTATTTTATAGTTTTATTTTTATCATTATATGCAACAGGATATGGCAACCCATGTAAAAAATGAGAAAAACCAGAACCTGGTGATTCATCAGTAATGCAGCTTACATGCACAGTCAGCACAAGAGGCTGCTTAGGTCCCTTGCCCTAAAGCTTTTTGTCTCCTGTTTCTACACACCATCACAAAACCTTAATTTTTTTCTGCAAGTTAGCTGAGGATTCAGCACTTGATACACTGAAGTGAGTACAAGCTGTACACATAAAAATAAAATTGTGTATGTTGCTTTTTCTTAGCTGCTAGCAGTAATCTGGAACAGCTATTATCAGCATCCTGGTCCACTTTTCCAGTCTCATTTCCAGTACTGTGGAAGAAGGCCAACAAAAAGTGGCCATGTCTACATTCTGCTATTTGAAGTAGTTTCAAGTGAATTTTAAATGCATAAGAATTTGTAGACTAACAACAAATTATTCTAGAATCAAAACACACAAAATAGAGAGCACTAAGTGAAAGGTGAAAATTAAAGTTGGGGAATGTTTTTTCATGGTTTGGGGAAATGTGGGATATTTTATTTTCTTACAAGGTCCAACAATTTTCAAACCATCGCAGAACTGATTATAGATACTGCAGATGCCAATTATAGAGCTGCCAGCAGTTTTACCAAGCTATGAGGAGTTGGAGCACTTTGGTATCTGTCTTTTCCTTTGGAAAAAGGCAAGAGGCAGGGCTTGACTTCTTAACTCACAGCAACAAAAATCAAAAGAACAACTATCAATCGGCTATTTTCTCCAAGTATACCCATATAGCTCTATAACCAAAACATGTGAGTTTTTAGACAATTTTGCTGATATCATCATTATTGGAATCTATCTAGAATTCAGAGATGAGGCTAAAGACACTGTTACAAAGGAAAGAAAACTAAGAGTTACTGTTTCTGGTCATTGAGAGATGAAAAACATCACTACTTTTCTGTCAATTTTGTTTTGGGAAATACTAACTTTATCAATTGGGAAATTTTGACTTAAAATTCCAAATCTAAAGTTTAAATACTAATAGCTATTTTTAATTAAAGCACTGACTTATACAAAACCATGGTAGTGCCAATAATACAGACAAGCCCTAAAGCAAACAAATCCATGCTCATGGTATTTGGAGCTACAAATGATTGTCAAGCACATTCTGTGTGGCCTCAGAACACAAATGAAATAGAGGAAGAGCTTCATAATATTCAATGACCCAAATATAATCATGACTACCTGTCCATGCATAGCTGTAATCTGGTTGCTATATCAAATACATACAAAGAAAGCTGCAGTCTTTGTGTGGACAATGTATAACTCTCAATGCAAACATTTGCAATTGTATTGAAGTGTGGCATGGACATGTACCTCTAAAAACAGCCTCTCTAAACAATTTAATCTCAGAGACAGTGGAAATAATCTCCTTTATGTAATCTGCTAGTAAACAGCTCAAACTGCAGGCCCTGACAGCTGTGGCACAGACTCTCTACATGCATGGGGAAACCCCACCTGCCCACAAAGAAAACCCCCCAAAAAGGCCAAAACCGAAACCAAACAAAGCAAACAAAAAAAACCAAAACAAAACAAAACCACCAAAAACCCACCAACTCAGCTGAGTCATTGGCATGACATCACTGGGAAGCATTACACCCAGACAGAAAGTAACAAAACCGTTTGTCTTTCATACACATTATGGTCTTGAGCCAATTCAATTATAATGATATGGGCAAAAATAATTTCTCATAACTTGTTTTTCAGTAACAATGCAATCAAAAAAAGAGGTAACAGACTGTGTACCTACACTTAGCTGTGTTTCTACCTCAGTCCTTGGTCCACTTGCTTCAGATACTGCAGATTGACAAAAATTATCCTCTGCTTGCAAACTCTTATTTTCCTTTTTTGAGGCCTCTGCTGTAAAGATTTAAGAGAGGAAACAAGGAAATAGAAAATTATAGTACCTTTATATAATAATTAACCATTTGTGCTGCTTTCAGCTGGGATAGAGTTACTTTTCTTCCTAGTAGCTCATACAGTGCTGTGTCTTGAATTTAGTGTGACTAACACACCGATGTTTTAGTTGTGCCAAATAGTGATTACCCTAAGTCAAGGATTTTCACTTTCTTATGCTGAGTGAGCAAGTGCACAAGAAGCTGGGGATGGGACACAGCCAGGACAACTGACCAAAGGGATATTCCATACCACAATGTCAAGCCCAGTATATAAATGGGGCAGGGGGCGGGGTGGGGGGGGCTAATCACTGCAACTGCATTGTGCATCAGTTTTCTCTCTTGGGTTTTATTTCTCTGGTTTTGTTGTGTCCCTTTTCATTATAATTATTGTTATATTATGCTTCTGTTTAATTTTATTTAATTATTAGACTGTTCCTGTCTCAACCCAGAGGTTTTACATTTTTTTCAGATCCTCCTCCCCACCCCACTAAGGGGGGAACAAGCAGGTGTGTGGCACTTAGTTGCTTGTCAAGTGTGAAGAAAAGGGCTTCAAGGAAGACATTCCATGTCACCCACGCAAGTGGACCACCCTGGAGAGAGGTGTCTAGTACCTGAGGGAGCGAGCTGTGCTAGAAATTGTTTGTTACGACCCAAAGAATGTGCAGTCACATACAGATCTAGACAAAGTCCAATGCACATAACCCACATGGTAGATATTTGTATAGGTAGCACACCATCATGTGCCAACTCATTGGCATTAATGACTTGGAGAGATGAAGAAGTACCCATGGTGGATGAAGTGGCTTGCTAACTCTGGGAATACAAAGAAAATCTCTCTGCCCACCTATGGACTTGCTTCTCAGCTGTGAAAAAAATCTGTTCAAAAAGTATGAAAAACAGCTCCAGGAGTTCCAGCAACAAAAAGAAGATAGGTTCTACTCCCCACCTGTACAGACAAGTATCTCAGCTGTTAACAGTAAGCATTCTTTTGCTCAAGAAAGAGGATAAAAGGTATACACCATGGTTTTTAAAATCTTGTGGGTTTACCTATGGGACTACAGAAAGGATGTGAAAAAATGAGATGGAAAATCCACCTCCACCCTGGAAGCATGAGCATGTGAACTGCAAGGAAAAACAATCACAAATGTGGATTCTTCTGGGAAAATTGCTGCTCCAATTTCCAGTAGGCAGTTCCCCAGACAGAGTGGAATGGCTAATATTACTTCTGATTCTATGGTAAAGAATTCTAATCCTTTTTCACAAGAAGTGGGTAGAGAATTCTGTAGCCAGTACTAGAGGGCCCCTGCCTCCCATCAATGGGAGAAGAGGATCAGTTAAGTTCACTGGACTGTGAGGATCCAGTGGCCTAGAACGTCAAACCCACAGGAGTATAAGGCTCTAGTAGCATTACTGCACAGTGTGCCATAATGCCATCAAGCTATAGAGGGGAAGAACCCATTTGTACATCTGGAGTGACAGGTGGATCCCAACAGCTGACTATATTGGAGGCTGAGACTAGCCTGACTGGAAATGAGTGGCAAAAGCATGCCACTGTGACTGGCCCAGAGGCTCTGTGCATCTTTGGCACAAACTGTCTCAGGATAGGATATTTCAAGGGCCCAAAAGAGCGTCATTGGGCTTTCACTACAGCTGCCTTGGAGACAGAGGAAATTAAGCAGCTGTCGGCCTGGTCCTGCTCTCTCAGAGGACCCTTCTGTTGTGGGGCTGTTGAAGAATAACAGGTGCCAGTCACTACCACAGTGGTGCACCAGCAGCAATACTGCACCAACCAGATTGTCCAGGAATCTTGAAAGTGATCAAGGACTGGCCTGAAAATATTTTGGAACATCACTAGAGGAGAAGGTGACCCATACTGAAAAGGACCTGCTGTGTAATAAATTACCAGAAAATGAGAAGTAATATGCCCTATTTACTGATTGTTCTGCCACATTGTAGGAAAGGAGCAGAGATCAAGTCTCCTATGACAAGTTGCTGAAGGAGAAGGTGAATCAACTGAGTCTGCAGAGGTGAAAGACATCCAACTGGCTTTAAACATTGCTGAATGAGAAAAATGGTCAATATTTTAGTTCTGTACTGACTCATGTGTAGTGGCAAATGCCCCATGGGGTGGTTGCAGTGATGAAAGCAGAGCGACTGGCAGCACAAAGGTAAGGCCACCTGAGCTGCCACATTGTGACAAGATACTGCTGTCTAGATGGAGAACCTGGATGTGAAAGTACCTTACATAGAGACGGACATACCCAAGAACTGGGCCACAGAGGAACATCAGAACAACCTGAAAGTGCATCAGGCTGCTAAGACTGAAGTGACTCAGGTGGACCAGAATTGGCAATAGAAGGGAAAATTGCTTGGTGCACCCATGATACCTCAGATAATCAAGGATGAGATGCAAATTACAGATGGACATGATCCAGGGGTGGACTTGACCATGGACACAATTGCACAGATTAGCCATGAATGTGAAACATGTACTGCAATTAAACAGGCCAAGTGATTAAACCCTCTCTAGTATGGAGAATGACAGCTGAAATAGAAATATGGGGAGACTGGGCAGATAGACTATATCACACTCCCTCAAAAGTGCCAAGGAAAGCATCATGTGCTTTTAATGGTGGAAGCAACCACTAGAGGAGAGAGAACATAGCCTGTACTCCACATCAACACTAGGAAAAGTGGGCCTTAAGAAGGAAACCTTAAGAAGGTGACAGAGTATCCCAGAAATTCCAGAATGAGTTAGTGGGATTCACTTCCCAAACAACATCATAAACAATTGGGCCAAAGACCATGGCATTGAGTGGGAATATCACACTCTCTGTCACACACCAGCCTCCAGGAAAACGAATGATATAATGGACTGTTACCCATTTATCCAGGAGCAGTGGGTGGCAGGACCTTCAAACATTGGGACACACATTTAGCAGAAACCACCTGTTAAGTGAACACTAGGGAATCTGACAGTAAGTCTGGCACGGCAAAATCCAAACTTATACACACTGTAGAAAGGGATAGATTTCCTGTAGTGCTCATAAATACGCAGGGGAAAACAGTCTGGGTTATTCCTGCTTCAGGAAAAGGCAAAAAAATTCGTGGAACTGAGTTTGCTCAAGCACCTGGGTCCACTTAACAGGTAATGCAGGAAGACAGGGAAGTCCTTATCGCACTCCTTATGGGGATTTGATTTTGGGTGAGGGTAGCCAATAAATTAAATTGCGTGTTTATTAATTGTTTATTGCCACAGAACACTGTATACTGTCTCTTTCATGGTTATATGCCCATCACTGGACTGGGTACCTCACAGCACCTGTTTTCACCATTCTGAATTTGGGGATCTGAACCTGATTCCCATTCAATTGCCATTTTAAGGGTATTACAGTAAAAATCACCCAGATCAATGAAGAATTAACTTTGTGAAACCAAATAAGTGCAGTGGTGATGGAAGCAGAACTGACTCCAGCATGTAACAATCTAACTTGATGCAAAATCTCTTCTGCCCTGAAAGACTGTTACAACAGATGGAGCTCAAAGTCATGGACTAAATGAACACAGACATTTTAGAGGGATGGCCCATAGACTAAGGGAATGATACATGTGTGTGATATATATGTATATACCAGAAGACAGGAAAGGTAATGGTGTATTGTAAAGAATGGAAGCTGGGCATGACACAAAAGACACACAAAATAAAGAGAGAATATTGTCCCGCTTCCAGGAGGGATAGAATTAATTTTCTTCCTAATAGCTGGCACAGTGCTGTATTTTGAATTTAGTATGACAATAATGTTGATAATACACTGTTTTTATTGCTGCTGAGTAGTGTTTACCCTGTGTAAAGGACTTCCCAGTTTCCCATGCTTTGCCAGTGATCAGGTGCACAGGACTCTGGGAGGGACCATAGCTAGGACAACTGACCTGAACTGGCCAAAGGCATATTCCACACCACAGAACATTCTGTTCAGTATATAAACTGCGGACAGTTTGCTAGGAGGGGCTGATGGCTGCTTGGGGATTGGCTCAGCATCAGTCAGCAGGTTGTGAGCAACTGCATTGTGCACCACTTCTCTCTCTCGGGTTTTATTTCTCTGGTTTTGTTTCCCTTTTCATTATATTTATTACATTTTATCTTATTTCAATTATTGAACTGTTCTTATCTCAACCCACAGGTTTTACTTTTTTTTCAGACTCTCCTTCTCATCCCATTGGGGGAGGACAGGGTGAACAAGCAGCTGCATGGTACTTAGCTGCCAGCTGGAGTTAAATCACGACACCATTCCAAATATGACCTCACAGGTCTCAGGACAAATAGAAATCTTTCTGCTAACTTCTACATAGTGTTCACAGAAGTCACTCTTGTAGAGTGTTTGTTCAACTTTTACAAAGTGCCAGAAAAAAACAAAACAAAGCATCCATACCTGCAATTTTGAGATTTTCCTTTTGCACTATAGACATAATAGACTTCCTCTGGAACCAATCTCCTCCTCCCTCCACTTGCCACAAAAGGTTTTTATCCTCAGGGTACTTCTCAAGGTACTGCTTACAAGCTGAGCAAACACAAGAAAAAACACTGTGTTACAGATACTATATACTCAGATATACCTTATTTTTTAAAGTTTATCTGCAATCAATTTATTTTGCAATCTACCATCATACACAAACAACAACAGAAAGAACAGTTTTACAAAACAGCTGAGTCTGAAATAAACAATATTGCTTTACCCTACACATCCTTCTTAATTAATCCTTTCTTCAGGTTTAAATACTTTCCATTATTATCTTAAACTGCAAACAAAGATGAATGAGATTTTCTTCTTTTCCTGGTACCCACTTGAGAGTTTTGCAACTTCATTAGTCATTGTTCCCGCCAATTACAAGACCCAGCTCAAGACAGAAGGCTTTTTTCTTAAGCAGAGGATGTAGTCAAGTGTTTTTTGTCACCCCACACTGTAGCAGGCACCTGTGAAAAGCACTCTCTGGGAGTGTTAACATATTATCATTGAATGGTTGATCACTGTTCACTTCTAGAATATTTTCTACGCTGCTGTCCTTCTATGTCTTTTCTCTCTATACCTGTATCAAACATACAGGTGAAGAGGCATGCTTTGACACTATTTTTTGGCAGTTGCTAGAAAAACTACCATTTTTCACCTGGTTCACTACTGATGCACAGTTTCAGAGCACAAGAACCCCACTGTGTCATTTCTTGACCACGAAAATGAATTAGTCATTAAATTCTCCTTAAGTAATTTTCCCTGAAGCCTAACAAATCAGGTCTTACCAGATCCAGCGACAGACTGTGGTGCTTGGAAAAGCAGATTTCTATTGCTTAAGAAGGACAGATAAAAATGTTCATAGAAGGAACCCTGGCAGATGGCCTAAGAATAGAACATGCCTTGAGAAACAAGGCAAAAGAAATGTTCTTCTTGTCTGAACACAGTCCCAAGAACATAGTTTCCAGAGTCCCTGTAATTTCCTACATGACACAGTCCTCTTAGGTTGCTAATGGAAGAACCATAAGTGTTTTCCTCGTATTTCAGAACTGTGCCTTCTCATATACAAGTTAAAGGACAGCCTAGTATGTCCTCTTGACCACAAGTTCAGAGAAAGCATGAATTAGACAACCTCATGAGGTTTACATGTGAGCAAGAAAAAGGTGCTACAAGGCAGACACACATTAGATCCCACACCTCAGAAACATCTGAGAAACACCACAGCCCATTCTACAAGCTTGTTGGGGGAAACGGGACAGTGGTAAACTTCACAGCAGCAGAAAGCCATCAGAGTTCAAATAATCTAGTTTTATACAGAGGATTTAAAATCGAATCAGGAACTACTTCATCTTAAACAAATCAGGATTTTTAGCCTTCACCAGTGCACAGCAAATTTAATGTAGAACCTGAGATGAGGCCACAAACATGGAGCTTGAATGACAGTACTCATTTGGACATGTAAAGAAACCATAAAGAAGATCCAAAGAAAAAATTAAAGAGCTTGCCTGTATACATGAAGGGTGAGAGAGGATATCGTAGGCCAAGAGGCTCTTCAGTAAAGGAATCCACAAAGTCTTCCAACATGATTAGCCCAGAGTCTTTCCCACGATGTTTCTTTCTAACAAACATGGTGTCTAGCACTGGCAACTTATATTTCTGACAAAGAAGAGATCTACAAACACTTCCTGAAATAATTAGAGGGAAAAAATATCATCAGTATGGATGACATAACTGCTTGCTGAATGACATGCTGCAGCATGGATTTTAGCATATTTAAATAAAGACTTTTATAAGTTATAAAAATTCCAAACTATATAACAGTAAGTAAAAGCAAGTGAAGTTATAACAATAATTTATAACTTTATTAAAAATAAATAATTGCTATCACTCATTTATTGTCTCTTTTGGGCAAGCTTCATAAGGTTGCCAAGATACATCAATAGAATAATGTAACAGAAAAAGTCTGTAGTGCCAGAAAAGAATAGTAAAGACAGAGAGGAAAGGCTCACTTTGAAATCTCACTATAATCTTTTCCATATGAAAACTATAGTAAAAATGAAGCTGAAAGATGGAGGAGGGAATAGGAGTAAACAAAATTATTTAATTACACTTTTATGCTGATAACATGACTTCTCATGACAAATATGAAGACTAATTCCGTTCTTGTTTAAAGACTGAAACAATGATTCAAATTTTTTAAATGAAGACACAAAAAAATCCTAGGATATTTTACATTGAAATTCTCCCAAAAACAACATATTATCCTAAATTAAACAAAGATGGAACAGATAGTCACAACACATAGGTACCTGCTTATAAAGCCTACTAATACAATATTCTTCAAACAGGCTCTCTATCTCCTCCCCTTTACTGCCCAAATCCCACAATTCTCAAATGTTCTACCTGTAGGTTTAACAGAATAGAACCCAATAGCCTCTCCTTTTTTCCACATGATCTTAGCATAGTGGCTGCTACCATGACAGAGAAATGGGATCTCATTTCTTTCCATTTCTTGTGTTCGATAGATAATTCGATTCAGAACATACAGAACAACCCTCTCTCCAACAGACTTCACCTAAGGGAACACAGAAGAAACATTTTAGAAGATTGGTCAGATCAGTTAGTACTCATACATCAGAAACCTTATTTTCCAACGTTGCCAGTTAAAACAGCTGCAGACAGAGTTCAAGGGAAAGCTGTGAGTTCTAAAGCAGGGTGACCCTCTGGGGTTTGTTATAAGGCAAGAAGATGCTCAGAAGCCATTGCAATAGGTTAAGTACAAATCACTACCACAAGAGGATATTCCATGATTTCAGTGTCACTCCTAATTCAGTGTGTAAAAGCTGGGAGAAGGGCAGTGGAGCGGGAAAGTTATGATTGAACTCAAAACTATTTTTGGACTTAAGAAACATTCACCAAATACAATAGCAGTACATTAGCCTCAGAATTCCTGGGCCAGCAGGTAACTGAAGCCTTACAAAGGAGAAATGATGAGCCTCGGCATGGCAGGACTTGGCACACTCAATCACTGCTGATAGAGTGGCAGGCAACAGGCAAATGATGCAGTGAAAATACTAGTTACAACAGTTTCTGTGGCATGAAATAAGGAATTCAATATCCTTCTCTCTGTCCTGCAGGGCTCCTTTTATATATGAAATTTGAGTTCACCACTATTCTACTTATTGTGAAGGAAGGAGGAACCATGCTCTCTTCCAATGCTTACCTCCCCTGTAAAAGATTAAGCTTTTCTGATTTTCCTACCATTAAGAAGTATGTGGAAAGCAAGGCTACATGCCAAACTCTCTATAGAAAATTTTTAGAACTGCAAAAATCAAAGACAAGTGCCCAGATTCCATGAGCAGATATAAATTACAGCCCTGGAAAAGCACAGATTTCCAGTTTTGGAAAACTCCATGCTACATAGGGGTAAGTAATGGCAACAGAGGTCAGTGATGAACAATAAAGCAGATAACAGGCAACTTACTTTTCCAAACTTCATGTATTGCCACTACAAGCCACCGGCTCCAACTTGCTTCTGTCAAACACATTCCTGACAGTATTTTTGGTTTACTAGTCTCCTGAGGTACTGCTACGGTACAATACACAATTCTACTAAGATGTTTCAACACAACCAGATAACAATATTCTAAAGAGTAAAGAGAAAAAATGGTAACATGGCTAACATCTAACCGCCTACATATGAAGCTGCTGTAAAAAAGTCATTCTTGCTCTAGACACTATCTTCACATTGAGGTTCCTTTTCCCCTAGTACCTATTCCTCTATTCTCTTGCAACAGCCACTTCATTTCTAAAAGAAATTAAAACATGTAATATCTTCCATACTATCTATTTGCCATTATCTTGAAGTATACGATTAATTCCTAGGCGAATGTTGGAGCGCTTTACCTGATGAAGCCCCTGTCTAGCAGGGACAGATGTTCTCACAATGTCATCAATTGACCACCACTGGTCAGCAAGATACAGGGCTACAGCTTGAAAGAAATAAGGGAAATAAAAAGTTAGTGATTCTTACCATTCCAAAAGAAACATATTCATTAAAGCTGCTAAGTAATCAGGAATAACACCGTAGTAACCAAATCAAACATCTTCTAGATGGTACTATATTAATGTAGCTCCTACTACCCCAGCACAACAAATGGAGCACTGTACACCCCACCCACATGAAATGCTCCCTAGTCCAAAACTCTTCTGGTAACTGAGACTAAGAAACACTAATGCCTTTTTTTTTTTTTTTTTGCAGTATGACATACAGGAACTATTTTTCAGACATAAGCACTATCCTTCAACACTGTGTTCTAACATCTCCTTCCACTAAAAACTCTGCCTGTCAAGATGAGTCTTGCTCATACGTGTATTTTACTATTGGGTTGCCAATGGATATTGATATTGAAACTGTGCAAGTTTTAGGGAGTTAGATGAATGGAAAAAGGCTGATGGTCATGTGAGCAGCAGTCAAGAAGAGTGTGATCTATAGGCATTTGTGGCAAACTTGGCAATCATATACATGGCATTAAATGGAAGAAGGAAACATGCAGGACTGGAAGGGGAGGAAGAAGGAAGGAAGGAAGGGAGGAGAAAACCCACAAAAACTATCTCATCTCAGCCAGGCGTATGCTAGGGCTTCAAGCTAAAGACAAATTTACACATGATACTGATCAATCCCTATTAATAAAGAGCATCTAAATTCATGGGTAAATTAACGGATTCTAAGAATGCTCAATAAATACCTTTTGAAGAGGTGAAGCATACATAAAGAGATCAAGAGATACATGTTGTACTATGATCCAGACAAGCACCACATTATTTTACTACATATCTTTTGAATTCAATGGGTCCAGTTCTGATTAGTGTGCAAAGTTCTAGCACTTGTGCATATAAACCCACAACAAAAAATAATAGCATGTGAACAAAAAGTCACAGAATAACAAATGCACAAGTGGCAAAGTTAAGAGCTACAGTAGCATGAAATGAGCAAGGGCCTGGTTACACGTATTTTTCACAAAAAAAGAAGAAATAGCAACAGAGAGATAAAGAACTTAAAATGAAACCTGTGAGCGAGTCCCATGGTGCAAACAGCGCAAGAACTTTGTGTGTCTGCTCTTCACCATAAAGAGGAACAAAGCCCACAGATGTCAAGCTAATAGGAACCTGAAACAAGAATGTACAATAATTCAGTAGACTTGCTAAAACAACAGTAGTAAAATAAACAGAGAATGTTTATCAAGGTAAACAAGATGAATATTGAAAATCAGGTCCTTAACAGCTAACTGTAAAACACAAGCATCAAACCTGTCCTTACTTTAGACATTTCTTCTCAGAGACAAACAACATTCTAAAGAGCTCTGCCTCTCAAGCTCTGGCAGATTTAACTATAGTAATTTGTACTGTTACAGCTCTCTTCTGCCAACAGTTTGCACTTGTGTGCGCAACTGAAGTAAGGTGTGCAAGGAGCCAGCTTTACCTTCACTTCAACAGTCCCAACTGTACAAGCTGTCAAAGCCAACAGAAGAATGAGGCAGTCAGTCAAGCACTGCAACAAACTGGCACAGCAAAACTGTGTTTGTTAGCAAGTTCTAATGCGCTACTGTGGGAAGGCAAATTCAAAAGGGCTTTGTTCCCTTAAATTACACGCATGTTAGAAATTCTGAAGTTGTCTACTTGATTTTCCTCCTCAGAAAAAGCATGAAAAGGGTCAAATAATCTTCTTTTAAGGAATCAAGTACCTCTGTGGAAATGTATTTTGATATTTAAATTCACATGTTTTCATTACTAAATTAATGTATAAAAAATTTGACAGACATGAATGGTGTGGTAGACAGACTTGCTTAACCAATTTAAGAAGATTATGACATGCTATTGTCACAGATGAGGATGTTAATGCAAGCAAATATTTAGGCATACAGCACTTGCATAAATATAGGAAAGTAGTCAAGACTCTGCTTCTGTCAAGGAATCTGCAGTACTGACCTTTAGATCCCACAGAAAATACTCTCAGATCACTTACTTTTGATTAAAGCTATACACTGTTGGTTTTATTGGTACTACTTCTAATAGAAGCATTCGTCTGGACAGAACTGACACTGACTGACTTATCACACAGGGGATAACTGTTTAAAACATGAAAGTGTCACAGCTATTCTCTACTAGAGCTCAGTAACAGCATGGAAAATTTCAGATAAAGAAAATGAAACCACTATTGAAATTAGTGAAGCTCATTAATCAAAACTCCCAAACTTGAAGAACTTGAAGGACCAAGATACAAAAAGAGTCAGCTTAAGCAAATAATGAACTCCTTAGTGATGACGATAGGTTTTTGAGAATGTGTGAAGTACTTGGTTTTAGGTAAGAGTTTGATTCATCAGCTGAAGATTTAAGGTTGTAGTCAGGTTGGGGGTTTTTGGGTTTTTAAAAATTATTTAATATATACAGATCCATTGACTAGAAGCAGCACACAGTCACTGATACCCAGATTTAAACCCAGTTACAGAGTGAAAAAAGTAGAGTTTAACACACAAATTCTGAATTTGGAAAATACAAAAGCTTTGATAAAATAATTCTGAAATTCAATAGGACTGGATATCTTAAATCTACGAGGACGTTAAAAACACCGGTACTACAGAATTTGCTGGCTCTTACCTTGCGGTGGTCTGGCAGAGAAAAGAATTCTGGAGAGTTTGGATTCCCCCACCGAAGGTCAAAGAAGTACTCCTCTGCTGAGTTCTCCAAGTCCTCATGACTGCAGTTGTTCAATATATCCACAGGGAATGACATGCTCTTGAGAAATAAAGCAACATTGTTAACGTAGGTTGTTTGAAACATACAAAGCACACGTTGAACACCCACACTCTGCTATTCACTACAGTCCTCTATCTCCATGATAGAAAAGAGAAATGCTCCAGGCATTTAGGATTAATTAGGATGGTGACCATTAACATCCAGTCCGTAAAAGAATCAAATCTGTGCTCATAAGCAGAAAAGGTTGAGATTAGCCTATAGATCCTCCTAGACCTCAGCCGTGGCAGATTTCCAACAAGCCCCATGTTTGCAGCACAAGTACATACTGCTTTGAGGTGGCAGACTTAGTTCTATCTCCCTCCCAGATGATGTCTTTGATGTCAAAGATCAAGCTAGAACTGGGTGATGAACAAAAAGTAAACCACCCAGATGGTAACAAGATGGAGTTAATTTGAGACTTTGCATCTAAATCCATCTCTGAAGAAACCAAAACATTGCTCAAGATTTTTCTCAACAACTGGCCAGTTAGTGTGCCTAACAGATGGTTGTTTCCCAAAGCATTTCAGCTGTAAAAAGATACTTTTACAAGCTCATTAAAAACAAGAGCCCACAACAGACTAAAGAGAGACACTTTAAGGATGTGATAAGACTAGAGCACTGAAGCCAAACCATAGTGGAAATAACTCCTTGAAAGCTCTTAGATTAAAATTTCCCTTGTCAAAAGAGTGTCAAATTAAAATGAACAAGAGCTCCTGGAATCCACTGTGTGGTCTCCAGGTAAGGCTCTTCCAGCTCTATAAAACTATACACAGAAATAGACACCTCAGCTGCTTTCAAGCTTTGATTCAAACTCTCAGAAGCATGAACTAACACAAGTTCATGAGAAGCTACTCTGGAGGAACACAAGGATTTTAATCTGTCTTGCTCAGCTCCCATGAACCCATCACACAAGTCTCTAAACATAAAAGTTTTATACAAGTTTTATGATTCCTAGTCTTCACTATGGAGTCTTTTTTCTCAGTTTTATTTTAAAACTTAGCACATAATGATTTTTTTCCCCTCTTTATCTTCAGTCCCCTCTATTTAATCCACCATTCATTATTCTACTGACACAGGTAAATCAAGTGCAAAAGAACATCTTATTCTGACTCAGTAGAAATTAAAAGTCTGCATTTTAAAAGCTTTTAAACAGCAATAATATGCTACTACTAAGTTGACTGAAGAGAAGAGGCTGCTCCTCCTACAGAAGAGATTTTTTTCCCTGTTAGAACTGAACTACAAACTCGGACATGACTTTACTTGCATCTACAACTGCTACCTTTAACGCTGTTGCTGATGAAAACACTAATGTTTTCCACGCATGCTATTGTTCAGATATACACATGCATTCCTCAGAGCCATTTCCTTTCAAATTCAGGTCATTCCTTCCCCTCAGCTGTTATTTGCATTTTCTCCTGCCTTCCCTTCTAGTCTCTCACATTCCTCCTTGTCTTGGGGTGATTTTATGATAGTATTGTATTCTCCTATCATCTGCTTATTGCCCATAAATGGGTCCCATAGCCCTAAGTTGGGTCCAGGAGAGGGGGGAGATAAGCCAGGCAAATTCTTCACCACAGTATGTGTTCAAGGACTCACACACTCCCCCGCATTCTCACCGCTGCAGAGTGGAGGGAGAAGCTTCCTGCTTTTAGCTAGCCTGTTGGCGGAGGCAAGAAATTTTTCCTGGGACTGTGGCTTCTTCTTCTTCTTCTGGAACTGTTCAGCTTTGCTCCGGTCCGAAACATCAGAACATCACCAGGAGCCCCACGCCGCAGCCCGGAGGGACGCCCTGGGGTGCTGCACCCCAGCTCCAGAGGACCTCGGGAGAAGCCAAGCAGGACTCTAAAAAATCCACCACCTTTCTCCACAATGAGAAGGTTTATTATCTAACATTACTTTTTTTTTTTTCTTGTGCCTGCATGAACCCTGCTTGTTAAATAAACAGGTTTTTTCACGTTCCTTCAAGAAATTCCTTTCGAACCTTTGGAGGAGGGGCTGCCGAAACCTACCTTCCACTGAGGACATGTTCATCTCAGGACGTTCCTCCTAATTTGTCTCAAACCAAGACACTCCTACTGACCCTATCAGATACTTAGCTGCATCTCTTAATTCTCCACCTGTTTCTTCCCACATTTCAGGGCTGCCCTTGCCCTTGCTAACACCAACTCCCTTGGCTCCTCCTGTTCGCAAGCAAACTGACTTCCAGAGCCAAAGGTGAGGTGTGCATGCTTTTCAAAGTAGCAGCAATGCGCAGCAAACAGAGGAGCTGCTGTCAGGGGTGACATTCACCCACCATCAGTCTCCTCATCTCTAGCAGATGTGGCTTGCCTGCCCATACTATAGTTTTCAAACACACCAGCAATACTGCACAGACTATGCTGACATAAGCATGTTGCAAGAAAAAGCAAGGATCACGATACTACTTCTACAAGAGGATGAGGCTTTACCACCTGGTTAACTGCACCAGCCCAGGTAAATTCTGCTGTAAAGGAATACAGGTATGTGAAAACCACAAAATTTAATTTTCTGTATGCTGGCAGAAAGGGTAACCCTCCTTTATTATTAAAAAAATACCAAAGTGCTTAGATAACTCTGCTATTAACAAAGAAATTGAGCTGAGGTTTCATGATTACATGACAAACAGACAAAAGCCACAAGCGATAACTTTAAGCCTCTAGGTAATAATTCCTGGCATTTTTTTGGAATAAAACAATGCAGGATCAAAGCAGAAAATATGCAATAAGAAATCCAGTAGACTATCTGAGTTCCAACCACTACACCACTATGAAAATAACTATCTTTGCTTATAAGCAAAAACAGCTAATACATTCATTAAATTACCCTCAAAATCATTCACAGACCTTTTTTCTGTTTGCTATTTGGGCTACCTAATTTTTCACGGCACACTTTGATTTTATTTACTCTCAACTCACAGTATTCACTTTTGACTTTTTCTTTTACAGCATTTACAGAGGACATTCTGCAAAAGAAAACAATACAGAGAAATTTTCAAGACTAAACCAAGTAAAACCTACTCAGCACTCTTCCTAAATAACCATTTATCCTTTTTACCATGCAGCAGATTAGACATGTAAAGTTACAAGCTCTCATATACTTGTGTGATGTATTTTGTCTCAGTGTTGATGAGATCAGAAACAGTTCACATTTGTTCACTACATTCCTGATGAAATCAGCAACTGTTCACAAAGTTATCAAGTTATAATAAAAGCATTAAACAAGTGATGAAAAAAGAACGTTCCATTCCAATCTGCAGCAGAGCATAAGGAAGTAGCTCACAAAATACATGCATCTCAAATTTGAAATGTAAAATAACCTACCAAAGATAAATGAAATGTCTTCCAACAGTAATGAACTAATATCACTAAAACACAACTGGTTTGTCAGTATTTTAAACAAAGTAAAAATATAGATGGCCCCACATCTAACCAGTCTCAAGTAAAACAGGAGAGAGAAAAAGGGCAGGAGAAAACAGCTTTTCAGGTTTTCTTGACTAGAGCATTAACAAGTTTTGCCTGCAGAGGCAGCAGGAACAACACAGGTCTCTGCCATGCAGTTCCTCATGCCCCTTTTTGTTGCTCTAAATCTCCATGCACTGCATGACTGTAAAACTGTCAGGTCAAATCTTTGTCACACATTACACGACCATGCTCTGCTCATGGGTACAATTCCAATTGGCTAGCACACAGTCAGGCTGACTGAGCACATGCAACGTAGCCCTAAAGCAAACAAACTCATCACGACCATTTGTATATAAAAGCGTATTATAAATGTGTTTGGAGGGGGGGTAAGAAAATTTATTTTATTTTTCAAATGAAGCAACTTATTTAATTTTTCAAGTGAAAGAAAATAAATCTTACACTCTTCAAAAACATATCATTTCACAAAATAATATTAATGGTTTTGTGTAATAAACTCACGTGAACAATATTTGCTTTAATATGGAATCATAGGACTTTCTCCCTTGTCAGCATTATGCAAGCTATTACACGAGAAATGGCATGTCCTTTTTTAGGAACAGCTGCAGCACCAGAGGGTTACAGATCAATTCATGGAATGCCAACAAAAACCACATTTAACAGGATGGTGAACACATTCCTGTGCAGCACAGGCACTTCTTTATTCACAAAATCTTTATTACTATCAGCATTAAGGTTAAAAAAAACCCCCATGGAATAAGTGAGCAACATTGGAAATTGGTTTAATTATAAATTATATCTACAATCCCTATTTTGTCTCAGAAGTGCATGAAAGAGAGATGCATAGCACACCCAGCTTCCGGCTCACATGTGGATTTGAGCAAGAATCAAGAGATCTATTCATCCCCTTGCAGTTCCTCAGTAATGAATGACACAAAACTGCAGAAAGATACTAAGTCAAAAGCTATGTTATTCCTTACAGTATGTCAGAGGGCTTAAATACAGCTTAAAACTGGGTTTGCGTGCCTTTGTCTCAAGGGAAGTGAAGTCTGAGTGGTTAGGCTGACAGACAAGGATTTAGACTGATTTCCAGCAGCAGCACAGACTTCATGTGAATACAGACATGTTACCCAATCTGCCTGAACTCCTCTACAAAACACAAATAATCATCACCTCAGAGAGACCGGTATGAGAAATACTTTACTGAGATCATGAGATACCTCAACAAAGGTTGTATCAAAACTTGACAAGTACTGGAAATAGACAGTTACTTACACAGCACAGCTTACCTGAACAGCTCATTTTCCTTAAAAAAAAGTAAAATAGTAAAAAAAATAAAATCACAAAAAATCATCCAAGGCCTTTTCAACATAAGACAATAACTGGGACAAATAGCCATGCAGGTGAACAATCTTCAGATTTAAATTTGTTTCTAATAATAATTACAATTTAATTAGTTGGTTTGGGGGTTTTTTAACTGTGGTTTGCAGTTTAGAGAACAGGTGCCACAGTGCTCAAGCCATGACCTGCAAAACTTTTCTGCTTAAACCAGGAAAACCAACCCAGACCAAACCTCAAGGATACAAATACAGGTCCCGTCCTGTGATGAAGCATTGGCCTACTCAGACAAAAAGCAAACTGTAGTAATGTCTGACCCAAGCTTTGATCTATTTTAGCAAGTGCAGAAGTATTGGATCACCAAACCCCGTCAAGGACTGCCATGCATTTCCTATGAATCACCACACACCTTAAACCAAGTTCTATTTTAAAAATATAATCCATGATCCTACCATGATCTCCCAGACTAGCTATGAGCTACACCTGGGCTCACGCCATGAGAAGAGACATAAATAACACACTAAACATATATGCCCGCACATACACCAGTTCCAGAGAAAGCCAAGCCAGGACTGCAGAAGGCCCCAGCAATGCTCCAGGCCCAAACTGATGATGCACCAAAGCAGCAACGACCTTGATCAGAGCAGCAGGAGCATCATTTCCATTTTGCTGTGTTTGTTTCCCACCTTGCAACATCCAGTTGCTGGTCTGGTGAAAGCTGTGAAACTACATAAAAGTTGTAACAACATTTAAAATTTTTTAAAAGTAGTCTTTTCAACCTTCTGACTTCGACAAAACAAAATCACCACATCTACCACTTCTAGAATTGTTAAGCTCTCTCAGCAGTTATTCTATTAACAGACAAATTACATAAACGTTTCTTTGCTTTTACTACCAGTTGTTACACACAGCATTTTCATTTTGTTGGGTCTTTATTCAACATCAAATACTTCAAACTGTGGGGGGTTGTTTTTAAACTAGTTTTTTCTTGTTTCTATAAAAATAGAGTCTGAAACACTTAAATAAAAGTTCGTCATATTCTATTATAAAAATAAGCAAATTTTAAACCTATGCTAAAATAGTAAGTCATTTAAATATGTTTAAGAGAGTACATACTTGGTTTATCATGAGTCAACATAACTGAAATAGAGAAAATCTGTCCCATAATTACCTTTAGACCACTATCGTAACAAAGCTTTTGTGTTTTATAAACATCCCCATCTCTTAAAACTCTATTAATTTTAATCTGTAATGTAAGGCACACTAACTGTAGGAAGAGGAAGACATTTTAGGAAAGAGGTGTTAAATTTTTAAACAATAGAGTGTATTAGGATTTCTTGAAAACTGCACCAGCTTTTAGCAGCAACAATAATGCACTGATCTGCCACACTGTATAGACAACTCAAGACCTCCTCACTCAAATAACTACTTATTTAGAGGTAGGTTTTCTTGGGTTTTAAATTGCAAAATTGTGGGTTGGACAACAAATCTGCAAACCATTGTCTGCACCTTAGCACTAAGGCATATAAATACTATTTCCCTGCAGTACAGCTTCTGTTCACATTTTTCAAGTATATGGGCAAATAAACCTTAAATACAAGTTCTTGACAGGTCAGATAAATTTGCCCTGGTTTCTTTTTGTGTGTGTTTTCTTAAAAGGAAAAATGAGGGGGTTTGTTTGTTTGTTTGTTTTGGTTTTGTTTAAAGTGACAAAAAACCCAAACAACATCTATTCATACTCTACAAAATCACAAACAGAAAGTTCTTAAGAAAACACAGGGCAGTGTCTAGAAACTGCTGTCAACATCAACCAAGATCTCTGGATTAATATGCCAGCCACATTACCCGTAATCTGCTTGAAGCAGCTTATGCAACTCTGGTTTTCTATCAGACACACAAATCAAAGCTGTTGATTTGAATGCAAATAAACAAACAAAAACAACAAATCCTTTTCATTCATTAATTAGCCACACAACGTTACTTACATGTATAGCACAGAATTATGAAATCTACACACAGCATTCAACTCCCCAGCAAGAATTACGGTCAGAAATTCTAAATACTGGGTTTGAACACTCACTTATCAAATGAAACATGAACAAGGACAGAAAGAGGGAAGAGTCCTCCACACTAAAAAAGAAAAAATACTTGCATCTGATTACTTTCAATTAAAGGTGACAGGGTAGCATTAGGAGAAGACATGCAACTTCCCTCTCAAACCCACCTTAGGCAGGTAAAATTCTTATGCATATGCCCAATTAGCCACCTCTGTAACACCACTGGCATATTACGCAAGTGATTTTTTAGTGATTAAATAGCTTATTTAATCAACCACTAAGTTCTTAGGTATACAAACTACTAACCTGTTATTTACATTTTTCTACAGTCTCACATTTTAATGAGATTATCATCTGGTTTTTTTGAAGAGCACTTCCTTCAGTAGGGAGGTTTGGAAACTAATATGCACAAGTGTTTCCTACAATGAAAATGTGCCAGAGATATACTAAATCAAAATTCTATGTTTGAGACTGCTCAAAATAAACACAATTAATAAATCTGGAAAATTGATTTTTCTTAAAGAAACCTTTCATGCCTTCCCTTTCAACTACTCTAATTCAAGGTGACTATATCCATACATAAAATGAAAACCATTCTATTTGTGTTTGAAAATAATTAACATGTATAAGATAGAAAGATACAGCCTGGTGGGATTATTACTTCATGAATCTGCCTCTCTCTGACATATACCTGATCTTTCCAGTGCTCAGCACTCACTCTTCTTTCTAATTTCCCACTTTCCTCTAACTTCCCTTCACTACAGGACAAACCTGTTTAGTGGCTACGAAAATATCACCAAACCCCACACAGATACCTCTAATGACTCACCTCTCCCCCTTCCATGCCTTAGCAGTTTGAACCAGTTGGCATGCAGTTCTCTAGCTCCATCCTCAGTACCCTCCAATTTTGCTCCTGAGGTTCAGGCCTTACACCATCTGTTCCTAAAGACTTTAATGACCTTCCTGTAGCTCAGCACTTACAGCCTCCACTCAGCCTCTCTTCACAGGTGGCTGATGGGCCACTTGGGACATAAACAGCCACACTGCTCTTACCCCTGCTCATCTTCTACAATTTCCATAGGTCTACCTTCTGCTTCTCCAGGCATCTAACAAGGCAATATTCTGAAGCTTAATTTGCTGCTTGTTATCAGAAGATCATTTCTTACTCCTACTTGGTGCCCACATTTCTTGGCAACTTCTTCCATTTTCAAAACTTCATATCCTCCTCTAACATCATCCCACTGGTTTGCAAGGGCCATCTCATAAATACATCTAGCAATTTCAGAGATAAGAACAAAAAAGAAAGGTCTTTTTTAGCCATACTTAGAAAAAAAATAAAAGGGACAACAAACCCACCAAAGCTGGGTAGACAGCTGGTGGACTATCAAGCCTAACATAACTAACCTAACATCACAGTGAGACTGGAGTTGCAGTAACCCTATGTACGCATTTGCATCTATTTTTAAAACGCTTGGTTGCGCTGTCCTATCCCCTATCCCCACAAGTGGGGCGAACGTCAAAGCTGCACAGATTAGATTAGCCAATCACAGATACATGTTAGCACAGTCTAATGAGTTACTTCTCATCAGCCAAAGAACAGCAACTCTCTCTGTGGCTGCTTCAAGAATATTCCACGTGGAAATTCAAGTGACGGTGTCTATGGCTACCAACAGTGAGAAGCAGGTGATTGATATTTGCAATCACAGTCTCCATATCCAAGGAGTTACTAAAACAGTTGTCTGAACTACAACTATGCCATGTGAAGTCTGGCTTTCAGCAGAGGAGCTGTAGGAAAATTCAACAGTTAAGCAGTATTCAATCTCTTTTTGTCTTGTTTAAATTATCTGAAGGTGGTTTTGCTGGTTTTGCCTGTTTTTTAATGTCGTTTGCAGAGGGAGATCTACAACTAAGAAAACAGCATATAACTAAAAAGCAGCAACTGCCTTGGTTTTGTGGGTGGTTCAAACAAAAATGTAGAAAGAGGAATAGAAATTAACACGAGATGTTCCTAGATACAGGATTGGAAATACATAAGGCTGTAACAAGAGATCCCTGTCAGCCAACCATAAAACTTTCTTGCAAACCAACAAGCACACAGAATCGAGATATTTCAAGAGTATCACTGTATGGCCCTATGGCCCATTTACAACAGCCTGAGGATCAGAATTCTGAAAGCAGTAAGACAGTAAGTATAATACATTTGGAGCAGTGAGATTTTAAACTTCACCACAGATTAAAAATTTCTGTTTTCCCCAGAAAGGGAATAGGCAGCTATCTCCAAATTCTCAATCCAACTCCAGTATCTTGAAGATACTACAATTACCTTCAGAAGATGACAGATGGCTAAAAACATAGCATTTATTATGAGCAAATTCTGAAATTTTCCTGCTGCTTGTGCTCAGTGTTCAACTGTAGCAAGTTCTTTCAGCTGCTTTGCACAACAAATGATGAACTACAACAAGATGACAAACTCCACAGGCATACTCACAAAGCAGTTTGCGGACTTATCAAAACAGCGTGGGATCACTCCAAAAGAACTAAGGACACAGATAACTAGAAAGAATTTTACTTTGCCTTTCTCAAAGGAAAGGTAATGTGAAAGTCATATGTCAACATTATCATGCCCATCAAAAACATTGTTCAAAGGCTTTTAGACAACTTGCTTGGGCCACAGACAGGATAAGGAGTCATTACTGAGTCCCAGTCTGAGCCCAGTCATGTTATGAAGAGCTATTACAAGTTACCATCCCAGGTGACAGAGACCATTCTCACAAACAGAGTAACAGCTGTAAGCGGTCCCATATGTCCATGCAAAACAGCACCATTACTTCCTCACCTTTATAAAGGCCACAAAAACTGACTACCCCTGTCTAGCTCACAGCTGCAGTCAGCAGTGACTATGTTTATCTTTCTCATCCCATCTTCAGAAGGATAGAAAAAGGCACATATGAACTAAAACTAGAAAATTAGAAGTAAAAATAAGCAAGTAACAAAAAATAATATGCAAACCTCGTATCAACGTGATTAAAAAGCTAGGAAAGAGTCAGACATCTTGTAAGCTGCTCCAGCTAGTAGAAAAAAAAAGTTAGGAAGGTCTGGTATTTGTTTGTGTAGAAATCCTGTTCCCAAAACAAAGGAAGAATAAAATATCAAAAAGAGTATTTCATTGCTCAGAATGAATTCTCAGCATCAAGGATCTGTTCAGACTGACAGAATCAACTGACTATGTTTCTCTTCAAAATGAATCTCTTCTCCCCAGTGTTCATACTTCTTTGTCATCCAAACCAATATCCAACAAAATCCTTAGCAGACTGATTCCTGAGCAGCTCTGTGTTTGCCTTTTATTTCAGTAGTCTCATACTTGTGGATGGTCAATTTTTGTTTCCCATGCTGTCTGGGTAGAGCCACCGCTGGTTTTGTTCAACCCACAACAGCCACGTTATAAAAACCCATCCATTAATGTGCATTCACAAGGTATCAGTAAACATGTTACTACAGCACTCAAGTTCTGGTTCTGCAAATTTTAGCAAGAATGTCTCTAATAGCAGAAAGGAATTCACACACAACCTCCCCCCTGGTGTCATCTGTCCTCATCTCCATCAGCAACCATCCTGACATTCCAAGAACTCACGAGCTTCTGTCAGCATACTGCATTTCCCCTGCTTCTCACTGTAGTACATGTTTGTAAGATTCAAACTTCTATGCTACCCTTCTAGTACCTAGGCTATCCTGTTACGGGTGTACTTGAATTTTTGAAGTAACAAACAAACAAACAGCTTAAAAACCTTCAATAACTTGTCTTCTCTGAAAATGCAGACATTACTTGATTGTTAATGGTGGGTTTGGACAAGGTAAGTAAGCTACTCATACTTCTGCACATACCACCATGCTGTACCTCGTTAAAAAGCAAACAAATAAAAACCCCAAACCAACAAACAAAAAAACCCCAACAAAAGAACAGTATTAGCACTGCTGACTCATAATACTAACCCTAAATCAGTGCTCAGCTTAAGACTGAGTTGCCAGGAATCAGCTTATTACCTCCCGCTCCTTCAAAAAACTCCTTTCTGCAGCTTCAGACTAAATGTTGACAACATAAATTCTCAATGTTGAGGTATCAAAAGAAATAAATTATTCCAACATTTTAAAATCCTTTAAAGTTGTCTGTGCTGCACTGTAGGTACATTTACATCGCTATTGTTAAAATCCCCAGCTATTTTATCATTATCAACTCACAAATTATTCAAATTCCCTGGTTATCATTATTGCTGGCTAAGTCTGCAACAGCTGTGAGAAACATTATTCAACCTAGAAAACATTTCTATTTGCAGAATTTGCTGCCTGCAAAAGAGCTAGATAAAAGACTGGTCTTCCCGCAACACATTTGCTAACTTAAGCACACTTCACATTTTTACACCTGGTGTTTTAGAAGCATGAAGCCATTTAGGGTGAAGACAGCATTTCATACCATTCGAAGTTCACCGATCCTCTGTGCTGGGGAAAGGCAGGTGCAGCCGCAGGCTCACAGCCACTGCCACACCAGAACTTCTGAACTGGGTGTATTCTTCTAACACTGCCTCAGGGGCTACTGATTCAACAGAGACCACACCTTTACTGATTATTCCTTCTCTTCAGTAATCCACAGAATTAAAGAAACCTATTTAACTACCTTTATTTTACACATTTTGATGAAGCCTAGAAGAAAGGGTAACAGTGAACATTCAATTCATCCTGGTCTGTAAACAATTTCTAATCATACCTGTGTATGTATGAGTGAGAGATGCTGGCCCTGTGAATGTGGAGGTCCCCTGTACTATAGCATTCTGACATAATATGCTAATGTACACACAACAAAGTACAAGACAAAGAGAGGGGCAACTCAGATTTGAAAACAAATCAAAAATCAAAACTATTACTTTGAATAACTGTACAACACACAGTTCAGTATACAACTCAGAGAAATGGATTTTCCTACATTTTCCATTCAAGGAATCATTTAGAGCTTATAGACTTAGCATTTAAAACAGTAGTAGGTTTTCCAGTTTACTTTGAAAACAAAGAAACAGATGTTAGCCCTGACAATCCTCACTAATTTTATTGAGATTTTAGGAAAGATTTGGAAGTTCATGACTCTTTTGGGACGGGATTCTTTTACATATTTTAGCAAGCTATTTAAAAGCTTCTCTGAAATCTCAGACTCACTGGACAACACCAACTAAATTTATAATGATTAAATAAATATACACTGTCACATCTCACTGTTAAGAAAAAAAAAATCAGCAGTAGCAGACAAGAGTGCAAGAGAACAGCTACCAAGACACTGCGTATGCCATTTTGATCATATTTAAAACAATGCAGTAGAGGAAACACATTAGAGCAGGCTTTTCCACTCAGACTTGTTTAATCCACACTGCAACACCTGGAAGCATAAGTTTGAGAGGAGAGCTGAATTCTGATTGAACGATTTATTATTTTTAACCCATTTCTATCGTAAGAAAAAGTGTTTTTGTTTTTCAACAGGTTACAAAATGATTACCCAAGAGACATTCAATGACAAAAGCAGTTCCAACGGAAACTGTACACCTCTACCACTGCTGCCCCAAAACATTCACAGACACAAGGATGACTGCAGCTTTCTGTAATGTATATAGTTGATTCAATGTGATGAATAAGTTACAACCTTGAGAGTCAGGAGTAAGGTATTTATTTGTGAGGAAACAAGAAGCTAGTATCTTGAACAGAAAAATATTTCAGGAATGCCAATGTGGAAGTAAGCCTAAGTAGACATTACTTCAGCTCTAATACTACTACTCGTACTTGCAGTTTAGAAACAGAATTGGTAACACCTTTTATGATCACTACTATTTGATATTCATTGATTGGTAGAAAATAGAGATTGATATCAAGTCTAACAATGTAATGCAAGTGAAGGGCTCTTCTACACTTAAGAGTTTCTCTATCACCATCAAATCCCATGTTCGTCTTTCAGTGATTTTTGAATCAAACATGAAAATAAAAGCATTAATAAGTGTCAACCTTAATACAGAAGTGAACTTCCTCCATCTTTCATTTGCAAAGACTCTGCACTGGACTAGATATGCAAGTACAACTATTTAAAACAAATTGTACTTATACAATGTGTGGATAAGAAGAGCTTTAAGATAATTTTGAGTTGTATTATCTTTACAACACTAATAGACATTAAAAAAACAAAACAAACCCACACACATACAAACCTCCACCCTTTTGACTATTAAATCTAAGAGATATTATCTACCTTGATATGCACATTGAGGAAACTAAGAGTATCTTCCAATTCATTTTGCAGAGTAATGCCCCTTTGTAAAATGTCGAGTTATGTAATGCTCCAAAAAGAGCTCTGAATCACACATTGCTAAAGAAATATTGTAAAAGTACAGTGGAATCCCATCTTAATTACTCATCTTGCAAACAGGAAAGAAAGACAGTGTGAAACATTTGATTCTGCACAAATAAAATGGAACATCAGGAGAAAGAGAAACAAGGAAAGGACTTAAAAACCTGCCTGCTATATCAGCAGCTCAAAAAACAGTGTTGAAATTGAGATTTTCACTGACAGCAATAACACCTGAGTTTGAACATTAATTGTATAAACCACTCCCTGCCCTAATATTTTTCCTCTATGAAACAGGTGATAATTTTTTTTTTTCCACTAGCCACCATTAAGACAAAAAGCAAAAAGTTCTTCAGTACCTAAATCAAGCAGAGGTCAATTAAACAAGAAAGGTACCAGTGTGGTTGAGGAAACTGAGAGAAGATGCACTCCATTCCTATAGAGTTCGATGGAGGAGGAAGACCATGATCACTCTAATCTGCCGCAATCGTTCATAGGTCCTCCAGTGAGGCAGCACTGACTTTATTTTACTGATCACTCTGACCCAGTGCTTATTCCCCATAAAAACTGGTGGGCTCTATACTAGGCTGTGACCAATGGTGCAGCCCAACACATAAAATGAGTAGCTGTAGTTATGCAGAACAAGAAAAAGTTCCCTCCTCCTGCATGTATGTACACAAAAAAGCAAGTATTAGCTGAATGGTGTCTGCACACCAAAGGCTAGTTTTCCAAATTTCTGATTATTAGTAAGTGAAAACTCCACAGCTCAGAAGAGCTTAAAGATAATTGTTTAATGGTTTCCTCTAAGTAGAGCATTAATACATGTATAAAATTGGTGAGTAAATGTATTTTGTTTTCCATTAATGCTAGTAAAACCTTTCACTCTAGCTCTCAGTGTAACCCGCTTTCTCAGGCTGCATTTAACACTCATAAGCAGGATAGCAATGCTACGTCAATGCATATCCTAGGCAAGATGCTTCCCTGTTTTAAGAGGAATGAACCAACCCTACCTCAAAATAAAATTCAAAAAGACTTACACATCACATGTAGGAAAACAGAAGAGTATGTGTGCGTGCCCGCGCTACTGTATGTATCCACATGTGTTTGCACACGTACACACGCACAGAGCCATCTTTGTGGAAGATTGGGAGATGGCAACTGTAGCATTGCAATTACTGTTTTCATACATACGTAAAGGTGTATGGACGTATAACGGATCTCACACGCGTGTGTGGTTATAATACGCAAATTTCAGTGCCACAATAGAAGACCCCACCAAAGATGGCTGGTCCTGGCCAACACGGAGTGGCCTGGACCAGAACTCGCACCAAACTCGGCGTGGCGCAAGCTCCGCCAAGGCCGGNACCCGCCTCCCGCTGGGCTGCGAGCCCCGCGCTCTCCGCGTCCCGCCCGTCCGGGTCCGGCTGGGCCCGGCTGGGCTGCGGAGATGCGGGACGCCTCGGCAGGATACCCACGACGCCCCGCCGCGCCTCACCTCAGCCGGCCGGGCAGCCTGCCGCGGCGGCGCGGGGATAGATGCAGAAGGAGGCGGAGGCGGCCGGGCTCCCTGCTACCGTTCACGGCACACCCCCGCTCACCTCCGGCTTCGCCCGGTCCTGCTGCCCGGCGCCTGATATCATCTCCCCCGGCGGCCTCCCCGCCCCTCGCCGCTGACGCACTCCCGCTGATACGCCTGGAGCCGCCGCCGCCGCTCGCCCCGTGCCGCCCGCCATGACGGCTGCGGGGACCCCGCATCGCCCCCCCGACGCGGCGGGGTGTGGTACCCGCGGCGGGGTGTGGTACCCGCACCACCCCCCGCCACCACGCACACAGCGCCGTACCTGTGCCGTCGCTCACCGCGGCGGCAGCCCTGCTACCTGGGCCGTGGTCAGCCTCGGGGGCCGACGTGGTACCCGCGCTATCGCTCACCACCGTGGGGCTGGTGGCACCTGTCCTGTGGCCCTGGCATACATTGGGAGCCCGGAGCTGCTTCAGAGATCTGAGGTACTCGCAAGGAGGAAGGAGCAAGGCCACACATCGACTCTTAATGCTGGGTAGCTCACCACGAAGCTAGGGGTGGCCTTATGGACCTGGGCAGTGAGGATTGCCTCCCCATTTCCAACAACCCTCACCATGGACCAGCCCGAGGCCTCACCACTGCTCCTGCTCACCAAATTGGGGTGCTGATTGAACTCAGTTACTGGCAGAAGCCTATGTTTCAAACAGAAACGTTAATCCATGTTCCCCAGCACTGACCACCACTGGCCACAGCACCTGAGTATCCACCCCCAAGAAGATCTGTATGCCAGGAAGCTGAAAAACACCAAAATGAAATGAAGGTGTTTGTAAGAGGACAGCACTTGCCCTTGACTCTGGCTATAAAATGCACCCTTACTTTATAGCTATGGTGCTTTGTTCCGAGAGTGGGAAGTAGTAGGTCCACACCTGTGGTAACATCTGTGGGACAGAGGAGGCTGCAGCAGTCTGTTCCTGAAGGACTGTGCTCCATGGGAGGAACCCACACTGGAGCAGTTTGTGAAGAACTGCAACCCATGGTCTCATACTGGAGAACATGGGGGAGTGTTTCCCTTAAGAGGGACCCCATGCTGGAGCAGGGGAAGAGTGTGAGGAGTCTTTCCCCTGAGGAGGACACAGCAGTAGAGACAGCATATGATGAAGTGACCAAAACCCCCATTCCCTGTCAACCTGTGTTGCTTGGTTGGAGGAAGTAAAGAAAATCAGGAGTGAAGTTGAGCCTGGGAAGAAGGAAGGGGTTGGGGCCAAAGTGTTTCTAAGATTTGGGGTTATTTGTCATTATCCTANAGCAGTTTGTGAAGAACTGCAACCCATGGTCTCATACTGGAGAACATGGGGGAGTGTTTCCCTTAAGAGGGACCCCATGCTGGAGCAGGGGAAGAGTGTGAGGAGTCTTTCCCCTGAGGAGGACACAGCAGTAGAGACAGCATATGATGAAGTGACCAAAACCCCCATTCCCTGTCAACCTGTGTTGCTTGGTTGGAGGAAGTAAAGAAAATCAGGAGTGAAGTTGAGCCTGGGAAGAAGGAAGGGGTTGGGGCCAAAGTGTTTCTAAGATTTGGGGTTATTTGTCATTATCCTACTCTGATTAGATTGGTAAGAAATGAAATTAATTTTCCCCAACTTGAGTTTGTTTTGCCTGTAGCAGTTAATAGGGGAGTCATCTCTTCCTGCCCTTATGTCGACTCAGAAGCCTTTTGTTACACTTTTTCTCCCCTGTCCATGCTGAGAAGGGGAGAGACAGAGCAGCTTTGGTGGGCACCTGGCATCCAGGCATGGTCTACCCATGACACCAAAATAATGTAACTTTGCTGAAACAGATTACAAGATGGGGGCTGGGAGACAGCATCAACAGAACTTTTATGAATCAGTGGTCATCTTAAAACTCCATTTATGACAAGCTTTGGCGAAGTTCTCTTGACTAGAGAAAAAGGGTCAGTGTTTATGCGCTCCTAATTTTTTCTGCCAGTTAGTGTAATATTGATTATATTTCACACTTGCATTTCAATGAAAAACTTTTTTTGAATGCAGTGTTCTGTAGTGAAAATTGTTCTGCAGTACATAGTATACAAAATAAGATATCTTAAAGGAGTAACATTACAAACTGAATCTGTCAGGAAATTCCTAAAATAAAATCTGCTTCCTGTATTTTTTGCTTTCACAACAAATGAAGGAAAGAATCTAGAAATTGGTGGTAGTTTTCTACCTCCATTGTTGCTGACAGTTTCATGGAAGAACCAAGAACCTTTGGCCTTTTTTGATGACAAGCTTTTTGGCCATGGTTAATTACTAGATATTTTAAAGGAGATAACAAGACTTGGACATGTACAATGTAATTTAATAAAAATACTTCCCTTCCTAGTTGCTTGGGATATGGACATGCTATTAAAATCCTCTCATAAAACCTTTTAGGAGAGGAAAGAAAAAGACAGGTAAGATCTTAAGGCAGAAAAATAAATTCAGGCAGAAATCCTCCAATCAATTGCTTCCTTTGTAGGTCACCTCCTCTATTGTTTAGAAACAGATTTGCATGTAAATTTTTTTTAAACTGTTGCTATTTCTATCATGCCACCTCTTATGTCTGGAAGAATCCCCTTGCAAACCCCACAAATAAATATGCACTTTCTACTGTTGTGAGGGTTACAGAGATCTTGACCAAAATTCTTGGTTAAGACTAGTGCTTTTTCTGGTAATCATATTAATCTCACTGTGAGTTTGTGTATCCACTTCTTCTCTTCTGTGTCATGCTTATGTTGCAAATTTTTAGAAGCGTGTTCAACTTTACTAGTACAACTACTCACACCAATAACGTTAAGTACGTGCAGTGGGAGACCTTATAGATTACACTACATGGTGCTAGCATGATCCTCTGAATATACGTGCAAGAGATCACACACACACACATTCCCACCTGCCACAAGGAGACTTTAGCTCTCTTTCATCATTTTGGATTGCCATGGTAATTTTTACCTGAAGGACCGTGCGCCATCACATTTGTGGTAGTATATAGAAAAAGGTGATGGTCCCACAGCTAAATACTTTTGTCAAACCTTTGCATTAAAGGGAAAATGTAGACTTGGAAGGTCTGACATCTTACCCTGTATTTTCATATCTTCTGTCTCTGGTATCTTAGTACAATTGATACTTTCCAAGAAATGTCAAACTGGAAGAAACCCCAGTAAATTGTCTGGCACATCTGGCTGTCAGATGTTTTTCTAGGCTGATTTTTCTTAAACCTCTAGTGAGGAAGATGCCTGCAGCTTGCCTAGGGGGACTTCCAGATTTAAAGCTCTTCCAGCAAAAACAACTAAAAGGAAAGGTAGTTGTTTGGATGCATATCTTGTAGCTACATAGCATGCTAAATACAAGCAGGCTATGTAGCTACAAGATATGCATCCAAACATGCATTCAGCACAACTACTGTGACTTGTACTCCAAACATGCATTCAAGTGACACAGGTGCTTGAAACACAGAATCATAGAATTGTTTGGGTTGGAAGGGAACTTTAAAGATTGTCTAGTTCAACTGCCCCTGCTTTAAGCAGGGACATCTTCCACTAGACCAGATTGGCTAGAGCTCTGTCTACCTTGACCTTGAGCATTTTGAAGATGGGGAATCTGTAACTTCCCTGGGCAGCCTGGTCCAGTGTCTCACTACCCTCACAATAAAAAAAATTCATAGAAATATATTAACTAACAGATATTATAGCTAATGACCGTGAGACTTCTCAATAGAGAAAATGAAGAATTTAACAGGAAAAATACCGGGTCAGGCAAGAATTGATGGCAAATGTTGCTGAGTGGCTCTGATGTCTATGCACCTGTTGAAGGGCACAGGTAGGGCCAGCAGGATTTGGCAGCCAAGGAGTTAGTTCTTTGTTGCTAATAGCTCAGGAGTGTCTAACCCATGCAGAAAAAGGGACAGCCCTGCTCTTGGCAAGATTTACATAACAGACCAAAGCATAGCAAAACAAGTATACAAAGCATGCAAAATCACATCTACTGACCACTTCACTGTATTTCTTTCCTTTTGTCCCCAGAAAATGGCAATCTTAGGGATGTTATTAAATTATGTGTAAAGAAAGAAACACGTGTCTTGAACTTCCTTTTACTGACAGGTTCTTTGAGAGCATGTCAAGCAGTTATGTCAGGTCCAGCTACCCTCCTTTCTCTTCTTTAACCTCCCCCACCAACCTCCACAGCAAGGACAAATGCAGCCTTGGCATCCTTTGCACAGATGTGTTCACTTCAGAAGGAATGATGTTACCTCCTCATCTTTATTGATGATATATTTCCATCTATGTGACTTATTAGCAAAAGTCTGTACGTTCCACTGTGGTGGGTTGATCTTGGCTGCTGCCACATGCTCGCCAAGCCTCTCTATCACGCCTCCTTCTCATCTGTACAGGGAAGAGAGAATATAATATCTTGTGGGTTGAGATAAGGACAGGGAGGGATCACTCACCAATCACTGTCACAGGCAAAACAGGCTCAACTAGGTGTATTTAATTTAGTTTTTTGCCAAACAAATCAGAGTTGCATAATGATAAATAAGAACAACTTAAAAGCACCTTCCCCTTCCCTTCCCTTCTTCCGAAGCTCAACTTCACTCCCAGTTTCTCTACCCTCTCTCCCAGAGTCTCACAGTGGAGTGCGGAATGGGAGTTGCAGTCAGTCTATCATGCATTGTCTCTGCTGCTCCTTCCTCCTCACACTCTTCCCCTGCTCCAACATGGAGTCCCACACAGGGAGAACAGTCCTCCACAAACTTCTCCAGTGTGAGTCCTTCCCATGAACTGCAGTTCTTCACAAACTGCTTCAGCATGTTCTGTTCTAGGATTCTCTGCAGGCTGCGAGTCCATATGTGCTCTGCCTGGGACCTCCATGGCTGCAGGGGGACAGCCTACCTCACCATTGTCTTCATCATGGGCTGCAGGGGAATCTCAGCTCCAGCATGTGAAGCATTTTCTCTCCCTGCTTCTTCACTGTCCTCAGTGTCTGCAGAGCCTCTGACGTTTTCTCACTCCTCTCTCATGCTGTTACCCTTTCTTAAATACATTATCTCAGAGGCACTGTGATAACAGCTGAACACCACTGATGTTTAGCTCAGCTTTGGCCATTGGTGGGTACATCTTGAAGCCAAATAGAGCTGCGTCAGCTGGACATGAGGGAAGCTTTTGGCATCTTCTCACAGAAGCAACCTCCTGCTGCCAAATCCTGGCCACACAAACCCAATACAATCACTATCACACTGCAAAGTTTGTCTCTCCTTACATTCCTGTAGTAAGGCTAGAAACTTCTCCCTTTCTGGTCAGCTTATTTCACACATGAAAGGATTTTTATGTCTCATTGGGAGTTCCATTATCCAATGCATGCAATAGAAATAACAGTACCTCAGTTAGCACTTCTTTTCAATCTCCAGTTTCATAGTCCGAAATCTCCCTTTTCCCTCCAAGTACTGTAGGAGTTTTGCTTTCCCAGTCTGACCTTATTTTGCATAGCCCCTATTCTCTCAAAGACTCTATATTCTATTTTCTGGTATGAAAACATTTTTGAGCGATCATAACAAGTTTTACCAGGAGGTTAAATTTTTGGAGCATTTTGGGATTATTTAATAAACTTTTGTCTGTATCTTCCATTTCTTGACAAAAGCTTCTTACTCCCCAAGTACAGAATGGGCATTTGTACATAAACCAAAGGTTCTCTAAATGAGCCAGATAGAAAGCTTTCTCCTGTAAAAGAAAGGTAAAGGTGAGAATAAAATCTGGACCTTACCTCGTGTTGAGGAGTCACTTCATACATGTGGAGGTCTTCTGACCTAACACAAGTGGAACTGCACTGTAAATCACCAACACAGAGTCCTTCTTGCACCACATTGATGTTGCAGTCAGATGTGTGGCTGCTACACAGGCAAACACATTAATGTGCATACAGTGTGCAGGCCTTTAACCAGGTCAGCTCTTTTATTCATAGCAAGAGGGCATTAGTAAAGCAAAGACTTGGGACTGTTTTGAAAGACGCCACGTGAAATTGTCAATGTAGGATGTTCTCTAGGGGAGCTCTATCACAGAGCAATCCAAGAGAATATGCTTCACAAAGGCTTTAAAACATCTTTACCATTCTAAGACTGGTCAGGTTTTTTTTACTCAAACACATAGGTTCATTATTTTTTCTTCACCCTCTACATCTTCCAATTAGGACTGCCTGCAATCAGCAGCCTGGCTTCTGCAGGATGTATATGCCCTACTTCCCCACTCTCCCAGTACAAAGGTCTTATTATTCACTTAATTTAAAACCTGGCCCTGCGGCCCCTGCCCTCTTGCTGGCCTCATGACTTACTGCTCCTTCTGGCTGCAAGACTTACAGCCTCTCACAGCTTTCCTAGTGTGAAATGAAATACGGCAGCAGTCCCATCTGCTCTGTGCAGGAGAAAGTCAACACAGCATTCAGTAGTCACAGTCGTTGGGAGTTAGAGAGGCCCTCAGGAGGGCACACATGGGAAGAATGAAGGATAAGACACAAAATGAAAAATTGGCAGTTGAAGTGCACTGAAAAACTTGGATCAAATTTGCAATACATTATTTAAATGGTGAAGAGCATAAAGTGTTAAGGTAAGCAAGGTCAACCTATCTCAATATGTAGTGACAAACTGAGATTGGCTCAGAGGGTTAGAGCAGGGTGCTAAAAATACCAAGGTTCAATCCCCTTATTGGCCATTCATTTAAGACCTGGACTCAATGATCCTTGTGGGTACCTTCCACCTCAGAATATTCTGTGACTCTGTGACAGGAGGAAGTTGGTTTGAAACAATTCTTCATGTGGGTTTAAATAATCGATAATAACTCCCTATGAAAATACCTTTACCCAGGTTTGAATAAGGTGACTGCAAGGGGGTTACACTTTTCATAAAAAAAAATCAAACAAACTACTGTGCTGTTACCGTAACTGCTGGCAGAAATACACACGCTTCGTTGGATTGAAATGATTTTTTCATAAATTCCAAAGCAGTTCTCCATGGCTCCCTTCAAGTCCTTTCTTAATGCATATTTTTTTTTGTAGTAGCTGCAAACACCTGATAGGAGGCGATAGACAGATAGGTAGAGGCAGACTACTCATAGGCTTGACCACTCCTTGTCAGACTGGTCACTGTTGTGTCCCTGTTGCCTCATGCTTCTACTATCAGCCCATAAACCGTCATATTTCCTTTCCTATCATGAGGCTGTCAATTCTTTAAACAGGAACCATCTTCTGGTCATAGATAAGATTCACTTCTGACAGAATGAACATTTTATGGTAGAGAAGATAAACGACGGATGGCCTTTGCCCTAAAATACCACACACAGATTACCACAGACAAGTGGTAACCCGGATCCCATAGCTTCAATAGAACCAGAAGAACTGTAGGTTGTTGTGCATGTGACAGGAATGTGGCTTACACTGTGCTTTTGAAGATAAAAATGTCTCACAACTTCATCTTTCCACTCGTCTGATATGGTGATTTTTAACATGGATAAGTTTGTGTGTGGGTTTGTGAAAATTTTTAAAAGGATTTTGAAGAATAACTAAATAAAAGGCAAGTTGCTGTCATTATACTTAACTTTACTGTATAGAAGTAGGCATTGAAATGTAGAAGTCTGCGATGCGAGAAAGAATGAAAACAATTGCTCTAACTGAACATACTTTTAACAGGAAAGCAGCAAACTCTTTGTTTCACCCTCAGGTTATCTATGTATATTTATTACTACAAAACACAAATTTGGTTAGTTCTTAGCACATCAATGACCTTACCTACTTTGTCAGGAAAAAAAATTTCTACCTTTTTTACTCCCCATATTCACAGCAAAAATGGCTTTTAAAATTTGCTTGCAGCTCTCCCTGTGCACCATGTTCTATACATTTATTCCCCCGTTGCTGCAGAGGGTGTGTCTGTTCATCCTGATGCACAGGACAGTGGTGACATTGGCTCTCACTGCTGTATGGCTGTGCCTCCACTCTCACACTCCAGAGGGGATGTCCATGTGAGAAGACCAGCTTCTGCTGTGTGTTTCTGAAGTGAATGAATACAAATTTCAAATCTTAGTCCTTGCAGTCACTATCAACTAGCATTCTGTGTGAGGAAGAGGAATACTTCAGCCCTAGGTGTCTTGTGGAGTTTCCTGAGAAGCAGTCTTCACACGTAGGTGGGAGCTATGGGCTCAGTGATCTAGTCTTGAAGGTGACACTTGAACTACAGTCTCAAATGTACCTTCATGTTCCATTCTCTTCAAATTACTCACATCTTTCGGCATTTCCAAACACAACTCTGAGATGTTTATCTTGCAAAATCAAACAGTCAAGAGGATGAGCAAATGTAAATGTAGAATAAAATGAAACTGTTGGGTAAGTGACTCTGATCATGTCTTACCTTAAAATGCTACAATACCTGTAACCATAATTCAGGTCTTCATTTTTAAAGGATAAACACTTAAGGAAGTTTGAATAGAACCTCCTCACCCGGGAAAAGGCAGATCTCAACACCTGCCATGGAAAATTTTTCAGGTTTCTGAGAGGAGTGATCTGCAAGAACTGTTTTTCGTTGAAGCAGTTATGATCAGGAGCCCTTAACCTCAATTTGTCTACAGGCAAAGGAATTAAAGATTTTTCCTTAGACCAAGGATAATCTTTATTTATACCTGTTCTGTAGTCATTTTTCCTTAAACAGACCAAAAAATCAACTTCTTTCTTGATTAGGAGAAGCAAGTACAGATTTACTACCCGTGTTTAGCATCCTCCTTGTTCAGAGTAAATATTGTTAAGAAATTAAGTACTTGTTTATGTTCCTGCAGGACCAGGAGCTATATTTCTTTTAATTTTTGATGTTATACTCTTTGTATAAATGACAGAATGACAGCTACATTATCCAGATAGAAAAGTAATAATTTCTTGGTTTGCTTTGTTTGTACCTATGGCTTTTGCTTTGCCTACTAAGTTGTCTTTACCTACATCTGTAGGTTTTTTATCTTGTACCCTTCTGATTCTCCTGCATTAGAAGGAGTGGAGGAGGGTGGTGGCCCGTGAGTGAGCAGCTGTGTCAGCCTCATCTGCCCGCTGCAGATAAACCATAAACCCTGGTAGTTTATGGAAGAGCATTTTGGGATTATTTAAGACTTAATGAGGGTTGGTTAGGGGAGAAAGCAAGGGATTAAGGTGTTTTGGGGAGGAACAAGTATGGGAAATAGAGGGATTAGAGGATAAAAGGGATAGTGACATTTAAACATGTTCATTGCTGCTCTGCATACTTCTCTGCCCATGCCATGTGCCTGATCACCACAGTCAGGTGGTGTTCTGTCTTCCCACTAAAATCCATTCCTAAGCAATTTTCTGGGTGAAGGACTGTCTATTCTGCATGCACATGTGGGCAGGGGTGTCTGAGTGCCAGCTGCACCAATGGCCTTGCACTGTTCCCTTCGCTGGCGCCTCAGGATGGAGCAGGGACCAACGTGTCACAGGAGTCTTTCCATCCATGGTGCCAGGAACTGCCGTGAGTGCAGGCATGCAAGCTGGCTACTGGAGGCATTGGCAGTCCAGGCCAGAAAGTAAGGAATGGGGTCAACTGAAAGACCTGTTTCTCTCTGTGTGTGAGTGTGTGTGTGTGTGTGTGTGTGTGTGTGTGTGTGAGACAACTGGAGACAAGAGGTTCCAGGTGACACTTACTGGGGAGCCATAGTGTGCTTATGTCCACAGGTACGGCTGCAGGCACTGGGAGCATGTGTGCAGAGGTGTTAGCAACCATGTAAACTAAGGATCGAGGACCAGTTGGGGAGGGTCTTAGTTACTGGAGCAATCCATATTTTGTTTCAACCTATAGATATGTTTCCCACCAATTGACCTTCATCCTGATGAGCCAGAGATGGCAACAGTGCAAGGCCATTGGTGCAGTTTGTATGAGTGGTGCATTTTTGTGTCTGAGTCCATCAACGTGGCCAGCTATGTGCATATGTATATATATGTGTGTATTGTATATGAATATCTGCATATGTAGTCCTGGATGAACCTGGCAGTGTGGAGCTGCAATGGTTTTCCTTTTGTTGGACTGCCTGATATGACCTCTCCATTATGAGCTTTTCATGTCATATGAACACAATCTCATTGCAAAGAGTTTTTATTTTGTTTATAATAATAAAATCCTACCCAGGCTCAAATTGCTTTGACTAGGAGAGAGTTTGGCTTCTTGTTTGAAATTAAAAGAACAACAATCCCAAATACAGAATTTTTAATGGAGAAAAATAATTCCTCATCGCTTTTATTTCTGAGAGTCTCTGGCAATTCCAGAAAGGGTAAACAAATTACTAGAAATTTTGCATTAGTATACAGTTGTTAGGCTGTATTTGAAATAAAAAAAGAATTGCCATAGATTGAACTGAGCAAACAATTCCATGGTACAGTTATCAAGTACTAGTATCTACATAGACAATCATTTCAAAAGGCCCAGGATGACCTGAGGAGAATACCCTCATTTTACCTCAATCAGTTATGCTGCAATTGAAAAGTTTTTGTCCTAGTTCCACTGCAATTAAAACTCTGCTCATTAGTCCCAGTGAAAATTTCTTCTCTTACAACACCCCTTGTGTACTATAATAAATGAGGAGCAGACTGCTCTGGTATTGTATTCCTGTTTAATGGGCACTGATACACAGTGGGATGCTCAATATCCTCCTGGTGCTGCTGAAGTTGGAGGATTAAGCCACTGGAACACAAGCAGCAGTTTAGGACAAGGAGTGTCTCATGTCCTGTCCAGCTGAAATTGTGGGGCAGAACTTAAATAGGCAGAATCAGCCATCCAGACTGGTATTAGAGTGGACCAGAACAAAAAATCTCAGCCTGCTTTTTACTTTTTTCCTTCCCAGGGAGGATCCAGAGACATCTAAAAAGCTTTTGTAAAGGTTGTCAAAAAAATCTGAACTTTACTTCTGCTTGTAGAAGTTAGATTTTTCTGAGGACATTTTAGTTTTCTGAGGTACTGCACATAATTTACAATGAATTCAGGCATAAAATACGGCGTTAACAATTTTAGTTTACCATTTAATTCTGCATCTAGAGCTCATCTGAAAGTCATAGTGGTCTGTCTAAAGAGACTTATTCAAGAAGATAATCACAGTTTTTTAAATTAAAGTATGTTACAAATCAGATCTCTACAACCTGGCAAGTGATAAATTCTGTGATAAGCTTAAATCTAACTTGGAAAGTTCAATGTAGACCAAAACTAATTCTCAAATTCAAAAAGTGAAAAAACCAAAATGCTGTTCTTGCTTAACTCCATGACCAAATGTGATCTTTTTAAGTTGGACCATATCATGTGTATAGACACTTTATGATTCACATTTATTTATGATTGAACGTAATCTGGTTTTAACACTACAAATTGAGATCTAAACATAGGCTTTCAAATACATATTAATAAATCTGACATAATACCTGCACATAGTTTTTGTTGATTTCAGTATTTTGCTGATCATTTCTTACCTCAGGTGTGCTCCCAAGAAATGTCCAGAGCTTCAGGATACAGCAATGCCTGTAGTGTGTTAATGTTGTGTGAAAACAGGGGAGTTTCCTGAGGCTCAGCTCACTGGTCCCTCCCTTCTTAACCGGAGTAAATCTATCCAAGTTTGTTCACCTTTATGCAGGAGCTCACACTGTGCCCACCAGCCAGAGACTGAGTTCTGCATCTCCCAGCTGACTCCTGCAATGACTTTCACTAAAGCAGTTTGGCTGGCAGAGGGGAAGGAGAATGAAATGTTAATCTCACCAATTTGACAACTGAAATTATTAATGTCTTGAAAAGGCAACAGTGATCCATCATGGTCATCAGCACCAAAACAAAAATAAAACCACAGCAAATTGTGAACGCCCTCCAGAATTGTATAGGTCACTTTACACTGTATATAGAGAATCATGTGGGGTGGGGGAGAGAAATTTAAAGTGACACAGAAAGGAGGAAATTACTTTTTCACATTTATTCTGCTCAGTGCTCTTTCGTATCCCCAGCAGGGCCTCTGGGTACAGGTCTGTTCAACTCATGTTTCTCACTTGTCAGCCTTGTGGCTTCAGAGTCTGCAGATCAGCCATCACGCAGAAAGCACTGTTCCAATTTATACCACCAGCTTTACCACTGTACTTGGATATGTGTTACATAGTACTTTCCTCTGGGACTGCCTTTCACTACCCAAGAGACAAACTTCGCTGTTTGCCATTTGACACCGAGGGGATCATCTTTTGCACTGGTCTGAAAAGCAATCACCTTCCACCTCACTCCATTGTCTGGAGGCAGGAGGGAGCTCAGTGACAGGTCTTGTCTATGTCTTGCTCGGTTTCCTTGGATAAACTTGCTAAATGCGTGCAAAAAGGAGGTAGCTGCAACTTTCCCTCTGCTTTTCTCACAGCTTCTCCCATTTCAGAGCAAGCCGGTCATACATCCCTTGTAACAGAATTCCTGAAGCCAGAAACCTTAACAGAATTGCTAATCACACTCTTTTGCTTGCTTGTCTTCTAGGAGTTTCTTCTGTACTGCACTGTACTCCATGCACCATCACTCACACTGAAAGACTCCTGACTGAGAAGAGACAGCCTGAGTGGTTGCTAATGGAAAATAATGGAAGAAGTTACCTATAAAAGGCAACACATAATAGTGCTTGTTATCTCCCTGAATATCTTGGGACTATATTGATGGGACTAGTGCCCTCATTCCAGGTTTCTCTAAGCCTAACATGGACACACTGTCATCAGGATGCTTGAGTAGGAGAACAACAAATGCTTCACAGAAAGACATGCAGAACAGACACTGTCAGAGGGACCATTTTGTCATCGGGGTGCAGGGCACAGAGGTCACACAGGTCACTTTCTGCTACTTTACAACTGCTCTGTTCTGCAGCCAGGCAGCCACTGAATTACTCTCTTACGCTTAATAAAAATATTTATTTACTTAGTAACTATATGTCTAGCCACCTAAGAAAGGGCAGTTATTTCTAGAAAATCTTAGGGTTGGGCATAGCAATTAGATATGTTTCCTTTAAAATGTTTTTGCTTCACCTACAGCGAAACTGAGCTCCATTCTCTTATCCTGTCTCAAGTCCGTGTTCAATCCTCAATGCATTTGTATACTGTGAAATGTAAGATTATATTCCATCACCAGTGGAACATGAAGAGTGTTGTTTTATTAGGCAATCTATTCTTAATTCTGTAAGCCATGGCTTATTAGCTGAAGCAAGTGTAGCACACATGAATGACAGCAGTGAAAAGCATTAGTTGAAGTCAGATTGACCCCAGCTTTAGTTTTAACCCAATTTAACAAAGATAGATAGTTTAGACTGGAAATGGGGAGAAAAAAAAAATAAAAGGATGACTCTGATAGGAGTGTTAAACCAAATTGCTTGTCCTGTCCCTGAATGAAAACAAAAGCAAGTTTTGTTGCAAGTCCCTTGATTGTCTTCAGTAATGTAACATTTTGTGGAAGAGATGCAAGGGAACAGAATGCGCATAAAAGTCTTCTGTGAAGGGTCAGGCCGAGAGTCACAGACTCAGAAAAAACAAAAAGAAAGATGCAGTATCAAAGAACAGACTTGAAAGCTAGATGTGTGTGTTAGCTGAGATGCCAAATGAGTTGATACACACTTAGCAATGACTATGTTTTCCCATAATGACTTACGGGGAAAATAAGTTACATTGGGAATTACTCACTATCGTCTCGCTTGTTGTAAAAGAAGCAAAGAGCTGACAGTATTTAGTGATAAACCTTAAGATACAGAAGGATTATCTGGTTTTTTCAATACTATTTTAAGGCCAAGCAATGCCCCCATGGAGATCTGTGTGACTTAATTCTTGAAACACAGCTTGGTTGTTGAGTTAAAGCTAAGAAAGCAGAGCGTCTTGTCCTATCACTGCAGTCAGCTTCATCTTCAGGCTAGGTTTCATCTGGAGAGAAAAAAATTCAGTCATGTCTCAAGCATTAAAAATTCTAGTGGGCAGTATAAGGAGTGGACTTCAAATCAGAGCATGGGCAAAAAATGTTAAATTAAAAGATTAATATAACTGCAAAATAAAAGGCCGTAGCAAATAATTTTGCTACCAGGAAACTCACTCTAGCAGTAAGCAAAGTGTGCATTTAGCTAGCCCTCAATAAGGTGGTATAAATACAAAAGGCAGAATGCAAAACTTGACAAGAACAGTAAAGGCAAATCTAGATTTCAATATTAAAATTCTACATAATGCCGAATATAACATTTCTAATTTCATTGTTGAAATTATCCCCTCAGGTTTAATAATTAACTGGTCGTCAGCTAATTTTTAGGAGGTTTGTATGTGTTTGATTGATAATTTATATGTGATAACTCACTGCTGTGGCAAAGTTTGTCAAAGGCGTAATCTAAATGATGTGACTATCTAGTTGCTATCTACTTGCATGTGTTCAAGTGAGATGACACTGCTGTTCTTAAGGAAAAGCTTACTGTGATACAAGATGGGCATATTCATGGAGCATATTCTCACTTCTCTCTTTGGCTGCAGTCGCTGTTGTCCAGTAATATTTTCCCCCTTATCAAATACATTACGCCAGAGGTGCTACCACCATTGTTGATGGTCTTGGCCTTGGACAGTGGCAGATTCACTGTGGAGCTGTCTGGAACTGTCTCTGTCATATACAGGGGAAGCTTCTGGCAGTGTCTCACATAGGTCACCCTGGCAGCTCCCTGCTATCAAGTCTTGCCTTGCAAAACTAATACACTTTGATTTTTCTTTTATTTTCTTTGTTACCTTTAAGAAAAATTAGGATTCAGATGCAGGCTTCAGAGAAAATGTAAAATTAGTTTAGCTTGGGTTGCAGGCTACTATCCCAAGGGGTTTCAGCTGGCCTTCTGAGGCATGCTGACATGTCCCTGTGGCGAACATGGTGTACTCACAAATTTTACACAAAACTTCCCCTATGCATGTGTCATATTTGGTTCACAGTTAAAATGGGATACATGAAAAAACATGCATGGGTGGTATTCAGTTATTGCTGAAACTATAATTCGGTAGCAGTAGGGAATACGTTAACCACGGTACCAGTTTAAATGACAGTAGTTTCAGGAAAAAAGTGCATTCAGACAGCTTAGAAAAGCCAAGCCATATGAGGCATTTCCAGGAGATGGTGCTATTCTCAAGCCTTTTGCTTGAGCCTTTGCCTCCCGGGGAAAAGACTCAGAGGATCACCACCCTTTCCCTGCTAAGCTGTGGGTTTGTATCTTTTATAATGTAAATAACCACGAATTTGATTTGGTTCCTGAATTGCATGTTGAAGGGTCCACACTGCTGAAATCCCCCCAAGAAATGCCCTGTGCCATCAGCTAGGGGATGGAGGAGGCTTCCTGCACCCACATGGAGGGAATCAGTCTCCACCAGAAAGGGAGTCTTAGAGGTATGAGCCTCTGGGGATTTTTAGCTTTTCTTTTCCAGAATCAAACCCTAATGTCTTATTCTAAACAAGAAATTTAAGCCCAGATCTGTAATGTGAGTCAGCCATTCAGTCTCACAGCATCACCTCTGCAGGAACTCCCTCCCTGTTCAGTTTCCAAACAAATGCCAGCGGGAATTAATGGCTTTGAACTAGAAACCATAACAGGCAGCAAAGAGAAGGGATTTGCTGAAAATAGCCTGAAAAGGTGATGCCAGTTCAAAGAGTGCCTCTCAAAGCCTTGTCCACATTAAGCCTTCACAACCACACTGCCCTATAGGTCTTTCTTGTGCCTACAATTAAGCTCCTGGGATCTGGATGCCCCTCCTTTGCCAAACGGCTACTGCTCAGATGAGTTACAGGCTACAGAAGAGACAGCTCCTATTCTCACTTTTGCCTGACAATGCTAAACCACCCTTGTCTCCAGAAAGTGTTCTAGACACCTACAAGTCCGTTTTTCAGGAGAAAAGCTGTTTTCGTATTCTCTTATAAGCCAAGCAAGAGTTGTGAGAGAAACTAAAACTAAAGGTTAGGGAAATCAACTGGAAATTAGACTCAGTTAACAAAATTGTACAGGTAGGACTTGGAGCGTGGATGCCCATTCCCAAAGATCCTAAACCATTTGGCTGTCACTCTACATCTTATTTATTTTTTGCTGGCAGCATGGCTTCATGTGGAGACCTCAGTCATTTTCTCCAGCTTGACCTTCAAATCAATGAACCTGTATCCTGATGGTTAGAGCAAATCTGCCAGGCACATGGGGAAAGTGAGGTCAAACCTCCTGACTCAAGCCGTAAAGACAACAAAGGTCTTGCCTCACCCATTGCTCCAGAAGGAAGAATCTGCATTTTACATGAAGGCCAGTGCAGCAGGTCTCTGGGCACACATGAGAAATGGTCCTTTAAAAAGGCCCAGTGAGGAATCAGCAGGTTTGTGAATCTTGACAGGCGTAATCTTCAGCTGCAAGATCATCCATGTAGCAGCAGGAGCAAAGAGCCTCCAGATGTACCTGGGAGAAGTCCTTCAGGCAGCAAATTAATTTCAATTTCAAAATTTCAGATACTGGGAGTCTCAGACAGCAGACTAGGGGGCAGGTAGACTTTGGATAGTACTGCCTAAATCTTCTGATCTCTCAGACCCTTGGTCTTTCAGCTGTAAAAAGGAAAGTAATGTTTATCTTAGGGTTGCAAGACATGCTTGAGTAATGTTCCATCTCTTTTTCCTTATATTCACTACATTTTTTGCTACTGCTTTTTTGAATGTGTAAGAGAAATTCTTGGCTTCTGTTCCCCTAATTATAAAACCACACTGAAGAGTTAAATATATTTCAGTTAAGATGTGTAATTGTAATTTTTCTTCTTTGGTTTCTAGGTAGACAAACACTTCTGGCTCTGGTAAAAGTTTAGAGAAGCCTTTTTGCTCTGGGAAAGCATTTAAACACACACTCCAGTTTTAAAATATATTTGAGGCTTGTTGGATTTGTGAGCAAACACTTCCCTGATGATTTCAGTGAAAGAATTGGGATATTCAGTTGGTTTGTGTTTTACTTACCAGGAAAGTCTGCAACAAGAAGCTATAAACAGTGAATTCGTTAATCAGTATTTTAGACCAGGAAGCTGCTCTGATTACATTTTTCAGTTTTTGGAGTATTGCATTAAGCTCTGAAAACGAGTCATTGGGGATAAAGTGTGGATCACAAGAATCCATTATGAACATATTAGCTACATTGTGTTTTAGTCTTGTAAAAGAATAATTTCCCTGCTCAGCTGAAGGACTTACTGAAAAAAAAATACAGAAGCATATGTTATGCTGTTTCATGACTCTTTACACCATTTGTGCATGTGCAAACAAAATAAGAGATTGTTTTGTGTAATTTGTTCAATATGCACAAATTTGTCCACATAGTTGCTCCATTGACTTAAAAATAAGGACTGCATTTGGCTGTGTATCAACAACAGAGAAGTGGATAAATGAGCAAAGATTTGGGCGCTTTTTTTTCCGTGCTGGTATGGGGAAATCAAAGAACAAATGAATTTGTTGTTTATTATTGATGTAGTTAGCAGATGGAAAACATTATAGCCACTCTGCATGAAGTCCATTTATGGTACTAAGAAGTAGTAAAAAAAAAATTACCTAGTGTCTCTATTAAAGAACCTCTGCAAAAATGAGAATTGTATTAAAAAATAAGATTTGCAGCAGACATCTGTTAAGTTTTATGTGTAACATTCACATGCAAGCATTACAGCTCCCGTGTTGTAATGCACAAGACTAGAGGGACTTGACCTCTCAGGTCACTCTGCACCTGGACAGTGTGGAGGTACAGGAAAGGCACAGTGCCTGTCCAGGTTATGGCCCCTACCTCTTCCCTTCTGACTGGGAATTTTCTGCCAGTTTACACCAATTTATGTGTTGGTTTAATAACTAAATAGGACTTCTATTATAATAAGGACATCCAGTGATGTGGGCGATCTCAAGACATCTCCTCTTTATGCCAGGTACTATCCTTCAGGCTAGAATATCTTTGCAAAACTGGCCCTGTTTTCACTGAAGATTCACAGAGATTCAGGTGCATCTTCCATTGAACTTCAATATAATAAAGTTCCTTTGAAAATTTCAGCTAGGATTTTTCCACTGGTAGTGGAAACAGTTTGATAAACTTCAGATTTGCATACAAGAAAATAGACACAAAAAAAGCTCCATTCAAGAAATACACTACTCCTCTAACCTGAGGACAGCCTGAATACTTGTGCACCTGAATTAAGCCAGAACCAGCCAAGCTGTTCCAAAAAAACCTGTATTTTTAATCGTTAATCTTTATTGTGTCCTGACAGCATCCTGCTTATTAGCTCCTGAAGTCAGGTTTGCACATAGAGACTCAAAACCAAACACAGACGTTCTGACTGGTGCTGAGTTTGAGCCAACAGTTTTTTCATGGCCTGGAAGGAAGTGCTCTCCCAAGGCACTCAAAGTCCTGCCAGTCTGCCTTGGCACAAGTCAGTCCTTGTCAAGGTGAAGTCACCCCTGCCCCTAATCCCTTTGCTCCATAGGCATGGATGCCATGGATGCCATCACTCTCCTGTGATGGTCAGCACTTCAATGTAAAGTTATGCAAGGAGGCAAAGGCTTCATGAAAAGCAATAGATATTGTCAGCTTGCAGTGAAATGCTGAGGTTTGGCATCTCTGACTGCACTCGAAGCTGCTCAGAGCAGAGCTCCTGAGAGACCTGTACTGCTGGTTCCAAGCTCCTTAAGCTCAATACAAAAAGTTGCCATAAGACTAGTCCTCCCATCAGCTGAAGCTCCAACACAGCTCATATCAAGTCATGCAAACTATTCCATGACTGGAGGAAATGCAGCAGAGAATTATGGATGCTCTCTGGGGGCCAGAATCCCTGATACATGTTTGAGGACTCTCAAAACATGCTTATGTAGCGTAGAAGTATCAAAAATTCTTTAAGCAATGGAGTATTCTTTATCCTTGTAGTTAACCAATGGAGATAAAACACACCGAGACAGAAGGACCATACAATGCTCTTCTTGGATTTGTTCATTCTGTAGAGTTTTATAGAAAGATTTGGTCATTCTACACGAGCAGTTGGAAATGAGTTTTAATGTATGAACTGCATTTCAACAACCATTGCTGTTCTGCAGTTACTTTACAAACTTCACACGTTATCCCCATCTCTAGCCTACTGAAGCTGGGCAGAGTTTTGCTGTCATTGGGACCAATAATACCATATAAGGTTCACTCATAAAGCTCCTTTTAATCTCACCTCATTAAGTTATTCAGGCTGCACGTCAGGCAATGCTGCCATCTGTTCAGGTTTGCTGGTGCAGAAATGGCTTTAAACCAGCAGGTGGTGGGGTCTGAGTGAACAAGCTCAGCCTGACATCAAGATGCAGGGGAAAGGGAGTCTGTGCCACTTCTGCCCTCTCAGAATATTGTCTGCTGTATCTCACTTTCTTAACAAGTTAAGGAAATCCAGCACTGTGTCAAAATATCAACTATTTACTTCAATAAAAACTATATCTGCTTTTCTAGCTGTTTCCATGTTTCATTGCTTTTATCTTTCACTGCAAGCTTGTGTGGAAGACCACACAGTCTCTGGTACACTCCTGGAAAGTTAGAGCTAAACAGCTATGACTGCTCAGAATTTCATAGGACTCCTATTACGTGGTCATGTTTTGCAGCGGAAAATATTTTTAGCTGATTTTTTTAAAGTTTGTGTACACTCTCTGATATAAATCAAACCACAAGCCAGTTTATAATTTCTGATAGGATGACAGAAATTGTAATGAATGTACTGAACTCAGAAAATGAACTAGCCACTAGGGGACAGGAGAAATCCTACTGTTTTAGCATACAATAAATAATATCTAGTATAACAAGAAAAGACATGTCAAACCCAAATACACTGTTGTATCTCTTTGGACTAAGATACCTCCCATTTTGTCAGGGAGCTGCCCATCAAATTTAGTTATTTGGGTGCTATTACTAAAAATTGTTTAAGATACTGCAGTAAATATGCAATAATGAATGCTACAAACCTTTACGAAAATAACTTGAAAAAATAACTGTGCTTACTTTTGTCAGAGACAAAATTCTTTCTCACAAACCACCTCTATAGAAAGAAACAAATTAGTGTAAATTAATTAGTGTAAAATAAATTAATATGTGAATTCACAGACATGGGAGCTAGAGTTGGATTTTCTGAAAATAAATCAACATTATCCAGAGAGTGAAAATGTTTAGTAGCATTAAACAGAATGATTTGAAGATGTTTGTAAACAGAAGGGTTTTTAGAAGAGTTGTTCTTCTAAACTATTCAGTTGTCTCATGCTGTTTTAGAGGAAGACACAGGAGGTCATAATCTCCTGATAAAAATTTTCAGCGGGTTACCTGATTCTGTGTTCAGAATTGAGGTGCATTTTTATCCATCAGAGCAGGAAACCTAAAAAGGTCACACATGTTGGTAAATGCAGCTCCAAGAGACATGGCAGAATTGCAGTCAGAAGGTGGTGTTATGCTCTGCACTCTCATTCTCCAGCTAATGCAAACCTATCTGCCCGCTGCTGTCCAGGTCCCTTATTCCGAAAAGGAGTTGGTTTGGGGCTGTTCAAGGCTCTTTCCAAAGACATGCATTGACCAAGGTTCACATTAATTGATGAAATGTTTCATTTCCCTGTAATGAATGTTTAAACAATGTAGGCTTTGCTAATGCATTTTGCAACTGCATGCTAAGATCTGTGCCAAGACAATACCACAAACATAGTCTGAAACCAACAGACGATAAATAATCTATTGCAGCTCCTGTTATCAGATATTGGCTTGCAATCTAATAGCTTTTACTGTTTTCCATTAGACTTGCTGGCCATTCATTTAGTCCCTGTGAAGAGGTACTGTGCAAAATGGAGGGAGAGGGATGGTCTGGTATGGACAGTTTCTCTTTTATTGAGGAAATTCAGCTGCCCAGTCTGAGCAGGGGGCTCTCAATGAACAGGACAGCAGAGGACACCTACCAGACAACATTCAAACATGTCAGCAGAGTAAATAAACATGAAGGTCTTTTGCCCACCAACAGGTGCAAGACTAAAGGCATACCTGGTTCCTCCTAGTCACAAGAAGAATGGCTTAAATAAATTGTGATATTGATGCCATGATGCTTTTTTGCTTTTTTATAAATACCCCCCTTAGAAACTCTTTTATATAAAGCTTTTATGTATTCTTAAGGGCCTTTTAGCCCACATACTTCTAATTCTTCAGGTCTGGTAAATAGCACAGACCCAATATTCTGTTAAGCCAGGAGACCAAACGTCTTAGGAGCCTCGGACACCAAGGTCTTCTCTGGAACACATTTTTTAAACTAAGATACAGGGGGAAAGTTCCTCGGGGAGGGGGGTTCACTCAGCCTCTCATGGGGGAATCTTTGATAGATGTGTTAATTGGTAAAGCCTATAATGTTATACCCGAACTATTGTGTGTGTGCATTTCGGGGGTGCTCACAGGGGTGCATTTCAGTGTGCATTTGGATGTGCATTCCAGCGTGCTCCACCTGGATGGAGTGCACCAAGGATCCTTAAAATAAATACCAGGGTAAAATCCCTTTTTTCCCCTCTAATCGTGTTTGGCCCTTGATTTTAAGACCAAGAAAAGGCATCAATACGAAACAACAAGAAAACAGTTTAGGCCTGCTTTCTGATCTGGGGGCCTTTGGTATTTCAAATCCTCCCACACAAGTGAGGAGGTTCCACACCTCTGGGGCTTTAATTTGGACGGTAGTAAATGACCACTTCTGCTATCAGTTTAAATTAATAACACTGCAAAAATTCTTGGAAAATTTTTATACAGAGTGCATACTTATATGTAATCTAAATGAAATCTTAAATTTTACATGGAATATGTTAAAAAATATTACTTTTCTTATAATCATAGTTGTGCAGTATGAGCTTAACCTTACAAGACAGATGGTAATGAGTAGGGAATCTCTGCCAAAATCCTGATGTGATGCTGATATTAAAGACATTTTGGAAGGCAGGGAACTGACAGGTGCAAGAACTACAGCTCAGCTATTTTGACATCGAGCTGTTGGCATGAGTCCAGAGGAGGCCATCAAGCTGATTAGAGGGATGGACCATCTATCCTGTGAGGAAAGGCTAAAGCAACTGTGATTGTTCAGCCTGGAGAAGAGAAGGATATGGAGGGACTTAACTGCAGCCTTCCAGTACCTGGAGGAAGCCTACAAGCAAGATGGAGTAGAACTTTTGACAAGAGCATGCAGTGCAAGTATGTTGTGGTTTAACCCCAGCCATATGAAACCAATGCCAGGACAAGGGAAAATGGCTTCAAACTGAAAAGAAACAGGCTGAAATTAGATATTAGGAAAGAAATTCTTTACTGTAAGAGTGATGAGGCCTTGGCACAGGTTACCCAGAGAAGCTGAGCATGGCCCATCCCTGGCAGTGTTCAGGCTGGATGAAGCTCTGAGCAATCCAGTCAAGTAGAAAGTCCCTGTCCATGGCAGTGGGGGTGGAATTAGATGAGCTTTAAGGTGTCTTCCAATCCAAACCATTCTATGACTCTGTGATTTTCATGGCCATCTCCCTTGCTCCAGCCCCAGCAGCTCCCCAGTAATTTGTTATTTGTAAATCCCCCACACCCGTGTGAGAGCTGCTGCTGCTGCAAACTCATCATTACATATAATACAAGGCTTATCTCAGTGAAATATTTGATCTTGAAAATGAAACTTAGATGCCACAGCAACTGATCTTTGATGTTTTCACAGAGGCACAAAGTGATACCAAAAACAGGGACAGAGATTTATCTAGAAATACTGAAAGCAGGTAAGGTTTGCTAGTGTAGAGATAGGTAGGTTCTCCAATTGAATAAAAATTATATGGCAAACATTGCCAAAAAATTGCTTGGGTCAGTACTATTTCTCAAGAAAAGAAATTGTATGGGCAAGACTTTAATATTCTAAGAGCATCCATGCAACATGCTTTCACTGCAATAAACATGAGTAAAGATTAAGTAAAATAATCCCCCTAGCCAATATTTCCATCTCATAAAAGTATGGACTTTTTGTGTATAGTTCCCCAAAAAGAATGTTCCTAAATTTCCTTGTGCTTTTGAAAACCTCTACATCATATAGTCTATGTGCCTCAGTGCCCCCTTAATGTCTCTTATAATTGTATTCTAAATCTATATGCTAATTTCATCAGGGGCTAAAAACAGCAGAATTCTCTGAAGGTTTTACTCACATCCACAAAATTAACAGAAACAGAAAAAACACTGTTTGATCAGACATCTATGTAGGTAGTGCCTACTTGTGCAGCAGTTTCCAAATTAGCCACAGGCAGATCAGCAAGGAACATGAGAAGAAAATGAAGGCATGACAGCAGGGTGCAGTGGGAAGAGGGAAAGAAGCTGAAGATGGTCTTGGAGGAACTGAAGGTGCTGGGGACGGTGAAGTCTAGGAGTATGGAAAGGATCTACACTGCCCTGGCAATAAGGTACTTGGGATGTGAGGCAGGCTAGAGAGGAAAAGGGACAGAAATCTTCTCTAATTCCTCTGCTCATGGAATTATTTTGTACAGGTACAACTATTTGAAAAGTTATTAGGCAATCCTTGAAGAGACTAACCAGCTTTCCAGGATTCTTAGAGATATTTGGGCACCTGGAGATGCAAATGCATTAAGTTCAATTACACAAAAACCACCTGCACCATTTTTACATTATTTTGTTTGATCACCACTGAGGTCACAGAAATTAACATTGTTTATGCCACAGAGACACAGACTGATGGAAGAGAATGTTATTTCTTTGTTTTGTTTCTTCTACATGTCTTTCCAGCTGCTCCAATGCTCAGCAACATCAGATGCCACAGAAAAGATATCCGAAATAAAATTCCTGACACTCCAGAAAATAGGCCCAGGAAGATGTCCTAGCTCCAAGGATATTTCCTTGGAGCTCTAATTCACTATATTTGGAAGAGGCAATGGGAATTCAGATGTGAAGGCTGCAAGGTGAACAGCAGCACATGAAGTTCCTCTCTTGATCTACAAAATCTAACCCTACAGACGCAATCAGCAACTGGATACATCATATACACATGGGAGGAGGATACAAGAAGAGTATGAGAGACATCTAAAGGAAGTGGGGGAATCATATATGCACTGAGGTATTGGGAGGCAAGGGGGGAGATGGAATGGAGGCAGTGGTATGAAAAGGAAACCAAGGGCTTTAGAAAACTCTGGCTATGCTCCTCCTACAGAACCCAAGACCTCAGGCTCTCCTGCAAACTTAAGACAATGATGAACATGTTGGGACAATGGCAGCATTCTTCCTGTTTTTTCAAGATATTTATGCTGAGAGCTTTTCCTCTTAAGACAAGCAAATTCCTGGAAGACAGACCCTAGAGGAAATCCCTAATGCTTAACTAACTTTCCACATCTGAACACTACGGAATTTTGAACTGCTCAGGATTAATCTACCTTCACTGCGAACATCATGATCTATAGCTAAGATGCTCCAAGAAGTTCCTAGCAACCAGTCTCATCTGATCAATGAAACATCATTCTTTTGTTATGGTGCTTAAGATTTTACTGTGAGTCAACCATTAAGCCTTGCTCTTTAAAAATCAGTAAAGAGAATGACCTTCATTGTGGTAAAAGAATCAATCCTAAATATAATGATTCGACAAGCAAAATTCATCCTATCTCAACTTTCTTTCAAGTCAACTTTGGGGTTACCTATTTCATTTATCACTATTTCTTTATAGCAAATATAGTACAAATGCTACTAGAAAAGTCTTAAAGTATTAGAAAAATGTTTAAATTATTAAGTGGAATATCTCAAGATATATTAGCATATAAAGAGAGTATAAAATCCAGATATGCTTTCCTTTAGGCTTTGATTTTCTTACACAGAAGAAAATTGACAGAAAAATCTCTCCATGAACATATGAGATGCAGTCAGCCATGTCACAATGGTTCATGCATTCCTTTTTCTGTATTTTCCTCTGCATCTGCTTCCAGAATTTAACCTGAAATTTCCTGTCTTCTCATCTTGTTGCAGATGGGTAAAACCTTATAAAATGAAGGCCTTGTTGCCCTTGTAAAATCATGGTTCACTTCCGTTACTTTGGCTCAGTAGAAAAGGATTCTGAGTAATGACTCAGCTGGAATAGAGGTAGAAAACAAGTTGTATAACCATCACGTGCTCACCTCGTGGTTTATGGTGGTTGGTTGAATTATGGTTGTTGTGCTTTAATGGAATGCTACTGATAAAGGCCTAGTTGCTTAAAAAGGCCTGGTTTCTGGAATAAATGAGCTTTCTTTTGCACCTGCCTGGGGACTCCATGTCGATTCTTACACCAACATCATCTAATGTCTGAAAGCCGTCCAAGCTCTCAAGAGACGAGTTCTTTTTAAAAATTAATCTTTGTCTTTTACCTTCATGGCAAAGCTTATGTCAGGTGACCATACCAAAGAGACTTCTGTGCAAGACTCAAGAAAAAGGACACTTATCTTATGTTTTTAAAACTCTTATCCTAAACTTCAATCAAAAGCACAGATTCAAAAATTATTATATGATCTCTTCTATAATAGAAGATTCCACAAATTGCTAGCAGCACAAAAATTCCTCACTAAATTATAGCATATTTTTCAAAGCATTTCCCTTCTCAGTTTGAACCTCACAGATGGGCATAAAAGATTCCATGGGGAGAGAGAAGGTTTACATTAGGTTGTTCAAACAGTTAATTGTGCTAACATATAAGAGTAAGCTGTCAGTCCTCCCTCCTCCTTGCTCACCTCCTTCCTAGAATTTCTTTGATGGTCACTTTCAGCCCTTGTTATGAGTTGCCTGCTAAACTCTGACCCTGCTCTAATTGTTAGACAAGTTTCATTATGCCAATCTATTTTCTATCACATGACTTGCATTGCAGGTCTTTACTGCATTTTTTAACTAAACAACATATGAAACCTCCTTATGAAGAGAGTTCATTTCCCTAGAAACCTGGCATAGGATCTTTAAAGGCATGTGACTAATTTTCTGCCTCTCTGCAGTTTCAAAATTAGTTTTTTAATGTACTCAAAATTTGAGTAATTAGTCAATAGACGTCAGGCTGTCCCAGTGTCTAAACAGGAGTTCTCGCAAGATAGTGAAAATTGTTCATTTCCAAGGACTACAAAAGGAAGGCTGGTGTTAAATATTTTGCAATAATTGAGTATTATCTCTATTTCAAATGGACCTAAAATTTTATTATGACTTACCTCTTTATGAAGCTTATTTGGTTAAATTGTGATTAAAAGGTCATTGTGATCACATTGGATGTATCCAGGCTCAGGAAGCCCAGCTATGCTGTCTGTGCTCAAGAACCACGTCTGCACGTACTTTTGACGAAGAGAAATTGAATGAATGAAAATAATCTAGAAAACAAACAGAGGAGAAACATCCAGACAATTGATGTAGTTTTTCCCTCTTAGTGGCACAGTTGCAGGCTTTCCAATACCACTGCCAAGGAGCTAATTCCTTTTACTCTGGCCATTTACAGCTTTCAGGACTGAATTTTAAAGCTAGATCAAAGATTTAGAGACAGAAGCCCTACTACTTCCAGAAAACCTTATGTTCTGTCGTCAAATCCCCCTAATGCTTCTGATGTCTCCATGCATGCAGTTTCTCTATGTCTGAAATACTGGGCCAGTGAATCAGAACATCAGCAAATGCCAGGTCAACAATGAGTCCCCAAACATATTTAAGTATGTAGTGCCCAGCTCCTGATAGCCAGTTCCTTGTCTTTGACTCATTTCTGAAGGCTGACTACCTACCACTTCCTCCTATCCTATGGCAGAATGATTAAATACTGTATTCTAAAAGATATCTGTCTCCTAGGTCATTCTGTCTGGCCATCACATCTGTGGATGGGTTTCCTAGAAGGGGCATGTCATCTTTTTCAGTGGAGGACATTGACATGATATATGAATGTACTGGGAGGGAAGGGTACAAGGGTCCTCCTCCCTCTTCAGGGAGATCACAGAAGAACGTAACATCAGAGGAGACTGTCTGAGCTAGCCACACACGTGCACGTTTAGGAGGCAATTCACTCAGAGGAACTACACCTATCAGACATCCACTATGCCCATTCCCAGGAAGTTCTAGACACTGCCTAACACTTGTGAAAGATGACCCGAAAGGAACAGAAGCATAGTTGTGTAAAAGTCAACAGGGCTTAATCTCGCAGTGACATCTTGGTTTAATGCTAATAAAGCTCGCAGAATAGATTATCAGCATCTTGGTACTCCTAATCTCACAGTACCTCACCAGTGCACCTATAGTACTTCTGCAAAGTGGTTAACATGTTTATTTTAAAAACAAATATGTTAAGACACTGACATGCTGGCATTTACCTATGGTGGATCATACCATGGTTTACTGGATGACAGCATTGTTGGGATTGGGAGGGGCCTTTTGAGGTAATCTTGTCCAGCCCCTCTGCTCAAACAGGGCCACCTACAGCCAGGAGCTCAGGACCACATCCAGATGGCTCTTCAGTATCTCCAAGAATGGAGACTCCACAACCTTTCTGGGCAACCTGTGGTAGTGCTCAGTCACTTTCACAGGAAAAATATGTTTCCTAACATTCAGACAGAATATCACGTGTTTCAGTTTGTAAATACTCCCTTGATGAATCCATTCTGAGCACTCCTGATGATTTTCTTGTTCTTCATGTGCTTGAAAATGGTTTCCAGGGCTACTTGTTCCCTCACCGTCCCAGAAATCAAGGGGAGGTTAACTGACCTGTAGTTTTTATTTCTACTAATGTCATAGGACCTCTGTGACTTCAACAGGCTTTAGTTCAAGTCATAAAGAAAATGAGAATAGACCCAGGAACTTTACCTTTTAGTGTTAGCCACCAAATACACCTCTGAACATTAGTGATGATCTACACTGAGCCAGCTGTTGGTGTCTGGAAACAGAACAAGAAGAGCATTGTTTGGACTGAGTAGTGAAGCCTCTTCCAGTATCACCGCTGAGGAAATCAGAAACAATAAGAATATAATAAACAGTCTTACTACAAAAAGGCACAAGTCTCTATTACTACAAATGGCAAACCTGCCATACTGAACAATTCAGAGGGATTTCCATAACTCTCTGGTTGGTACTTAAATTGAGATGTTTCTCTCCAAAGAACAAAATATGCTCTCTGCATCTGACTGGCTTTCTGTTTTCTGGGGGATTTTTTTGTCTGATTGCATATCATCTCTCACTTGCACTCCCATTTTCCTAGCCCTGCAGTGAACAGACACACTCTCGCTGTCAAATCCTTTTCCAAGCCTCTTTTATTAAAATCTCATCTAGCTTCATTATTTTTTAAATATAAAAGGGAAAAATCTATACCCTTTCCATTGCACTAATTTATTTCTCAACTACATCCATCATCCCAAAACGTAGTCCAATTGTAAGAGAGCAAGATGGAAATTCAACTTGCGCATCACATCTATAATCCCTTCTGGGTTATGTGTCAGAGAAGAGATACTAAATATAGAAATTAAATAGCTTCCATAGTTAATCTAGATAAAATTAAAATTTTAATATTGGAATTGAATATCTAATGTGGCATTTAATTAGTATACTAATGGAATCATGTTTCAAAATATGAAACAGAAAACAGAACATCTAATATTTTGCACCTCAGAGTCTGTCTCTTAGGATCTGTATCAGTTTTTGCTTAGGTGCCTGTAATTCCCTTCATACACCTTAACAGACAAAACAGTTTAAAACTACAGGAAGGCGTGGCCACAGCCCAGATGAAGATGTGCTGCTGGGTCTCTTTTGGCATTTACAAGACCTAGCACAGGCACCCAGTGGCTGAAAACTGGCTTGGGAGACACTGCAAAGCAAAAGTACTGCCAAGCCAGTGGCAGGTTGCTGCCTGGCATGAGCTGCTCTGTGCTGATTTAAATCCAAATCTCCTCAGAACAGCTGTGCTCTGTTAAGAAATCTTACTCCTGCTTGGATGCTGCCAATGACTCGTTCTTGCACAGACATCTGCTGCAAACAGCAGTTTAAATATCAGAAGACCTTGTAGCACCCCAGAAGTGCTGGAAGCCCAGTGACACCTAGCTAGGGAGCTGCCTTCTGTGTCCCTTGCCCTGGATGCTGCTCTGTCTCTTCCTTGGCTTGCGTATCTCCACACTTCAGGAGCACTGCCTCATCTTGTCAGGGTCTGGAGGCTCTCAGCTCCCCTTAGCCCTGGGGAGCAGCTAGGCATAGCAGCAGGCTTGGGTGAACCTGTCACCACCAGGAGCCAAGGGGCTGGAGGGAGCAGCTCTCTCTCGTAAACGTTTCATGAACTACTCTCCATCAGCACTCTGCAGCTGTTGGTGCACAGATCTGGAAACCTCACAGTGTTTCTGTACCCCGTTCCTGTATGTCCTTCAGGGTTTCTTCACTGCAGTTCAGGTAAGGGACACATTTGAGTTCCCCAAGCAAGGTGTGTTCCTCAAGGTACCAAAGCTCCTAGATTATTTTGTCATAATATTGCTAATGCCAAAGGCTTGCAAAGCTGTCCCTGAAATATATTCCTGCACCCAGATGCCTTAATAATTTATATAGCCAGCAAATCACAGTGTTGGCACTAAGATGCTTTAATATTAAGCTGCTGTAAGTTTGGACCAGATACATTCTGCTTAGTCCAATGAAAGGCAAATTGCAATAATGTGACAAGACAGTTGAAATATTCAGTATATTTGGAAAGACAGTTGGAAACCCAAATATTTAACAATTTATGCATTGTTTTTGCAGATGCTGAAGAAGGATTTGATTTGCCTGAACACAAAACTAAGCTACTAATAAGGTCAAACCCAATCTACGTACTTACAATACATAGCACAGTGTTATATAAGAGAGAAAACCCCTCAAAAGGACCGTATGCATTTCTTTCACATAATTCTAAATAATTGTAGAGTAATTCCTCTCCTCTCCTTCCAGTCATGTCAGGCACATGGCATGGGAGATAGAAATGAATGAGGGAAAAAATATCCATCTGAATAAACTCACATAATTTTGCTCCTATAGGAAAAATGGCAGTCACAAGCAGCCAGCTCTGAGATAGAACAGCAGGTTCCAATAGCACTGACAAATGTCACATGTGTGCTTTGGGATGGGGAGGAGACCTGTGTGATATAAAATACATAGAGCAGAAAGCAGTGCCACAACTGTGTGCTAGTCTGTATGGACATGCTTTACTATCCACAGCAGGAATAGTTCTCCAGCATGCAAAGTTTTCCTTCATTTCAGAGGAACCCAGAATATGTGAGCAAAGAAAACATAGAGTTTGTGAATAAGAAAAATGGCATTGCAGCAAATAGAAAAATAGGAAGTACCAGACTGAAAGGATCATAGCTGGAGTGAAAAAAAAAGTCTGGTAATATGCAGCACAGCACATTTGTACTGGTTTTGGCTAGGGGAAACATAATGTTCCTCAAAGAAAAAGAATTTTGGCTGGGGTTAAACCACAACAACACTGCAAGGTTATAGTTTTTTCAAAACCCAACAGTCATCAGGTAAGGCAATTCACAGATTCACAAGCACTATCTTTGTCTACTTTAATTTGCATTAAAAATCAGCATTATGACATCTCCCATCCATGTTTCTAAGAGCAAAAGGCACTTTATGTAGACCACAAAGCTTTGTCCATATCTCCCATTATGAGTTCTTACCAATCCTTCTCCAGTTTCCTTTGCTAGCCACCTCCTATCACTAATAGTCTTCCAGATATTGGTTTCACCTTTCTCTATACCCAATCCTTCCCAGAGGGCTATCCAGCAACTACTGCTTCACCAACAAAATTAAATGTTAAATTATCCAGCCAGTTGACTTCGACCTTCTAAGCCATGAATTTGAGGTTTCATATTTGGAATTTGAAACAAAAAATTTCTCATCCTGGAGCTGAGAAATGCCAGGTGAATATCAGATGAAATGGAAAAAGTGGAAAGGTGTTTCATCTAGATTAGAGATAATTTTCCAACCAACTGTGATGAGCTGCAGTACCTCAGTACATTTATGCCTTTCAAAGAGAAGTATATCTAAGTTCTAATACTAAAATAACTTGTGTGTATAGACAGCAACTTAACAAAGCAGAAGTCCGCAATGGAGCTTAAAGCATGCTTTGGTAAACTCCCAGTCCAATAGAAACATTCCTTGGAAAGGAGATATTGACAATATCCCATTGAAATCATTGATCATTTCTTCCATTCAGACACAAGTCCTTATACACAAACAATAAAGGCCTTTGTGCATCTGTGCTGCGCACTGCACCCTACGAGAAGCATAGCCTTAGACTGTCATTCTGCCTCAAGCTCTGGCTTGCCTGGCATCAGCACCATCCCCGTCCCAAACTCATGCACTGATGAGCTGAGGCAAGAGTCTCGATCCACACTCAGAGGCAATATTTCCACTGATGCAGTTCTGTCTCTGTCTGCTCTTTATAAAGAAATGCTACTTGGAATGAGGTAGGGGGTAGAGGAGCTCTGCAGCCAGGTGTCTGGAGTGCCTTGCAAGCTGGGGCTGTGGTGCAGCCAGTCGTGCAGTGCCAGCCCCATGGCTGCCCGTGCTGATGGCGCCAGGGCAAGGCACCCACGGGCGCTGCCTGTGCTGGAGCGGGGCTGATGGTGCTGCAGCAGAGCACACAGCTGCTCCTCTCTGCCGTGGTGGGGCCACCAGACCTCACAGTCCTGTCATCAAGGAGCAAATATTTCAGAGGAAATTTTGATTTCATCTGTTTCATACACATTTTAAATCTGATTCTAACCACTTTTGTACTACTGCCTGCTTCTTGCCCTTGTTGTCTTAGATCTTGTTTCCATCAAGTTCAGTGAAGGCCTCTTCATTGAACTCAACAGGGCTGCTTCACAACTCTCACAACCACCACTACATTTCTGATTGCAAAGTGCTGTATTCCAGCTTTGTGTTTGATCTAGTGGCTCTGTCTTGCCTGATCTCAGCAGCTATAGCACCCTGCTACTCACAGGTAATGGGTCCCCTTTTTAGTGCCAGTGATAGATGTCTGCCTTTTCAAGCTGATTATTTCCCAGCTGATGCACTTTACTGCAGGCAAAGAGTTAGAAAAGCAGGTGAGGAGTTGTATTTTATGAGAAAAATTATTTTTAATTTAATTTAGTCATAGAGTCATTTAGACTAGATGCACACAGAGATCAAGTAACATATATAAAATAACAGCAGTTTAAGTTCATGATCTCTTTCCCAGATCCCGACCCAGAGAGAGGAGAAAAAAGAAGCAGGATTTACACAGGCAGTCAGCATTGGGAAAATTTTGTGCCAGTCTCCTGATTATGAGGGACACAGAAACCAGAGAGAAAAAGAAAAGAACTGATAAAACATGGTTTTATCTTGTCCTGCTGTCATTTTAGAAAAAGTGAACACCAATTAAGCGTGAATGCCTTTGAGTATTTTCCCCCTTAGGAAAAAAATACTGCTGGAAAAGCTTTCATCTTCCAAATGAGCTGCTTCTTTACAAACTGCATTGGCTGCTTTTCATATCGGGCTTGACTCCTGGTTTTTCTTTTAGCAGTAGTTAATGAGAATGTTTGTCTGATCAGATTGTTAGATGCAACAGACTACAACAGCAAGAGACAAAAACCCCAAACAGACTTGGTGTTGACTTCCCTGCTTGTCTGCCCAATACATCAGTCCAGGAGAGTCACCAGCTTTGTTCTGTTCTGCTGAGCTGCATGGGATTTATAGATTACAACAGGGTTAATGAGCTTTGTTTGTCAGTCCCAAAGCACACCACATAAACCCCACATGTTCATAGGGCAGTGTTTCCTCCAGGGCTAGGAGAGAACTGGAGGAAAAAGAGACCTGACCAACCAGTTTCTGAAGAGAAGAAACCTGATGAATGATGACAATTCCCTCCTTTTAACATTGCTGCCCTCAGGGATACACAGCTGGCTTTCTTCATGAGGCAAAAACTGAGTGTGAAAATGAGTAGTGGTTTGATTTGGTATGGTTTTGTCTGTATGCTGCAGAAATGTGAAGCTTGTTTCCCTAATCAAGTTACATATTGTCTAATGTTTGCCCACAGACTCAGCAGTAAAGTAGGAAAGCTGTAGAGCATTTTATGCTCTCTCCCAACATGTGGCCACATGGTTGACCTGATGCCCAGAAAAATTCTGAGTTTCAGTGTTTCACATGGTGTGAAACTTTTAAATGTAATCTAACTTTGTGGCTTTTGTAGCTAGAGTCAAAGAAACTTAATGCCCTAATTACCAAAAAACCCCCAAAACCCACAACAGCAATTTCTGCCCCGCACATGTTCTAGCTGCTTTCTGTTCCCACCTCTTCTGAACCACTTTGCCCACACCCTAGTTTTGTGATGTATTACCATATCCTGCTCAGCAGTGAGAAGGAAATTAAAAAAAAACAATCCAAAAAGCAATGAAATATCACCATTACGTAATTTTCACCAGAGGAGATGCTGCCCTCTTCATTGGAGACCATCACATATATATACACATAGGTTATATATAGGTTAACCTATATATATATATAGGTTAACCTATATATATATATAGGTTAACCTATATATATATATAGGTTAACCTATATATATATATAGGTTAACCTATATATATATATAGGTTAACCTATATATATATATAGGTTAACCTATATATATATATAGGTTAACCTATATATATATATAGGTTAACCTATATATATATATAGGTTAACCTATATATATATATAGGTTAACCTATATATATATATAGGTTAACCTATATATATATATAGGTTAACCTATATATATATATAGGTTAACCTATATATATATATAGGTTAACCTATATATATATATAGGTTAACCTATATATATATATAGGTTAACCTATATATATATATAGGTTAACCTATATATATATATAGGTTAACCTATATATATATATAGGTTAACCTATATATATATATAGGTTATTACATATATACATATAACACATAACCTTTAACATATAGCATACAACATATAACATATATCATATATATAATATATTTTTTTTAGCTTATGTCATATAATGACATTGCTTCACTGCTATCAGTGCAGAAACTACTGAGAAACAGATCAAGGTAGACATTTCTGTGTCTTGAACTACTGTAAAAAAGGTAGAAAACAAAGAGGAGGGCAAAGCATTAGAGGCGGAGAAACCCTCTTGAGACTTACTGAGCATTAGGCTTGGACATAATCTGATGAAAAGGGACCACACATATTTGTAGATGACAAAGTGAGTTGTGATAACACCAGTCCACAATGTGTTGCAGAGCATGCAATTCACACCCAAGGGCAAGTAAAATAAGGTTACTTATAAACAATTTGAGTAGGAAACTAATTTGTATCCAGGACATCTCTGTCAATAAAAACAAACATCCCAGGCTGCTGTCTCTTCCTCATTTCTTTTTCTTCCTGGTCTTTAGCAAGCATTGTCTTATCCACAAGTCAGTACAGAAGCTCCATCAAACACACTTTAATTTGGCCAGTGGCCAGAAGAAACCAACTTTTTGTTGGATTCCAGGGTACATTTTACTCTGTTTGACTGAAACACTGAAGTCATACCTTAACTCTAAGTAAGCTGGAAAGCCATCTTCCTGAAATTAATGCCTATGTTCCTGAAAAAGAAGATACACAGACAGACCAGCCTGCCTGAGGCTAGCTGCCTAAATAGGATGAAGTAATCCCAAGTGTTTTGATTTGGCTTATTTGGTCGCTGAACCAAGTGCATCCCGATTGAGTGGGAGGGTTGTATTTGCTGGCAGTGGCAGAGCTCACTGCCCTGTTTCACACCACAGTGCAATACAGGGTATCTCCAAAAAGTTTGAAGGCAAATACAGATCAGTTCTCCTGGATGCAACCCTCTCTTTGGCTACAGATTTTGATTGAGCCTGCTGTCCCAATGCCAGTGTGGCTAAATTGGGGAGGATAGGGCCACGTGCTTTGGATACTTCAGCAAAACAAAACACTCATAATAATAGGCAGATTCAAGCTTTCTCTTTAACTAAATGGCCTAGGAACTGTGAAGGTATCTTCATCTCCTCTGACCAGCAGTTACATATGAATAGAATAGACAGAAGAGTCTCAAAATTACTCCATGTTGTGTCTGAGCACAAGAGATGTATTTCACCTTTTTTTTCCTTTCAGAGAACACAAATGTTCCCCATCCCATGCCTGGGAGAACCAGCTGCAGATTCAGCTGTGCATTTTTGCTGAAGAGCTGCCTTGAGGCTTCTCTGGAGACATCAGAAACAAGGGCCAGGGCCAGACCAAGGTCATGTTGTTGTGCACCCTGGAAAGGAAGAATTAATAAGAAGGGATTGTGGAGAGTTAGTCTTCATGTTCCCTTACCATCAGCTGTGAGAGAATTTGGGAAAAGATGTGTTGCCACTTGCATAGTGGCAAAAAATCCCTTTTCTGGGCAGAACTGTCCCCCCAGCTCAGCTTCCCAGATATCTGGAACAGGCTAAAAGGAGTCCATGCCATTTTCCTGCCCTGGTCCCTTTCATTCTCTGACTTGGCTACACCTTGCCCTGTTTTCTCCTAGGCCCGGGCTGCCAATGCAGATGCTGCTGTACAATATCAAGTTCCAGAGTTGCAGTGCTGCTTCGTCTGACTGATTTTGTCATTGTGTGTGCCCTGAGCCACAAGCTGAAGTGTGGTAAATCCTTTCTCCTCTTTCTGTCTGATTTCCACTTCCTGTGTGCTTGCTACAAAACCGTGATAAATATTAATCAAGGTGATACTAACAGGAGAGGTCAGCCAGCAAAGGGGCACATGCAACTCACTTCAGTGGTCTCTCACTGAACAAGCACTGAGTGAGGAAGATTTTGTTGTACTTGTTGTTTCACTAATTAATGTCAGTATGACAGCTTTCAGGAGAGGTCAGACAGCACCTCAGGGAAGCCGCTAAATGCGGAACTCATTTGAGCATGGAGGTTGCTGCAACTGCAGCTCTTCATAAAAAACTCAGTATATTCAAGTATTGTGAGTAACTAGTATTTTCCGTATTGGAAGTTGCCTGAGAATGATATAATAGTGAACTTTGTTCCTGTAAAGGGTCAAAATATATTTTAGAAGTTTGTGACTCTGCAATCAGACAGATATGCAAGTTCTGGAGGCTGAAAATTTATACATCCTAATTTTTTATTTCCATGCTTTATTCCAGTACTCTCTTGGGCCTTGCAAACAGCTGACATCAATTCTAACAGCAAAGACTGCTCCAAAATTAGGGCTCCAAACTCTTGATATTACTGATAATTCTATCTTGATAATTCTAGAAAAATGAGGACAGCTATGGAAAATTTTTTCCCCATGCAGCATTCACACACAGGTCTGTGAAACATTTGCCTGGAAAATCATTTATCTGCTGTATTCACAGCAGATTGACTGCAACCTGTAGTTACATCTCCATGGACAGAGCTACTCACATTCATACCGAGGCTTAAGTTTCATGTTCTGTCAAATAGCCTGTGCTTTTAACAGGACATGATCTACAAATGCCTCAGTGATAATCTAATATATTGATTTTCCCTATTCTACATTTTCTCATATGTAGTGTCATTATGACCAGACAGTTTCTTCTTGATTCTGCTTAGTTCCTAGTATTAATACTACCCAAATGCACACACTCACAGACTCCTAACAACAAATCTGTTAAAAGCACTGAAAAGGGTGCTTTGTGATTTTTCACCGACTGGTACTCATAAAGAGATGTTGAATTTCCAAGGTATTTTGTAGGTATTTATGCATCAATGAACTTAAAATCCAATGGTCACATTTTGTGCTTCTCCAGACATTCTCAGAATAATTAACTCCTTTTGGCCAGGTTCTTAACTCCAGCACTATGAAACCAGCAGATCCAAGTGTGGAAAAAGCTACTGTAGATCTTTTGCTGTAACTTACAATCTGAGTCACAAATTTCTCTTCAGCCAATCCACACATAAAGCCTGCTCACATGAGCAAAACTCACAAGACTTTACATGAAGTTATTGTTGAGTGAGTGACAGGAACAAACACTGTGTCAGGAAAGCACTTGCTAGGAACAGAGGATACAGTCAGCAACAGCAGCTTACAGATATTGTGCCAGGTAATGACAACCTTTTGAAGGTGGTGGGAGATTTACTTTTATCATCAGAAAAGAAGATCAGGACTTCATGAAAAAATATTTTATTTTAAAAACAAGGAAGGAGGTCTCTGCTATGTGGGACACAGTGAAAGCTGGTGTGAAGAAAGAAGGGGGAGAAATAATTGAATGTTTTGACACTCAAGAGCAGAGCAAAGCAAAAAGGAACAGGAGCAAAGCGCTCTCGATACAGATCATGCAGGACTAGCAAAAGCACAAAGGAGCAGATCCCAAATGCTGATCTCCCAGCTGCCAGGAAACCTCCCCATATTTTATGCAGCCTATGTTATGTCCGTGTGCTAGACCTGCATGGGGATATTTTTGAATCTTGAAAGAATGGATGGGAGAGCAGAAAAAGTCCTGCGCTGTCCCTGCTGGCCCTGGCTGTACTGGACTGGAACAACTCAAAAGGACAAGGAAATTATATGCTCTGCTCAGTGACTGGGCCAAATGCTGCTGTTAGAGTCAGGGTAATATGACTGAATCAACAGTCCTCACTCTTCTCTTTTTAACATATGCTTTCAAAAATTCCCAGGGAGAGCCATGGGGAGTGTGAAAGGGAGATCCCAAAAACTAAATCAAAGCAATGTCACAATGAAGCCAGAGGTAAGGAAAAAGTGGAAGAGTTGAGTTCATTCTTATCTGAACAAAATACCATAAATATGGCATAGTATATATATACACACATACATACATACATACATATATATATATATATATATGTATATATACACACACTATAATGCTCTAATAACCATGCCAATGAAATAGGAAGAAATTGACCAGAAGTCATTAATAGGCATTTTTTACTCATGAAAACACCTACCTAAGTAGAGAGAGCAACAAGAAGGTCCTGAAACAGAGGTCAAAGAGAAAGACACGAATTGTACATGCTTTCATTTGGAAAGTTGCAACAGCATACCTATCTGTGATGCAGGAAAGCAAAGACAAAGCCTTTCTTTTAGAATATGTGTTTTATGTCTCTACTTACATGAATGTGTGTATTTATACATTTCCATAAATACACACAGAAGTATATATTTATATTTATGCACATATACACATGCTCACACAGGGATGCTGTGTTTGCTGTCTGTGGCACAGGGAGTAAACAGATACAGCCCCACTACATTCTACTTCCAGTGAGTGAATGGGTGCAAAAAATCTTGCTTCAGAAAAATAACTTGCTTTGAACCCAGTGTGGGCTGGTGTAGAAACCCGAGTATCTCCTTACAGTATCTGGCACAGAGGAGCCCCTGCTGCCCTGCTCACCGCACACTGGTGACAGCTTGCCAAGTGACAGAGCCTGCCAAGCCACGGGAAGTAGCAGAACTTTCTGCCGTGTGAACGAGCTTGCTCACGAAGAGAGAGTTTCTTGTTTCCCTCAAAACTCTTAGAGCTGCCTTCCTAGCAGGCTTCCTCAGAGAGCATTCTCTGTAGTACAGAAGCAATAGTATTTAAAAATATCACCAGAAGGAAATAGGAGAAGTGGCTTGTCATGATTCTTGCAGCCTGCCTCCTGTTCTCCACACAGTGCATATCAGATGTGCTCTTCCATTTAATGGACACTGCAGAAAGCTAGCTTTTTCAAACTTTATTTTTCCCTGGAGGTTATTAATTCTGAAAATGCAAGAGACTTTTCCATTTGGGAATTTCTTTGGAAACATACCTGAGTTTTATATTAATTATTCCTCCTCAGACTGCATCACAGAGACCTGTTCTCATCTCTCTCTTCAGATTTTAGCCTTTAAGCTTGCAGCATCCTTGGAGTTTTTCCAGAGACTCAAGCAGCCTTCCACTTCTCAGTATGCAGCCTATGACCCTGTCACTCACAGCTCAGGAGCAACCTCATCGTCTTCAGAGCCCAAAGGGTACAGTTTTCAGTCATATGCATCCACCTGAGCATGGTTTCAAAATAAAAGATTTTTACTTGCCAATGCAGCATCTTTTCACCATCCTTAAGTCCCTGTGGTGCTATGCACACAGCTGAGAGGAGTGGGCACTCCTAGCAACACAGGCTCAGGATCTTTGCTGATTTAACTGCCCAGGCTCTACGTTTTTTTTATCACTTTCTCATGTACATAACACTTAAATGTCTGCAGTAAAATTAACACACCAGGTTCAAATCAAGCCCCTTCTATGGCCTCTTCTAATTTTTTTTTTTTTACCATCTTAAAAAGCACTCTTCACACTGTAAAACACAGTTCAACTGTGAGCTTCAAGCAAAACCCACACCCATCTACCAGGACACACAGTAGCCACATCCTGCAATACTACTGCTGCTGCTGCTGCTGAGCTTCTGAGCACCTTCAACTGTTTAGAATATTGGCAGTGCAGTATTTAAAACTGTGAGAAATCAGCAACACATTGAAGAGCTGAGCAACGTGAAGTCTCTTGGGAGTGTATGCAGAAGCAGCCCCACCACTCTGCAGGTTTGCAGTGTCTAAGCCACCTCCCATTGCCCTCAGAGGAGCAGCACCTCAGTGGCGCTTGCTCCAGGATCCATTACTAGAAGGAGACACACCCCTCCAGAGGACAGCATCATTACCATTAATGTCACCCTGCCTGTCTCCATGCTGCGGCTCCTACAGATCATTATTTCTATTTAGAGCCAAATTTATCAGATGAGGGAGTTATAAAACACACTGAAAAAAGGAAGTTCTTTGATCACTGAGAAAAACACACTGAGCTTCTTTTTTTCCCAGAATCAATCCCCTGCTCCAGACGATGGTACCTTTCTGTGAATATTAGAAAAAAACCTGCCTGTAAGTTCTACAGTGGAATAGTCTGCTACTTGTTCTATAGGATTTTTTCAGCCACCCATGAGAAAGACCGCCTCCTGCCAAACGCTGAAGGATTTGCCTGTAGAAGTTCTGGTCTCATGATGTTCTCAGGCACCTTGCAGAGTCTGAGACCCTTTCACCAGGGAACAGCGAATGAGTGCCCACTAAAACACGATCTTCTCTTCCACTTTCCAGAAGCAAACACAATGATCTTCAGTACAAAGCAGGAAACCCTTACCAGCAAATCAGGTTTCCGGGTAGCAACAAACATGACTCATTGCTCAGGCTTACAAGAGACAAAACCACAGGCTACTGGATACCAATTTATTTTGGAAAATATAAATTAACTCAACTGTATAGTGGAAAATTGGACTTCCTCAATTTCTACGGAATCATCAATCATTCTCTGACAAGTTCTTCGTGTGCATGCAACCCAGATAGCACTGCCCTTTTCTTCAGCTCCATTCTACCTCTATCCATTTCTTTTGCCAGTTTGCCTGGTTTCTGCTACTTTTGACTGTCCTTCCAGCACAAGTCTTCTGTGTTGAGAGCTTCCATTCATTTTCTTGCAGATAGTGACTTGATTGAATCTCACTCCTGTCTCCCAGCTACAAATTCTTCTTCGTATTTCTCTGGTTTCTAGTTAAACTCAGCCTTATTTCCCATCAGTTGGATTGCTTTTAATGGGTCAGTGTTCATGGGTTATGGTTAGTTCATCCAGCACCTTCCTGGCCTTTTGTCTATCACTAGTCATCACACTTTCCATTGAGTGCATCATACAGCATGACACTTACCGTCACCACCAGACAATCACTGGAAACAGGACACCAGATTGCTTTTAAGAGCTATCTCTGTGAAAAACATGTAGTATCATTCATCCTCAACCAGTGAACAGGTTTCTCTTTTGGGAAAGAGGAGGGAAGTTGTTGCAAATGCACAGAATTAAATCCTCATGTCGTTTAACATAAAGCCTCTTAGTGATTATAAATGTGTATGACTAGCTGACCCATATTACAGCAACCTAATTTTAATGTAATTTTTCATTATATTAATCATAATTTCTGGTTCATTTTTTTAAAGTCCTAATTACCAGGGGTTATATTACACAGAACGGGAAGCTTTTCCTAGGTCACTAGTAATCTCTGCAAATCAGTGTCCTGAAAACACTACACAATATCTTAATAGCTTTTGCATAAAATAAATTGGTATTAAAACCGGGAGATTAATGTGTGTGCAATGGATAGTGCAAATGGCATCACATCTTGCTGCCAGCTTCTAGAGCTTGCCTACACAAAACATCTGCTATCACAGTGATTTTTCCCACTGACTAAGGCAGGCTGCACAAGTCTCCCCTGAACCATTGCACCCTGGAGAGTAAGTCTTATATTGTATCACGATTGATCCAAATTTCTCCTAGGAATAACCAAATACCACAGTCATGGCTGGAACTTCATTAGGTCACACCTCTTTCCCGTGAGATGTTACACATCTCTCCTACTAAATAAGATGCATCAAAGCTGTTCAGGTGAAACAGATGTCAAAGACATTAGCCCTTATGCTCATTGAGGATCTCATTTCTTTTTCACGTGGTAAGCACATGGTAAGCCCTAATGTAAACTCCAGAAAACAGAAAATTAAGAAAAGCTGAGCTCAATGCTCCAACTGTGGCAGAAAAGGAGCAAACTAACTTCATCTGAATTATACTCTTGTCCCTGCAGTAATTTTTATGCTTTGCTTAGAGGATGGTACATTCTTCTTGTGACTGAGGAAGTCTGCTGTGGGCTGAGTGGGTTTCTCTGAGCTTCTGTAGGATGCAAAAGTGAAAAGGCTCAAGTCCGTGGAGGCAGAGTACAGAGGAGACTTTCCACCTGGAGAGAGGAGAAGGAGACCTGCCATGGCATCAGACTGACCTCCCCCAGGGCCTGGCCCAGCCAGAGCAAACCCACAGTGAGTCAGACCCATGGCAGTGTGGCACAGGGCCTGGCACAATGATCTCTCAAAATCTAAGAAGCCTGGACAAGCAGAGACACCCCTTTCCTCCATTTGACAACACCCATTAAGTGCGGGTCTGAGTAGCTGGATGAGTAGTGGATTACATTATTATATGTTGATACATAAACTGATATTTGAGGTGAGCCCTAAAATTTTCCTCAAGGCAGCCCTGATGACCAATCTGAGTCATGTACAGCACAAGGAAACCACAGCCCAAGTGGCAGAATGTTATTTTTGTTTAAAAAAACCACAAAATGACAACTCAATACAAAGCATCAAGGTGACAGGTATGCATGTGGCCACCTTTAAACATACACAGACACACATACACACACACATCTGGTGGGGAAGCTGTCCCAAGCTTTGTACTTGCAAAACCACATGGATACTTTTTGAAAATCACATGCACTTGGAAGTGATGCCTTGAGTGACCACCATGGTTTTTCATCCTCTTGAAGCACTGACACTCACAAAAGCAAAGGCAGCAATTTTGTTAAATGTGTTTCTGCATTGCTTTCGTCACTGGCTGACTCACTGTTTTAAAGGTCACTGTTTTCAAGAGATGACTAGATGAGATTTATGTATCAAAGCTCCTTCCAGATGGTTCATGAGGGCTCTCATGATCTATCAAAGAGCAAAATCATCCCTATGACACCGAGTGCATAAATGACCTTCCTTATTTGTCTTCTTTGAGATAAGGCCAAGACTAAACCAATCTTTCAGCTGCTCTTTCAGGTCATTACCATGTGCTTCAGGGAGGCACAGTAAGTACCTTTTCCTCAAGTGGTTCAGTACAAAATGTGACATATTGTTTTTCAGTGAGTTTTCCTAATAGCTTTTCCTCTCAGGGCTGTCTAAGATGAAAAGTGAAGTGAAGCATTAGGCCTGGTAAGTCAATAACCTACTACAAAATGCATTTGTCCTACATAAGATGGCAAACTAACTGAATTGAGGTTTTTCTCCCCCTTCCTGCAAATTCTACTGTTTGCAGCCTGTGGTTAGGCAAACTGCCCTGAATGCTGTGTGCCATAGCTAGCCCCTCATGTGAAATTCACAGGAGCATCATACACAAAACTCAGACCAGTGATTTTCAGGAATTAAAACTTTCTGGTGTTTTTCACTTCTTCTTACTGTTTATTCTTATCACTTTGCCTGCCTTTGATGAAGTAATTTTCCAAGATTCGTTTTCAGCTCAGTTACACTGCTCTCTGGCCCAGCAACCAGTGTCACTACTTGAACTACCCACCTGTTTAAAGGCATTCATGGCACACCTGGCTTACAGGCAGAAGGGTGACAGTCCCCTCTCATCACAGCACACGTCTGCAGGAGAACTGAACAGCCTCCTCAAACAACAACCACATCCTTTGGGACAAGAGAAGCAGTTGTGCTTTCTAGCCTATAAAGTCATGGATAACTTTAAGAAGGGTGCATGAGTAAGGCAAATGCAAACTAATATGGACAGATAACAAACAAATTGCTATTAGGAAACTGCTTTGGCCATAACTTTGTTAGTTCTCCAAAGGCAGCCTCTAGGGTCTGCCTGGGCAGTGCAGTTGCAGCGGGATCTATTGCATTTGCTCTCTTATGTGCATTTTCTGCTGGCCCCAGATTCTGAAGCACAAAATCATGTTTATTCTAGCCAACCTCAGCCTTACTGAAGTCTGCTGCTCAGCTGCTGTGTCCCCACAAGCAGCACAAGAACTGCTCTGTAGGTTTCTAGGTGACTGCAAGACAATTATGTAGGCTAGAAAGGAAAGAAACATAAATTAGACAATTGACAGGTCAAATAAGGACAGGAAGCCCCTAATCAGTGTCTGTGAGATTGCACTGAAAACATATACATGTCCATCTGTTTATACCCATCTGTGTTAACTGGCAGAATATACTGAGCAGCGATGTTTTTTCTCTCATACTGTGGGAGGAAGTCAATATGAAGCAAGAAATAAAAAAATTCCTCAGAGTGACCTTCTGGATGATGCATGCTGCAGACATTCCCAAAGCTGATGGAGACAGCATGATTAATTTTCATAAATTATTGAACCAAGAACAACATTCAGCATCTAGAAATACATATCACATTGGTAACTCTTGCATTATTCACCATACATGGCCTGATAGAAAATCTATTTGCCAAGTAGTGAGTCAAATGTTTATTCATTGGCTGCAAGGCAACAGGGACATGCACACACACACACAGAGCCACACGGTGTTTGCAGAAGCTCACATCCTAACAGAGGTACCACATGTTTATTATTTACTTCTGGCTTGCTCTACAAGAGCCATTTGCACTTTTGATGGTCACATCTCCATTCAGTATCTAGTCTAAACACTCCAGTTCTGTGAATGCTCTTTGGGTGGCCAAGTCCGAAGTCTTAGCTCCTGTTGATACTGCTTTCTTGCTTATTTTAGGCCACACGTGAAAAATGTGAAAAATAGGTTTTCCTTTCCCCTGGTCAAAGGCAATATATGCCTCAGTAATTCATTCTTCTTGAGTTTATCTGGACAAATGGTATTGCAGACAGTCTTCAGAGCAGAATTCACTCAGCCACAAATACAGAAAGAAGTGCCATAGAGGAAAATCAGGAGGGAAAGACGTGAAAAAGGGGCCTTCAAAAGAAGAAATATATTTTGGGGAGGATTTTCCAAGTATATACATACCATCAAGTTATAAATATTTGGTCAAACATTTCTGGAGATTTGTTTGCATAATTTTCATTAACACTTCTGTTCTTCAACACATTTTGCAGACAGATTCACTTCCAATAGCACAATACCTGTTACAATGTCACAGCATCTAGTAGTATTTTCACTGAGAAACTGGGAAAATGTTTCACCTGCAAAACCTGAGTTTTCCACATTCAAGGAGCAATAAAGTCCAGGGTAAACTTTAAAATGTAATTTTTTTTTCCAAAAGAAAGTCAAAATGGTTGCAGAGGAAGTAATTTTATAAAAAGTCCAGAATTCTGTAGAAGAGCAGTTTCAGCAGATATCTTCTGACAAGTTGACTGGTAACTTGCTTGAAACCTCATATAATTTAATTTCAAGCTCTGAGTTTTGCTTCAATTCTAACTATAACTATCATCCAACTGATGTTATTTAAATGGCTTTGTCATAGCAGAAGCCAAGCAAAACTAATTTCTTTGTACTTTTCAATGCTTTCTTTTCAGAGATATTCTGCAACTGGGATGTCTCCACTCTTCTTTTTCATGCTTTGCTCTCATATCTGGTTTCTTGCAATGTCAAAACTACAAAATTCAGAGACTGCTTGTATTTATACCTTTGGACAGACATGGGAGGGGACAGAGACAAAACAAATTCCACTTAAATGATGGCTCACTTGAGCACAATAAAAACAGCATATAAACAATAGCACTATTTTGGCTATATTCAGGTCCTCAAAAGTTGCTATTTCTTTACATATCGATCCAGGAAGAAGGTAAGATCCCAGGTAAGTGATTAAGATATTGGCCACTGTCTTAAACTGGAGGTCATGTTAGATAAATTGCATTTTTCAAAGCAATAAAAGTAACAACGGAAAAACACTAACAAAAGTTAAAACAAAAAAATGCATACTGGGGGGCGGGGAAAAAGAGCCTTCATACCACCCAGATCTTACCTATACTACACAAGGAGAGTAAATATATTGTCTTCACACAGACACACCCTTCTCTCCTCTCCCCAGCCTTCATCTTTCTCTCACAGCATCCCGTGCCTACTTGTCTGGCCTTACAGATTTCCCTCCCTTCCCAGCAGGGAGGGAGGGCTGCAGAGCCCTCTCTCCTTGGTTGTGGCACAGCCATGCCTGGGGATCATCCCTCCCTCCCTGCCTGCCTCCTGCTACCCCCCTGCAGTAGCAAGTCCTTCAGCTACTCCACCAGGCCCAGGAGAAACTGATATCTTCATAAAGAAGTCCTGCTCTCAGAGTACTATCTACAAACAGAATCTTTTTTAACCAATTTGATTATGAAATAAACATTTCATAAATGTAGGGTAATGCAGACTGCCTGTGGGGAAAAGCCAGTTGATCGATCCAATGCAGCTGCAGGATCATTGTCCACTTACAAACGCTCCGATTGTCCTGACGCATCAACATCCATTTCAGAGTCATTAAATTTAAGACATTTTTCAGCAGAAGTGTAAAACCGATTTGCCAAGGAAGCCATTCCTTACACTGGAAAACAAGTAAAAAACCAGGCTGAGCTGCTGCAACCACAGCAGGAAGGGATCAGTCCCTTGCAGCATGCTCCTGAAATGACAGCCTGAATTACAGGCAGAAATTACATTTTACTTCTGTGGCTCACTTATGCCATTTCTCTTTCCTCCTAACAGTTAGTTAAACTGTAATCTTTCTCTGAGGGGGCCCCCACAGGGTCTGGAAAACGGAAGTTTAAAATTGATTTAGGAAATGGAAGAAAAATTTCTGGAACTGGAAAAATTGCTTGGCGACTCTCAAGGCTTCCTGAGAAGCCTTTGAGTAAGCCTCATTTATAATTTGTAAGGCAAGCTGGGGGCAGGAAGGGGATCCTTGTGGAGGCAACAAACAGCCAAGAGCAACACTTTGAAGTCTGAAGTGGGATTGTGCTGGGAGAGAAAGGGATTACCTTACACCAAGGAGGAATTGAAGTATGACTGTGCAGCAAGAGTACCTCTTCATTAACTTCAGTTAGAAGTGTTGTTTGCAGTAGCACATGACTTCAAAAACTTCAGCTTGGCTTTTAGACTGAGTTTGCACCACTAGCTGGTAGCTTTCCTTTAGCCTGGAGGCTGACACTCTGAGTAGGTGTATTAGTACAGAAGGACGTAGCATGAAATCTCACAAGCAGCATTTAATTCTGCAGGAGCAGCAATCACAAGTGCCAGTGCAGACTTTTCCCCCATTCCCAACCCAGGAGCACCATCAGCTGTGACTGACAGCACTTAAAAGTCCCAGGGCCACAGTTACCATTTGGATTACTGGATCTCAGGTCTTCTGACCTTTACACTGAAGTGTCTGTATTGGTCTAATATCTCAGATTAGTCTCATGACTTGTTACTGGTGTAGCTGATTTTGTATGTGCTGTACAGATGATCATCCTTTTTACTGTTTATTCTCCTTCCTAACAAGATTAAACTACATAAGGATAAACTACACTGCTAAACAGGTGCAACTTCTCCTGCTAGTATGGTTTCAGCTGATTGAACAAGAGCAGAAAAAATAAAGCTAACCACTTTTAAGTGCAGACCACTTAAAATTAAGGTGCTAATTAAGGCAAGGGCCCTTTATGTTCATAATGCTGGATATGAGCAACTCTCACTCCCATTTGAGTTTAGCTGCATGTTTTTTCCTAAGCTGATTCTATGATTCTGTCTGCAGCCTTTAGCAAATGTAGCCTGACTTCTGCATAGTACAGACCATGAAAAATCAGAGCAATTCCCATTTCAAGCCTTGAAATTACTGCTGAACTACTAATACCTTCACATGATGAAGAATCAAACATATTCCTTGATAATTTGTTCCAAAGGCAAATTCCTTTGCTGAAATAGAGCTATTATTTTAATTTTACTTCAAATGTCTGGCATTGTGGTCCAACCACTAGATGTCCATTATATTTCTGCCTGCTAGATTAAGCAGTATGTAGTAGCTGATGTGTTCATTCTCTTCATTATTGTCCAAGATCAAGTCACTTGGGGTTAAAAAAAGGCAGGTATTTCCATTTATCAGAAGCACTGACATAATTTCTTTTTGGCTGCTTTCCCTTCCCTCTGGGTGTTATTTCACTTTTATCTGGTCAAGTCACTCATCCATAACTCAGTTTCCATTAAACATTCAGCACATGGTTGATTCACATCAGCAGGGTCAACTGCAGTGCTGAACAATGGCCAGTTGTGCCTTCCAGGACTCCTCAGCAAGGAGATGCTTATGGAATTACTTTTTTGTACACATCACACAAAAGGACAAATGGTTGATCACAACAATAGACTCGAAAGAAAACAGAAATAAAAGGATATTGCAGCAGCATTTACCCAGCAGCTAGAGGAGAGGAGAATCAATCCACTGTTAGAAAGACTGCTGGACCAGTTTGTTGTTGTTAGAAAGACTGCTGGACCAGTTTGTTGTGAAACAAAGTAACCATGCAGGGATAGACCCAGCAGCTACACAACTCACCCTGGTTTGGCATTCCAGTCTTCAAACATACCCCCATCCCAGCCTTGGAGACAAGAGAAGCTCCTGGGTGTCCTACCCTTTGAGTGACGCCACTGCAGGATAGCATCACTTCTCGACTCCATGCAAAAAATAGCCAAATGCAAACTGAACTGTAATGCTATCCGGATCGTGGCTATGGTGGGATATAGCCACCACTCTCNTATGCAACAGAACTGTGTGAGCAGGCACCTCTCACATCCCTATGACTTGAGTGTGTGGACAAACATGATCTTAGCACCAGTCTTTCCAGCTAACCCAGTGCTGGGCACTTGCTGTCAGTTAACAGCACCCAAAACAGAATGCAGGTCTTTGCCCCTCGCAGTTCAGCAGTCCCCGTGGTTTACTGGAGCACAAAGGTTCACCACGCCTCTGCTGAAGGAGAAAGCACCAGCCACCAGGACAGTGGATATTCAGAGCCATCTCTCTCAGACATTATGCAAAGTGACACTTGTCTAACAGAAAACATTTCAATTTAATTTTAAACTCTCTGTGAACAATACCTAAACTTCATGATACCATTAGCTAACCTGGAAAATATGGAAAGTCTATGGAAAGGCAGCTGAAGACGTTGTCAAATCATGTCACTCTACCCCTCAGCTGGATTCGAATATCATGCAGAACTCAAGAGTTCAGTTGGTGAAAAATTTGAAACAGATTTGACAAAATAAATCTGTCAAAAACCCCAAGCAAATACAAATAGTAGAAATATGACAGCAGAAAAAACTCTTTTGATGAAGTGGTGGCCAAATATTCTTGGGCTAAGCAAATGAGTTCTTGCTGCAGGTTAAAATGGCATTCAGAGCGCACTTATCATTTTATCACAACTCAAACCTCCACTTCCTGTATCTCGTCATCTGAAGGGAACATGTCTGCATGCCTAAGTGTTTTTTCTTGTTGGGATCCATGTAGCCCAGCCCTTGTCTCCTCTCTTTCCCCAAGCTGCAATATTGGAGCTCATCTGCCATGTTTGTCTACTCCAATGGCCTTGAAACACTGCTAGGTAGGATCACTGCCCAAAGGGTGATTTCTAGAATGGTGGGACAGAGGCCAGCTCTTCTGCCCCCTCGCCTAGTGACTGCTGTGAGCAGTGCCTCAAGGGGGGCAGCGCAGCCTCTGAAGCACTGGGGAAACTGGTGACAGTGCCACAGTGCCAGCAGCAGCTCTGTGGTGTGCACATCTGCACAACAACTGAAATGGAAGCATATGATTTCACACAGACAGAAAAAAAACTTTTGAGGCAAGTGCTCCGGGTAAATTTTTTCTTTAATATCTACTCTTCTTGGTATCCTGCTTTATTAAATGTCTCAGATTTCTGAAACTGAATGTAAAATTATTCCCTCAATGACTGCAGAGAAGTAAAATGCTACAGCTACTCAATTTTAGGATGACTCAGTTTTTCATGTCTTCAGCTTTATGGTTTTATTACTGCAGAACCTGATTTGGCTGCCTTGGTTTCAAATGAGGACAAGGCATGCAGTAATAGAAGACATACTGTGTCTGCTCCAAAGATCTATGTACAGAGACTTTAAATAAATCCTAACTTAAGAAAGCCATAAGAGAGCATGCCACGATTCTTCAGCCAATAAAAACAATGCAGATAATACAATTAGTTGGCTGGTCTGGAAAATGATAATGCTGATGTGCTCTAATGAAATGAAACAGAGACAATGCTTGCTCTGCTGGCTGAGCGCTGGCAGTGATTCCTGCTCCAGGTTGGTTCGTGGAGGCAGCTACATCTTCAAGAGGCTGCCTTGACCAATCACTTGCGTGCCAACAGACACATGCTTTTCTGGTTCTGCTTTACCTCACAGAATTCTGGAATCTGAGGCTTAGAAAAAAAATAAACCACCCGAGTCTGGTCATGGTTTCACAGGGTACAACTCTGTTCTGCAAAGAGGGATGAAGTTTTACCAATTATATGCATCCACATCCCAGTTGAACAACAGCTTGGAACTAGGAATGTATTTTTAAGAATATTGTCAGCAATACAAAAGTCAGAGAACTGACTTCAACTTTTTGCAATAACAGCTGTATGTCTATTCAAGTCACAGCATCATCTGTTTTTTCAATTACTTGAAATGACTTTTCCAAAACAACTTTTTATTTTATCCTTTTTGGGGGGGTTTTTTGGTGATGTACATGATTTTACTCCTTTGGATGCATCTTCTTGACACAGCCTTATATATGTCGATATCTACCTATATCTCTATCTATATCTCTATCTATATCTGTATATCTCCTGTACTACACAGAATTCTACATAAGAGGAAGAAGTTAGGTTTGGCATAGGAACAAAGGATATTTTTGATAATTTTCCCTTCAAAGACAAGTGGAGTAAAATATGGTTAATCTCCCAGTGATGCAAGCACATAAATGTACCAGTTCAGGTCCAGGACAGCTGAGGCATACGGACATGTCCCACTAAAGTCAATTAAATAGAAATCCACCCACGCCACACACTGATTGCACTAAGAATCCTTAGAACTGCTTCAGAGACAGAAAGGAAGTTTTGGACTCCAAAGGAATTTAGGGTAAATGAGGAGTAAGTGATAAAATTTAATTTATATGGGTATCTTACAGCCATAAAGAAGCTGGGACTGCTGCACTAAAAGGTAAGAAACAATTGTAGTGGAAAAAAAGCAAGCATAACATTGCTTGGAGAAAGTAAATTGGTGCCTTCCATTCTGCTATTTCAAACCTCTGTAGCAAGAGTACTTCTGCTTTCTGCTATCTGAAAGGTCTTGCAATACATCTAAGCTAATTATTCCATGCATCAGATAAAAATGCATATACTACCTGTGTTTTCATCCTACTTCCTATGGTCCCTAGCAATTTAGAGCTGAAATACTTGTGTGTAGTTATTTCCAAGTGTGATTTCCAATTCCTGTCACATTTATTAATAAATGGTGATTTGAACCTCTACAGTATAAGATGCAGTTATTATTATTTTCCAGCTGTTATGCCACAACAACATTAATAGCATAATGGCTATATATATAGTAGCATAACAGCTGGTATGGTGGTAATAATGCCACCTGCAGCATCTCTGTATACTCTCTAATCTTCTCATTGCCCCAGGTAAAGCTTAGACTTGCCATCCGTTCCATCTCAGAGCACAAACTCAGGCAGAGAAAAGAGGCTCAGCAATAGAAAAGCTGTTGCCTTTAATTTATATCACAAAGAAGTCTCTAATTGTAGCCCAGGGAAGAGTCTTTTAAATAAGCCCACATGTGTTAGAAGCAAATGCTTGGGATGCAAGGGGGCAGTCAGTCAATAGTTTTTCAAATAAGCTCATTTTAAAAATTGTTTACTGCATATAATACAGAAAGCATCATTAAAAACCTTTGACCTGCCATGAGCAAAAAAATCAGATGCTCCTTTTTCTGCCCTCTCTGATGCAACCAGTACAGTCTCCTGAGTCTTTCTGTAACCCCCTAGTCAAATTTCAGTAAATTTTTAAGCACCTGGTTTTTTACAAGACAAGAAAGTGATCCAGGCTCCAGGAATTTCTTTGCTAAATTATCTTTGTTTTTAAAATGTGCTAACTCAAGTCTCGCTTACCTCAATAGGAGATGGCAGCAGCAACCCTGCTATATGTAAGCATTTCCACTTAAACAAGTCTCTGCTAAGACATGTAAGTGGAGGCTCAATAGCAACAAAACTTACTGTCCTTGTCCCTCTTAAAAAAATACCATCCAACTCCTTCTCATCTGTGTTGGGTTGACCCTGGCTGGATGCCAGCTGCCCACCAAAGCCATTCTGTCACTCCCCTCCTCAGCTGACCAGGGGAGAAAAAATATAATGAAAGGCTTCTTAGTTGAGATAAGGACAAGGAGAGATCATTCATCGATTAAGTACTGTCATGGACAAAACAGACTCAATGAGGGGAAAATAAATGTCTTACCAATCTGGACTATGGAAATGAGAACTTAAATCTTAAAAAAACACACCTTCCTTCACCTCTCCCTTCTTCCTGGACTCAACTTCATTCCTAATCTTCTCTATCTCCTCCCCTCCAGCAGCACAGGGGAAGGAGGAAAGGGGTTTGTGGTCAGTTCATCTCAGGTTGTCCCTACTGCTCCTTCCCCCTCACAAGGAGGACTCCTCCCACTCTTCCCCTACTCCAGCATGAGGTCTTTCCCACAGGAATCAGTCCTTCTCCAATGTGAGCCCTTCCCACAGGCTGCAGTTCTTTACAAACCACTCCAGCATGCCTACTTTCATTGGGGTGCAGTCCTTCAGGCACAACCTGCTCTAGCATGGGACCCTCAGGGGTCACAAGTTCTGCCAGTAAACCTGCTCTAGCATGAGATCCTCTCTCCATGGGGCCATAGGTCCTGCCAGGACCCTGCTCCAGTGTGGACTTCCAAAGGGGTTGCAGCCACCTTTGGGCACCCACCTGTTCCAGTGTGTGCTCCTCAGTGGGCTGCGGGTGGATCTCGGCTCCTCCATGGACCCTCCATGGGCTGCAGGGGCTGCTTCACAATGGTCTGCACCAGGGGCTGCAGGGAAATCTCAGCTCCAGCATGTGGAGCACCTCCTGCCCCTCCTTCTGCACTGACCTGGTACCTACTGAGCTGTTTCTCTCAGTCTCAATCCTCTCCTCGCTGGCTGTAGTTGCTGTTGCCCAGTATGGTTTTTTCCCTTTGTTAAATACCCCATCCCAGAGGCGCTACCCCCATCACCATTGGGCTCAGCCTTGTCCAGCAGCAAGTCCATCTTGGAGCTGGCTGGCACACGCTCTGTCAGACATGTCAGGAAATTCCTGGCATCTTCTCACAGAACCCACGCCCATGCTCCCCCTGCTACCAAAACCTTACCATGAGCAATAGACTTTCTCACTTGCGAAAACGCCTCATAAAAAGTTTCATGATTTTTGCTTTCTCCCTTTTCTAAAATAGATTTGTGTGATAAAGATCAGTATCCCTTAGCCATAGAAAACGAAATAGTTTTGTAGCTCTGAAGAAATGGGACCAGGATAGAGTGTATAACTGTCAGCTTGAAATACTAAACAGTACTGGGGTACTTTCAGTACAGATTTACTGCATCTTAGTAGCAGATCACATTATTCTGAAGCATCACTTCTATGAGTGGAAATTATCACCACCAAGAACAACCCAAGTTCTGTAAAAACACTGAGTTAAAACAGATATTATACCTGAAATAAAACTCAAGGTCACACTGTAAACATACATTCGTGTGCCACATATACTCCACGTTTGCTGCCCAAATTCTGGTTTTCTTATGTTTATACATTCTGATTTAAATGCCACAGTAATGACATTGAAGTCATAGAAATACTCAACAGGACAAGTCTGTTTTAATTACAGTTACAGATTAGATGTCTAATTCCTAGTCCTTCCTTTCACATCCTTTTATTCCAATGTCAAAGAAAATACATTGTGAGGCATTTATGTTTGTATACACTATTGTCCAGACTCCATGTCTAGCCTAATAAATTCATTAACAAGACAAGAAGTACTAATGTTGGCTCTGCATCTCTTTCACTAAAGCTCATTATTTCCTTTTCTTCCTTACTTAACTTGTCCATCTTGGAATACATTCAGCATTTTTGGTGTTTTCAGCCACTAATAAAATAGTGAGTTAATAAAATATGTACACCAGTGCTGACAGTCAGGAGCAGTACTTTTGCCCTGCTCATGCATCCTTCCTGAATGGGAAAACTAGGTCAACTGATAGTCCAGATTCTCCATGTGACCAGCACAGGGCAGGGTGGGTAGAAGGCGGCCAGCATGGTGCTTCTTCAGCAGAACAAATACAGAAGAAACTAATATGTGCATTAAATGTATGTGTACTTCAAATTTGTGAAATAACTTACAAGAGGAATCTCTCAGAAGGAGGAAAAGAATGAAGAGGAAAAGAATATCTAAGCTTTACTAAGGAAAACAACATGAAACCAACAAACAAAGAAAGAAAACCATCAAAAAAACCCCAATAAACAATGTGAGAGCAGGTACGTGCCTATAATCTAAGTTTTGGCCCAAATAAAACATATTTGTTTTGCCATAAATTAGGTTTAGCCACTTTCCTCACAGAAAATTTGTGGATCATACCTTGGGTCCATTTTAAGCAATGGCAGACCTACCCACGTAAAGAGCAACAATGATGAAGATGCTACCCCTCACTTAACTGTGATACAGGCATCAGTATGGTAGTACTGCTGAATGCAAAGCCAAAAAACAGAGACAAAACTATTCAAAAGTTAAGACGCTTATATTTTGACTGTTCTTGTCTTTGGAAACAATGGAAAATATTCCTCCTTCCTTAGAGATCTGCAAGAGTCCCTGGAAAACCCAAGAAACCCAGCACAAATTCAGTGTTGATCCTGTTGTTATCTAGAGTCTGGACTAGAGGATCTTCCAGCCTCATTAACCCAATGACTGATTTTCGTGAACTGCCTTTCTACAACCTTCAATAGCCTTTAAAGATACTTTCAGAAAAGCAGAAATATCTAGAATTTGTTAGAAAATCAGCACTTCATAAAGTTGCGACTGTGTCTGTACACCTCCCACTTCCCCATCTAGCAAACACACTGCTGTAATGGCTGATGCTGCATCCCACTGCACCACATCCACATCCACTTCTCCACCACCTTGGAAACACGAGGTGCCTTATTTCAAACTAGTTAAAGGACAGGCATCATTCAACCCAATTCAATTAAAATAGCACAAAGTTGCATGTTGATTAAAATTATATACTTCAATGAAGTTTAATGTGCTGGTGGATTATTTTTATAAATTTATGGCAGATCAAACAACTACAATTAAACCCAAATGGGTATGTGTGTACATACATACATAAAGCCGTTTTAAATAAATACAAAATTTCAAATACATGGTTAAGCATCAATTTATATGTACAGAAGGCTGTAGCTTGGCCCTCTGGGATCCTAACATTCTCTTTTATTAACCTTTTTACCACATGGGGAGTCTATTTTATATGCAAGTACTAATGTATGAATCTGCAAATACTATCAATATTTAATTTTCTACAAAGTATCTATAAATTACGTCAAGTCAGGACAGCCTTGGGGAGACATGGCATGTCACTGAAGTAAGCAAAACAGACTTTAAAATAATCCCCATTTATTTCAGAAATAGTACATTTAAGAAATACTTGACCTGTGCAGCCACAGACTCCATAAATAGTTTGATAAATAATTAGTATTGTGCAACCAAATCCACCCTACCCACTGGTTTCAAAGTGCTTAGCAAGACAACAGAAGATCATGGTTCCCATTTTACAACAGGAACAGCTGAAACAGAAAACTCAGGTGGCTTGTTTGAGGTCTTATTGAAAATCAGTGTCACAAATGTGGAGAAAGGCCTGAGAATCCTGACTCAAATCAGTCTTAAGCCACAGATGACTTCACTGTGACTAAATTTATAAACAGAAACTGAGACCAAAAAGTAACTTGGTTCTTTCAGCTCAAATAAGGAACAAAGATTTCCTGTCAGTATGAGATATGGTCATTACTGCAGCAATCTGTAGATCAGTAAGACCAGATAGAGATATCCCAAAGTCACTCATGATAAAAGGCCCCTTAATAAAAGACAGACGGCTAGAAAGAGAGTGGCATGGAGAAAGCTAAACCCCAGGGTCCACTGGAACCACCAAAACCGAACTTGTGGCAGAGCAACACTCCAGAGAAACCCCCAAAATACCAAGTGGCATTCTGAGTTGCAGGAGTTTCTGCGGAGACCCCTGCACTTGCAAAAACTTCCCTCATGCTGTAGCGTGGGAAGCCCAGCTGCAAGAAGGCTCCTGAGCCACTTCATTACCAGGAGGCCTGGCAGGGCCGTAGCAAGCAGTGCTGTTGGAGAACTCTTGCTCTACAGCTGAACCAGGGCCCATTCAGGCACCTATCAGCCTGGGATCATGGTAGTGCAAAGCCACGGGTCTTGCACAGAAAGACACTTCGTGCAGGGTCTTCATCTCTGCAATATGGCTGTTCTTATGATTACTGTTCAATTTTGGGTGTTCTGCACTTCAGCAAAGCACCACACTGCTGAATACTAAGTAGAAATAGCACTTGTTATCCACTGTGTGTAGACATACTGCCTCAAGAGGACTGGGATTTCACAGAAATATATTCCTACAGGCAGAGATAGAAAGCAAGATTGACCTCTTTTGGCACGGATACCTCCCCTAAGTGGCTGCAGAGACAGCCCTTAGGACACACATATATTCTGCCTTTGGAGAGCACACAACTATGTGCACTCAACAGTGCACAACTGTTTCAACCAACTTTCACTGTTCGTGAAACCAGCAGAGTTAGCACAGCTGAGCATATGCTTCGTAGAAGGAAAAGCAATGCACAGGTTAGCTGGGAGAAGAGAGCAATGGTACACACAATGCAGTATATAGGGACCTTCTTTCCCTTACATCATCCAGTCATATTCACATTGCAAAGATCTGTGCAGCTCCCACAGATGAGACGTGTGGAATTTCAGGTGAGGTCATACGGCTCATTTGGTGTCATGCTGATCTCTTGGTTTTGTCTGTGAGATGGGCACTTGCAGTTTTCCTGAGGTAGCAGATACAGAGGTCTTTGCTTTATTCCCTTAAGAAAAGCAAAAGTGAAGGAAAAGAGGACAGGCAGACAGAAGTGCTGGAGTTTCTTACAAAAGATACAAACACACTTGAAGTAAAATATGTTTCTGAAACACTCCACTGGGACAGAGAGCACAAGAGCCTCCAAAAGCAAACTTCACCATCTCAGAATCACCCTGAAGACAATTACATGTTTATTGTGGCAAAATAGTTAACCAGAGAAATGACTTTTCATTAATAAATAGCCAGGCACTTGTCTCTGCAGGGCCCTGGACATTATATAGAATGGACTTTTTTCTCACTGCCATCCTGCAGCAGGTCAGGGCAGCAGAACTGCAGGCGCTGTGCTACAGCACCACACAGCACTGACAGCAGAGAACACAGTGCTTCTATATGAAGGCATTCACAGAACTTAAGTGCAGAAAGTGTTCATCAGAGGACAAATGTACCCACTCCTTCTGTTGTTCTGCCACCTTTTCTGCCAAACATTTCACCAGGACAGGGTCTACTTTGGAGTCAATCTTGTTGGCGAACCAGTGCCCGTAATTCAGAAGCCATCTTAATTCTCCAGCCCCATAGATGCAGACACTGCGAAGGTGGGTACCAGTGCATGGAGGATACAAATAGTCTTCAAGATAATTCCATTTCACCAGACGAGTTTTGCTTTGTAAGTCTGTTATATCCTGGGATGACCTTGGAACTTCTCCAGGGACCCCAGGAACACGTACAAGAGTGGCCCAGAAATGTTCATCTGGAGAGTACGTGTCCCTTGACCACTCAAAAAAATCTTTTGCAAGTGCGCTTTCAAGGGTATAATGAATAAATTCTCGGCTTAAAACAAAATAGGCGCTTCCTACAAATATCTCGATATTATGAGGTGGCGCATTCTTGGAAATGTTGGTTTTTACAGGCATCTGCATGTATTCATAAGGCACTTTCATAAGTTCATAGTGATAAGTAAATCGTTCTTTTTTGCTACTGCTTGGCTTTGAAGTTTCCAGCATGTTTCCTCCACCGAGCTTCTTCAGTTCAGCAACCAACTCAAAATTTGATCTCAAAGGGAAATCTTGGCCACACAAATTGATAACGTACTTCCAAGGAACTGGAGAGTCCATCAAATCAGACAAACAATTGAAATCTGCTTGCAGACGTGAAATATGTGCATAGTCCACTGTCTCCAATTTTGATGCAATGAAAATATTTGGGAAACATTTAGCTAGATTGCTCAAGGCAGATTTGAAACTTTTGGCTGCTTTTCGGTCATAATGGATGCAGTAAATATTTTGACGACTGTACAATGAATGTATGAGTCTTTCTACCATTGCTGCATCTTTGTGAACAACCAAAGAATAGGCAATTGGAAAACTCTCCTCCTCTGGAGAAACAGGTTTTAGGTGGTATTTCCTAAGTGAACGATACACATGGCAGTCACTTGTCATTGCTACAACATCTTCATCAGCTAAATCAACTATTTCTTTTCTTCTTATCTCTAAACTCTTGCCAATTTCATGAGGATCTTGTTCATATATAGATGAACAATTAATTTCATACTGGAACTCATTTCTAGGGTACATATACCTGTTTCTAACATAAGAAGAAGTGCTCAAGAAGTGCTCAACCAAGTAAATGTCTTTAGAGGGAAAAAAGTGTCTTTCGACATGTAGGAGCTTCAGTAGTGCAATCAGCCACCCAGTAACACACAGAATTAGGATCTTCCTTCGTGAGGGACTTTTGTAGGACCACTTGCATCTCTTCATTCTGCAAGAAAAAAGAGATATGGTGTTATTTTAAATCAGAAATCATCAGAGACAATTGCAACCTCTAAGAAAGACATGCACACACCAGTCTGCCTACAGCATAAACACCACCTTATCAGGACACGGCACTGGTAAACTCTAGTTTCTTCTTAATCATAATTTTAAAATTTAATTCCCCTGAATTAGCTGAATGAAGGCAATAAACCAGATGATTTCCAGCTAAGTAAGAGTATTAGAACAAGACTCCCACTGGTTTTTTTCCAAACCATTTAAAAATTTCTAATGAGCCACAAAATGTAGTACAGCAACCCCTGTACTGGCAAAAACATTACTGTCATCCATGTGAGTAGGAAGGATTGTTTATTTTCCTGAGTAACTACAAGGGATTCAATGGGAGCAGCACAGGGATCTCTAGTAAGTCTGCAAAGAATATGTGCTTAATGGTAGATATTAGTATTGTTTAAAAAAACCCCATGAAACCGAAAGCATCGTCGTTATCTCTAACACTGGAGCTGGCTCATAAAGATGTCCAAGGGGAAATGAATTTCCTTCCTGTCCTGTGCCAATAGGATGTGATGAGCCCAAAGTCCTTTCTCTGTTCAGATTTCTTCTGGAAAATACTTCTAACTTGCACTGCAGACAGAGGTGGATAAAGTCACAACACTTTCATCCACTGATATGAACATATAAGGAATGTACCATTCTGAAGGCAGAAGGGGTAGTAGTAAGCAGCAGTGCATCTGTCCTACTCTCTGCCATGTGACACAATCTTGGATGTGACCACAAAAACACGTGGCCCCTTTTTATATAGCATGTTATTTTAAAATGTTCCTGTATAGCACATTAACAACAGAGGTATTACCACAATAAAAGCTAAATACAGAGATCCTCTTCCATATAGCTTTGCTTTACTGGCTGAGTGTAAGCAGCATTGTTACTATCCCTGTATTAAAATTGGACCAGAACCACATACAAGTGCAGCAAAACTTAGCTCAACTTAGCTTAAACGAAGCTCTACTTTGTCTTTAAATTGAACAGCTCCCAGTATTTTCTTTCAAATAGAAGATGTTCCAGCATGCTTCCATTGTCAATGAAATGGTGGGGCCAGCAGAAGTGGCTCAGATGCCTGCATATCTCACATACGCATGTGAAATGAAGTACTGAGATGCGCATTCAAATACATTGCAAGACTAACTTGGGCATCTTTAGCATTCCCTTAAATGTCAGGTCTTGCAAGCTGTAGCTACATTTAAATTGCAGCTTGTCAAGGCAGAGCTTTTTCATTTGTCTGTTTTCCCCTGACTTCGCCTTTCCCTGTGCATCTTTGTCCTTAATATTTCTATTCTAGGGCAACAGAAGGAAGGAAATGTCATCTCCTTGTTTCACCTGGGGGATGCCAGGTACAGACCTGGGTAAGCCAACACATACCTATTTTGTAGAAACCAAAGCTCAGCAACTCTCTGCAGGTTTTAGAAACAGTCTCCAGGTATGCTAACAAAGAAAGAGAAAAAACAGATCTATCTCATAGAATCATAGAATAGTTTGAGTTGGAAGGGACCTTAAAGATCATCTCGTTCCAAAATCTCCGCCATGAGGAGTGAACCTTCCACTAGGCTTTGAACACTTCCAGGGATGGGGAATCCACAGCTTCTCTGGGCAACCTGTTCCAGTGCCTCATCATCCTCAGAATGAAGTGAGGCATTCATATCCCAATGAAGCCAAAAATCCCACATTCCCCCACAGCAAGCAGGTGTTTTCCCTCATCTCTTCTTCAAATTAATCCCAGCCCAATGTCTAATCTGGGTTTCCCCTTTACCTACTTCCTTCATGTATCTGTTCCTGGAGAAAAATCACTCTCTAACCAAAGGAAGGTTTTCAGCCATATGAAGAAAGCCTGTAGAGGGGAACACAGGTAACCTGCCCCATTTTCTTCTTTGGAGGGAGAAGACCTGTGTGATGTGACCTTTCCTTGAAAAGAAACCCCGTGCCTCTGCCCAGTGTCTCCCTGGCTACCAAGGCCAACACCTACCACCCCTGGCTGAACAGGGATTGCCTAGTTCAAGGAGTGAATCTTCTCTCACTCTCTCTTTCAAAAAGGCAAGTCTGGAAGAAGAAAAAGGAGGTGAAAAAACCAATACAGTCCAAACTTCTCCAAAACCTGTCTATCTGTGTCAGCCCTGGCCAGTTTCTGCCCAATGCCAAACATTCTGTTGCTATGAAACCAAACATAGCCATAGAATCTGAGAATGTCCTGAGTTGGAAGGGAAACACAAGAATCATCAAAGTACAATTCCTGGCCTGGCACAAGAGTCACACCATGTGCCTGAGAGCATGGTCCACCTTGGAGTACTGAATTCTGTCAGGCTGGTGCTGTGACCCCTTCCATGGGGAGCTTCTTCCAGTACTCAACCACCCTCTGGGTGAAGAACCATTTCCTTATATTTAACCTAAATCTCCCCAACACAACTTCAGTCTGTTCCCTTGGGTTCTGCCGCTGTCCACCACACAGAAGAAATCAGTGCCCATCCATCTCTTCCCCTCACGAGGAAGTTATATGTCATGATGAGACCTCCCTCCAGTCTGCTCCAGGCTGAACAGAGCAAGTGACCTCAGCTGCTCCTCATACGGCTTCCCTTCAAGGCCCTTCACCATCCCCATGGCCCTCCTTTGGGCACTCTCCAATAGCTTTTTATCTCTTTTACAGTGTGGCACCCAAACCTGCCCCCAGCACTCGAGGTGAGGCCGCCCCAGTGCAGAGCAGAGTGGGACAATCCCCTCCCTTGCCCGGCTGGCGATGCTGTCCCTGATGCCCCCCAGGACAGGGCTGGCCCTCCTGGCTGCCAGGGCTCTGCTGGCTCGTGTTCAACTTGCCATTGATCAGGACCCACTGGTCTGTTTCCGAGGGGCTGCTCTCCTAGCCTTTTGTATCCCAGTCTGTCCATACAACCAGGGTTGCCCTGTCCCAGGTGCAGAATCCAGCACTTGTCTTTGTTAAACTTCATATGATTGGTGATTGGCCAGCCCTCTAATTAGTTGAGATCTCTCTGCAGGGTCTCTCTGTCTTCAACAGCTCCTCCCAATTTAGTATCCCAGTGTATATCTTTGAGTCCTGCATCCAAGTCAGTAATGAAGATGTTGAAGAGCACAGATCCTAAGGTGGAGCCCTGTGGAACCCCACTGGTGAGAGGTCACCAGCTTGATGTCACCCCATTCACTGTAACCCCTTGTGTCTGACCCGTCAGCCAGCTGTTCACCCATCACATGGCATATCCAGAGGGATCCTGTGAGAGACAGTATCAGAAGCTTTATTGAAATCCAAGAAGATCACATCACCTGGATTCCCTTGATCAGCTAGGTGAGTTACCTTGTCATAAGAGGGAATTAGTCTGCCAAGCAGGACCCTCCCCTCATGAAGCTATGCTGGCTGTGACCAATGACTGCATTGTCTTTCGGGTGTTTTTCAATAACTCCCAGAATAATCTTCTCCTTAATTTAATCAGGCGCTGGAGTGAGACTACAGGCCTGTAGTCACCAGGGTCGTCTCTCTTGCCTTGAAGGACTTCTTCCTCATGTCCAACCTGAACCTTCCCTGGTGCAGCTTGAGGCCATTTCTTATCCAATTGCTGGTTGCCTGGGAGAAGAGGCAGACCTGCACCTTGCTACAACCTTCTTTCAGGCAGTTGTAGAGAGCAGTAAGGTCTCCCCTGAGCCTCCTCTTCTCCAGGCTAAACAACCCCAGCTCCCTCAGTCACTCCTCATATGACTTACTTTCTAAATCCTTCACCACCTTTGTTGCCCTTCTAAATCATTTTTCTCTCACCAGTATAAAGCTAATTTCAGCAAAAGACTGGGATTTCTTGAGGAACAGTATGAGACCAGGGAATTAAATCTCTTGGGACAGAAGGGCCATCACAAACCTCACTGGGTTTTGACTCAACTGCAAAATTCTGTATTTTTTACCACATGAAGACTTAAAGTCCTACTCAGACATAGAGGTGTACTGTACACACACTCCTCTTTGGAGGAGCATGGAACAAATGAACATGGCAGATGAGATCAGGAAGCTATTGCTGCCCAAAGTACTTATCTTGGGTAGCACTGACCAGATGCTAACTCTGGTTATCCTGCCCACAAAAATATTTCCCTCAGGTGATGCCATACAATACACAGGCAAGGTTCCATCTTTTGTATCAAGATTTTATATTGTGAACCTGGCATTGACATCTTTCCTGGTTCTATAAAAGGTGTTACTTATCTTTTCTACATGTGAGAAGACTCCTGAGGTACATTTGCTTGACTCAGAATTTGAGGAGGGCAGGAGGCCCAGGTCTTCAGCCAGCATAAGACTTCTATCCAGATTCTCCTCAGGTTATACAGCCCTTTCATGAACCTTGGCTCACAGGGAAATCCTCTTCTCCTGCCTCTGCACCACACCATTAATAAAACTCCCAGATTTTACCCTCTCCATGTTGGCCAAGAACAAACACATGCACTTGTATCTGATTAACAGATCCATTATCAATTTATTATGTCAAAAAATCTGCATTTCCCTTGTCACTAGCAGTGTAATGCAAAACAAAACAAATAATTTTATAAAAGTCTGGCAATTGTCTCTCCCTTCAGAACTGCTGCTCATATTCAGAGAAGATGGATGAAGGCTAAGTATCCATCCCTCAAGACCAGCTACAGCTCAGCCTCACAAAGATCATGCCCTCAGCTGCAAAGTCTGCTGTCTCAAAGTTTTCTGAATTCATAAAGCCATGCCCACTGCTCAGGATTCAATCACAAAATGAAAATGGGTGAAGTCGTCAGGAAAAGCAGGAAATCCTCTCCCTGGGTCCTTGGGCTTCACATGGGAGGACTCCCACTTCAGGAGTGTGGTAGCTAGGAAGTGGCAGCTAAAAGCTTCCAGTCATGAACTGCAGGCACTAATTGCAACTCTTCGATTGACAGCAGGGCTCTAAGTGTGTCTTCTGTGATACTGAAGTTTAAAAATGTTAGGCAAGGGTAAGGTGTGCTGCTAGCATCAGATGCAACCTGGCTGGAAAACCCTGAACATGCTGCTCTTTGAATCATGTGAAAAACTGAATGATTTTGCATTTTACTGGCACCCCTAAAAAACATGCACATTGCCTCAAGTCAATGTATGTCTTATAAACTCAACAGAAATACTTCCTGTTTCAGGATTTTGCTTAAATGGAACTGACTTCTAAAAGAAATTCAATTTTGAATGAGAACAAAGTTTTACAGAGGGCAACAATCCACATTTTGGCTTGTTTTACAGCTTAGAGTATTTTCATCAAAATTAGGATAGATTAGAACAATGTTTGCTTCTTCATTTGCATCTTTTAATGACTAAAAAAATGTTCTTCTCTGTAAAAATTTGTAAAAGCAGCAGTGGGACTTCTGGCCTCCAAGGCAGACCCTAAAAGGGAGTGATGATCTACCTGCCTAAAAAACTATCCTGCTGTTTCACCTGAGCACTGTGTAATTTTTGTTGCATTCTGATCTAAATATACTGCCTAAGGCCACTGTGCACTATCATATATTGGGTATCAAGGTTATTGCAATATTGAAGCATATGATTCCTATATTATTTAATTTTTATTATTAATAGTTCCATGACATTGAATACCTAAGATGCTGTGGAAACAATACCAATCAGTGTAAGTTAGGTTTAAACTGGTTTTGAGTGTGCCCACCAGAATTTTCACTGTATTTACCAAATCAGTGTAAAGTGAGCCTTATAAACTTTGCATCTTCTCAGTGCCATGCAAAGAAATTGCTGAGGGCCAGCTGGAAACTGCATAACTGGGTAGCATTGGATACCTCTTACCAGTCCAGCATCTTTTCCCTGGAGGGAAGCAGACCACACATACAGAAAGATGAGCAGAGAGAAGTCTTATCCACTTCCCTGTAAGCCCACAGCCCTTGAAAGAAAAAACAGGAACTGCTGTTGCTGTTAATTGGAAGAAGAACACAGCAGTCAGGTGAAACTGTACTTTATGAGATGTGGTGGTCCAAATTGCTCTGAAGAATCTCCTGTGAGCACATACATTTTTTCATTTGGAATAACATTTTTATGAAGTGTACATCCCTTCCTTCAGGGTAAAATCAAGTTCAAACTATCACTCCTACCAAGAAACTGTAGGCCATCATACAATTTTTCATAGAATTACAGAAACGTGGTAATACTTGGATTGGAAGGGGACCTAGTCCAACTCCCCTACCATGGGCAGGAACATTTCCACTAGACTGCTTGAGGTTGTCCCACAACATCTAGTCATACTTTATGTTAGGAAGCAGAATTTAATGTGGTGAAACTACCCAGACTACTTCTAGATTTGGCCTTGAAAAAACCAGCACAGAATCTGTTCTGCATCCTAGTTGTTCTACTATGCACATGAGACACACCTTGCCCAAACTAAGCATCTGAAGCCCTCTGCAGCTGGTGGAAAGATACAAGGAACTGCAAAGGATCACCAATTTGTCCCACAGCATGAACTGTGAGATGGGCTGGATGAAGCATTCCTGGTAAAATCATGGTCACAACAAACAGAAGCCAGGAAAAAGCCCAGCTTTTGCACCACAACTGCCAGCTCTGCCAGCTCTGCTTGCAATGGCACAGTCTTGTTGCACCTCCAACGTGAAGAATTCCAGGGGTAGCAGTATTGCACCCAAACCTGATCCTCTGCCAGGAACACCCCAGCAGCTCCTCCATCCCAGAGTGGCACCCAGAAGCAACAGAGAAAAGCCAGGAAGATGCTCTAGCCAGTACAAGTCTGAGTTAGCTCAGAGAACCAAGATCCTGCTCTGGCTGACCTCCAATGTCTCATATACACCAGCAGTACAGCAGTTTCAGCCCTCTTTGAGGCCACCCCTCTGTAAATGTTTAAGGAGGTATTTGGGCAACTCAGAGGAATGGACAGGTTCCCTTCATCAGCATAAAGAAATTGGCAGGCTCTGGGCTCACACTGTGTCTCTGAAGGCGTGTTTCCACTTCAGTAAGACTCTAATAATATACATATGGAGACCTGGTTCCTGTGAGGGACCAGGGCTTTACTGCAGCACCTCACACTATTATTTTTGTTTTTTCTGTAAACTCAATGTACCCAGACTCCCAGTCTGTGCAACTTTGTGATGCTAATGTCATTCTTCCACAGGAGGAGTCTACAGCTTCCTTCACATTGAGCAGGAACAAATTACCAACTCTCACATTCTTCTTGCTCTTCATGCCAAGTCTCACCTGCCATCCACACAGTGCAGAGGTGTTCCCAGTTTGTTTGTATTCAGAGCACACTGCTTTATTAGCAACTTCTGAACTACCTTGTTTGAGAAAATACCAAAATTTTCAACTCCCCAGCACTTAATTCCCTTTCCTCATTGTGTCTTTTCTGATACAGCCTGTGCTGCATTAAACACAAGTGCTTCAGTGATTAAGGTAGAAGCTTCCTACAATGGATGGATCTACAATGCCCAGAAGCTCCCTGGATGTTGCCTGCAGGTTGGAGCCATTATGAACCATCCGGGTCCATCACAGGAAGTACAGAGCCTAGTGGAACCAAGATGTGAGATGTACCTCCAGGCAGAAGGATAAAACTCCTGCTTTGAAGGTTGGGCTTTGTTCAGGAAAAATGAAGGGATCTCTGCTCAAAGAGGGCTGACACCATAGAGAAGGAAAGGCATTCCTTTGATGTTGGAAGCAACAGGCTCAGCAGCAGGCATGTGGGTAAGGAAGCCTGTAACTTGTCTGCCTGCATCACAACTTTCCTGAGGAACACAAGGTATGTACCAGTGTCCACTGGCCCCTCTGCTCTGCCCTCTGCCAGTCCTTCCCCAAGGATCTGCTCAGTAGGCAAGCAAAGGTCCAATCTCAACCACCAGCTACACTGAACTACAGAAAACAAAAGCCAGAATCTCTCCTAATGCATAGCCCCTAATTTATAATACTTCTTTTCTACTTTAGCAATATCAATCAAAGAGGTCTGTGACTTTCTACAGATGCCACAAATTACTTTTGGTGTCACGCCAGATGGCCAGCTGGTGAGAACCATCTCTTGTCTGTTGTCACATCAGCTTGGGACTGTTTACCCAGAGCATAGACTGACAAGACATGTCGATCGCTACTGGAATAGGGATTCTTGGAAAGTTCAGGCTGTGAGCAGGCAATGCTCTCTCCTCAGTAGATCTGAAATACATAGTGCTTGCTATGAAAGCTGTTGTGAGGCAGCCTGCTTCTGTGCTTGCCACAGAGGAAGAGTTAAGCGAAAAGGTCAAGTTTGAGTGCAAGTCTGCTGAAGAGACAAAAGAGGGAGAGCAGATGTAGGGGAACAGAAGTGCTTTTACCCCACCATGTGATTCTCTCTTGCATGAAGAAACCCTTCTGCATATGTACAGCATATGCTTCTGCATATGTACAGCATGAACCAAGCTCCTTGCTGTCACCTAGGTAAAAGAATAAAAAGGGAATGGGTGCTGAGAAGAGCAGGAGCAGCAGAACAGAGATTGGGAAATTATGAAAGAGGAGAATGAAGAGAGGGGTTGATAAGGATAAGTGCTTTCATGTAGGTAGCATTAACGACAACAAAAAAAAATCAAACAGAGTAGCAGAACAAATGCTTTCTCCTACCTGGTACGCCCCCATCACTCAAAGGCATCTAAGGCAAAAACAGTGTCTACACCATTCCTTGGAAACCAGGTCACAGTGTATTTCAGCAGCCAACACCATTACTACATAAAGCAGGAACTATGGGAACAATTCCCTCTCCTCCAGGTAAAAACCCTTCAGGAAAGTTCTCCCTGATAAAATATCTCTGCTTGCTTAATACACACCTGCTCACAGAGCAATGCAAACTTGGTGGTTTGCATGACCAGCTCTGTGGAAAAATTTAGTTAGCTCCTCCTGGTTTTCCCTCTGGTCTATACAAATCAAGTCTGGGTCTTGGCAGGTCTATGGGAAAGACAGAGGGGATGATGTTCTTGGGAAACTGGGGAAGCGGAAAAGTAATCATGTGCTTTCCTAAGCTATTTATTTTATTTTTTAGTAAACTGTCTGCCTGAATGAAACTTTTAACACTACTTGACTATTCCATGCTGCCCACTGGAAAAGTTAATTTATTAATGTGCTATTTTTTTACTGTTGCTAGCTGGTTATTTCCATTGCAAAATTATCTATTGATAGGGATCATGGGATTTCTGTAGGGGTACTTTTTATTGGAATTAAATTTCAACCAGTTGATTCTATCAAGTTTGTTTGGTTTTCCACCCACTTGCCTTGCATGGGAGCCTCAGCCTGTGCCCCTCTAACACAGTCACACTTACCACCAGCATTGCTCTGCACAGCTCACCCCCTTGTTTTGGCTTGCCTAGCTGATGTAAGATTACTTTTTTTTCACTTACATTTTCTCTGAATGATGGACAACTAAAGAGCTAAGTAACTACAATTACTTACACACTTAATTGCAAGGTGTGGAAAACTATGTCATTACTTTTAGAGCTAGTTAAATGATAAACCTGCTAATTTTAAGACCCTGAAGACTTAAAACAACACAATGTCCCAGTGAAAAACAATAAGAAAAGACTACAGTTTAGCACAGTGTGGTTTGTGCTTCTGGAAGAGGGAAGACAGGTTCTTGCCACATACATGGGAAACACAGGTTCAGCAAAGACCGGGCAATTACGAATATCACACACAACTTTGTCCCAGTACTAATCATGAGGAAGGACTCTTTCTTGCACAGGAGCTATATATCCTAGCAGAATTTTCTATGCAGACAGTAAGTTGCTTTGCTTGTCTGTTTGCCACTCAGTTCCAGCTCTCTCTATGCTCTTTAGAAAAGGCTAGATCCCTTTCCAGTTGCCTCCAGTGGCAATCTCTCTAGTTTCAGTAAAATACCTTACATTAATTTCAGCATGTTCATTTCCCAGAAATATGCCAAGGTAAGAAAGTCAATGTCTCAGCTCTTTGGCCAGGAAAAGAGGCAAGCAACTTCTGCAGGGTCTTACAAGCAGCACAAAAGAGAATGTGGTTCCTCTGCAACCCCAGCTAATCTGAACTGCTTTAAAGTAACTTTCATGAAAGCTCTTTTGCTGGAGGCTGAAAAGAAAAGTCTCTCAGCAAATCCCTTGGCACATTCATACTACTGCATCATGCCAGTCAGGATTTGCAGCCTTCTTAAAGTAAGAAAGTGTTAAGAAGGCCCAGAGATAGTCAGTCATCAAAATTCCCAAGCCTGATGCTTATACATTGAGAATTTTAATTCTCTGACTTTGTGAGATGTGAGTATCTGTGCTTGCCAAGGGCTTCATGTACTATAAAGGCAGGAGGCAAGAAAACAAACAAACAAACAAAATCCCACTAACAAACACATACTCCAACAAACAGAGTATACTCCTTTCTAATTTGTGGCAATCTAGAGTTTAACAGCTTTGTTCCACCTCATATGGGAGTTTAAAGCAATAGTACTACAGTGGAGAGAGGGTTAACCTTTAAACTATAGTATAACACAAAAATTAGACCCAAAGGGACAGAATTTGTGTTCATTGGCAAGGAGAAGCAATGTAAAAGAGGGTGGAAGTTTCCTGTTAGACAGGGAAGCAGGAGAAACTGCACTGCACTGCAGAAAAGCTCCCATTAACAGCTCAAAATATTTCTCCATTTCCTTCACCTCCTCGCCAAGCTGCCTGCAAACTCATGTCTGCAACCCCCTGCTGTAAATCACCCTCTTTAAGTCATTTCCCCCCATCCCGCCCCGCCGAAGTCACAGCTTGTCACATCAGCAAGATCACATCAAAGAGAGCTGCAGACCTACCTCCTGGACTCTGCTGTGGTCTCGTCCCCTCTCGTCCCCTCTTTAGGATGCTCTGTCCCAGCACATCAATGTGAGCACAGCCAGCTCAGTGGGCAAACAAAGTCGTGGTGTCTGCTCCATCCTGCCACTGCCCACAGCCTCCACCAGTATCAGTGCTTCATGAGCGTATGAAGTCGGACATACAGAAGTAGTAGGGATGACATTATTTCTTGCACAAATTGCAAAAGAAAATGGTAAAATGTTAGCTGAAAAACAGCAAACATGGAGGTTTTGCACAGTAAGTTCCAGGGTGGGTGGGCATGAAGGGTGACAATGGCTGCAGTTCTGAAATAATAAGCCTCTGCTTTTTAGGAGGTTGGCTGGGAAGGTTTCATTATTATTATTAAGCTGTGGAAGGCATTATCTGTATAAGAAGCATATATTTTTGTTTACCCACATAGCATTTCTAAGCACCAAGAAGGCAGGGAGAAAGAAACATCATAAAAAGAACAGATCACATCAAAGCAACCTAATTTCCTTCTCCAGCAGACTAAAGAGGATTTGGGGAGAGGCAGGAAAGCGCTGGGACATGAGGAGTCTCTCAAAAGCCTCACCAAGTTTAAGATGCACACAGTACTTCAGGTACCAAGACTCCAGGTCTCAGAGGCCTTGCTCCCTCCACAAATAAAATAGCTCTGACACTAAGCCAAGGCCAGAAGTTTGGGCTACTGTTATGAGACCCACAGTCCTCATGATTCTTCCTGAAATTCTCTTCAGATATGATGACCTGCATTGCAAATTCACCTATATGTAAGTACTTCGTATGGTATACAATGTCTCCATGGCAAGAAATAAATTTCTGGGCTATTATACCTAACTTTTCTCTCTGTGATGCTTACAAACAAATTTGAGGAACTAAACACTGTACTATTTGCGTACATCACAAATAGCTATCATGATATTTTCCCTTGAGGAAAGCACTGCAGCAGTATTCCTAAGGCATATGTAGTATTCTACTTCTCTCTATCCACATTTTGACCAAAACACTGTGCATAGCAGCCTCCTCTTCATCACCAGTCTTCCAGCTGATACAGAATTATAAAGTGCGTTTTTGTGACTGAAGTAGGCTGAGTCTCATAAGCCAAAGAGGGCCCTGGGTGTCATAGATTCAAGGGATCCTGCAGTCCTGCCTTAGCTCATTGTCCCCAGCATCACAAAATTATACAGAGAGAACAGTATCCAGATACCTTAATATGGAATATAAATACTTAATATTGGCACTCTGTGTTTGCATAAGATGCAATGTGGCAAGACAGTAGCTGGGTCAACTTTATCTCTTTTCAGTGTGGTGGGAGTGGCCAATTGTACCATGTGTTATAAATTTATTTAAAAATTAAGAAAATGGAACATTTTCTGTGAGACAAAAGCTCCCAACACATGCAAAACTGGAAAAGGTCTGTGGAGAGCTATGCATCTTTCTGAGTAAGATTTAGGGTGCTGGCTTGTCCCTGCCTGGAAATCATGCAGAAAGACCTCCCCCAGCAAACAACAATGCACCACAAAAAACACACAGGCCAACTGCACTCCGCAGTCAATCCAAAAGGAAAAGGTCTTTGATTGGCACCAAGGAATCCTGTACAGACCAGGGGCTAGCTACTCGACCCATTAGACAAGCCACGCAGCAGTTAGATACTACAACAGAGCCTGTTGTAGGAGGATGGGTGGTCTCTGACAGGCTGGTATGTACCCTGTCACCTGGCTTTGTCTGGGTGTGGTGCAATTAGAGAGCTCCTCTTTCTTCACAGCTGGCTCTTCTATCAAAAACAGAGGGACCTCTGCTTTGCACTTGGTCACATTGCAAACCCTGGTGAAGCCTTCTTCATTTTTGAGTGTTTCAGTGAGAGATCTGATGAGGCTTGACTTGTTGACAATTACACAAAATGTACTCCCTTGCTGGATTCGGCATCCTGCTGTTTATGTTGCAGAAATGAGCTTTTTATGACTCATCTGGTGCATTTCTTAGTTCCTTTATCAATATTTCTTGGGAGACCTCAAAAGCTGGCGTCACCATATGACTCCTGATGACTCTTTCTGGAGCTGTAACTGCTACGTAAATGCTTTAAGCTTAATTCCTCTGAACTCACCTGGACTACTTATTTCAGATATGGTCTCTTGCCTCTCACCAAGGCATTTCCATAGGATGATGACAGCCAGCCTGTTGACTGACTAGAATAATTTGCACATATTAAGCCATAAAATAGCATGGATAGTATAAGTTATGAACCACAAAACCTACAGAACCTGGTACATAAACAGTTTTGTTTGGACCCCTTTCTTGGGGGTCTGGATCCCCAAAGTAATATCACATAGAGGTGGTGCTAACCCAAGCAATAGAAACCTCAATGTATTCCTTATCACCATTACTGCTTTTCAAAAAGTTATAATCCTTAGGAATTACACATTTATATAATACATATGTCAAAAAACATTAGCCAGGTTCGTTGGTAATCTTTAAATGCCTTTACAGCTGGACAGTATACACAAAAATACACAAGAACTGGGCCAAATCCCACCACTATCAGATGTATAAAACCAGAAACTGTAATTGCACAAATGTAGTAGCATTTCACTTCCCTTTTTATGACCATCTCAGAAAAGCTATATGCGTGAAAGAACAATCACATCATATCCATGGAGCCCATCCAGCCCAGAATGTTGTCTCATAGTAGTCAAAAGCTGATGCTTGGAAACAGGAGAAAGGACAAGTATTCTTGAACACCTTCTCCCCATGTCCTTTCCACTTCCATTTGCTTACAGCTTAGAAGTTTTCAAAAACAGGTTACAAATGTCTGTTTCTTATGAAATTTCGAGTTCTTTCATCTAGTCATTTTCGAACCTACATAAGCTTTCAGACATACAGAGACTAGGGAGTGTGGGGGTGGGGGGCAACACACTACAGCTGACTTGAGCATGGTGTAAAAACCCACTTTCTTGTACTTGCTTTCAATCTTTTGCCTTCCAGTGTCACTTGACTGTTATAATTCCCTGTCTGAAAAAAACCAAGCAGCTCTTTCTTGTTAATTACCTCCAGCTGCAAGTTTATCTACCGTCTCTACCCCTCAGCTGTTTCTCTCACAAGCAAGCAAATGCAAAAGGATTACTACTAAGGAAATTTAATTATGCAAAAAGGCTACTACTAAGGAAATGTGCCTATCTCAAAATGAAAGAGGTTGGTTTATGGATTAGATGTTTGGAATGAGTTACAGGATGTTCAATGGAGCAGATCCCCAGGTGGGACACAGTGGAGGTTCCCCATAAGGTCTTCTTTTTCTAAGTCTTATTCTGGTACTAATAAATCTGTCCACCCACTGAGGGGCAAGATGCTACTGTCTCTCTTGGAGGGGAAAAAAAAAAAGTTCTGACAGATTCTTTCTATTGTTACTTTCTGTTTCCTCACAAGGAAAAAGAACCTCTTTCCATACTAAAGAAATAACTAAGTACACTTCGCAAATTTGAACACAGCTACACGAACGTTTTGAGCAATTTACTGAGAAACGGAAAAATGCCAACACCACAGTAACCCTGATAACCTCACTCTAAGTTGGTGTAACTGTTGCTTCTGGAGAGAAGCTTACGCGGCTGCGACATCTGAGCACGCCGCCGACCAGCCGGGCTGCGGGCAGGTGTGTGCCCCGGCTCCGGACACCCGCACCCTGTTACCGAGAAGCAAAATCCCCCCGTAACTAACTTTTAAAACAAACGACGCCTTCTTACCGAAGCTCTCCCGCAGCACCGGCACCGACCCTCCTCCTCCTGCTCCGGCGGCCTCCAGCGCCGCGCCCGGCCCTCTCGCCCCCGCGCAGCACCGCCCCGCTGCGCTCCCGCGGAGTCACACAGTGCCGCCCTTTCCTCCCCCTCCTCCCCTCTCCAAACTCCGCCGCCACGGCCGAGCATCCAAGCATGCACCTACGGCGAAGCCTTCGGGACGGGGACGGGAGCTGCTGCGACCTCAGCTCACCGCTCCCCAAAGTTAGGGCTCAGCTTCGCGGGCCGGGACCCCTCGTTGCCGCTGTCCCGGTAAGCGCCCGCCGGCCGCGCACTCACCCGAGCGGATCGCGGCCGGCGCGTCCCGGGCCGGCGCGCTGCTCGGCTCGAAGGGGCGCTCTTGTGTGCATGGGGTGTGAGATGTGCGCGCGGCACAGCATTTTCCTCCATGACGTGGAGGAAAAAAGAAGGGCCGCCTCCCGCCCCGAAACCTGGCGGGCAGGAGGAGGAGGACGAGTGGGAGGTAGCGGTGAGGTCCTCGCCAGCACCTGGGAGCTGGAAGAACCTGCCGCCTCCACGCCGCCCCTCCGGCAAACGCGGCGCCGACTTCACCACGGCTGCCCCGCAGGGGCGGAGCGGCCGAGGAGCTCCGCAAACACTACGGCCCGCTCGGCCGGGCGGCAAGACAGGGCTGGGACTGGGCTGGGGACGAGCCCCCGGCCCGGGCTCCTCATCCTCTTCTCGGCTGCCCCGGGGAGCGCGCAGCCCTGAAGAGGGATGGGCTGCAGCGGTCCCGGGGGAGGTGGGGGGTGGGCACGAGGGCTGCGATGGCTGCAGTTCTGAACTAATAAGCTGCAGCTTGCCGTTAAGCCTCTGCTTTTTGGCAGGTTGGTTGGGGAGGTTTTATTATTATTTTTTATTTAGCAGTGAGATTTATATTTTTTTAGCAGGGAAATAACCTGCCGCTGCACTCGAATACTGCAGCTCCCCAACGACTTCCAGGCAAAGGCCGGTGTTTAAAGGTCAGGCCGAGCTGTTGGCTCTGCTCGCAGAGAGCCTCGGGCCCTGGTGCACCGGCTCGGTGGGAAATGTAGAAGACACCACCACACCGGAGAGCACCTGTCTGCTGCTGTAGCGCTGACCCTGCAGCTGGGCACCGCTGTGATAGCTCGGCTTAAGACTGGTAATTGCATAAGTCACTGTGACCAAGTTATATGTGACTGGCTGTTTAAGCTCTCACCACAAAAATGTGTAAGTGAAATCAAAAGGCCACAGACGCTGGAAAACTCACCTGTGGGTTACTCTGCTACAGCAGTATTGGCGTAAGTGGTGAAACCTTCTGCCACAGACAAAGCCAAAGCCTTAGTAAAAACAAACAAACACCCCAACAAACAAAAAACCTGACATCCATAACCCAGAAAAAATACAGATACAAAAATCACATAAAAGTTCTTTGAATCCTGTTCCGAATTCCCATTCCTTAGAAATGTTTTACTCCCTGTGTCATGTTTTTCTTGCTATGGCCAGTAATTTAGCAGTTCAAATTTCAGATCACCTACACCATTTCCTACCCAACTAGTTAACTGACTACTGGTGACCAGAAAAAGGGCCTGAGTCTCATACAGGCAATTGCTCATTCTCTTGATTTAAACAGCATATTTTCCTCCAGTTTGGTATTAAGGTTTGAAGACCAGAAGAAAAGTGTTTGTGTCACCATGACAAAACACTCGCCAACTGCAACTGCTTCAAGAATTTATCCAAACTCCTATGGCAAGATTATTCATCCCTCTCCCTCCCTCTTAGCTGCATATCTACCACCAAAAACCCAAGCAGTATTGGTGCCTTAGAGTACTGTAAATACCTTTCCCAAACTGGCTTTCATTCCCATTTTTCTCTCCCCTGACCTGCTCTGCTTTGCCTGGCAAAAAGGCCCAATGTTTTGTGTTGATCCTCTGCTTAGAATGACTTTAGCTCTCTGCACCTGCCTTTGCTTCTTTCCTCTTTTCCATGTGTTTCCCTCGCTTACAGAGCTTCATGACCTCTGACCTGTGTTACTCAGGAGGTCACACTGGTTCCTGCTGGCCTTAAAATCTATGGATCTTGTGTAGTATTGTCTGCCGCACAGCTGCTTATCTTCCTCCTCACTCATTCTTTTGAGTCTTGCATTTTTCCTCACTGGTATTAATCTCCCCACTGAATTTTTTTTTAAATTCTATCTCAACAACTAATAAATAAATAATTCTGTGGAAATATTAATCTGAACTCATAGCTTTTGTTCACTGCATCATCTTTTTCTCCTTTTATTCCCCATGTGAATATTAAGAGCAGTCAGAATGCCAGTTTTGTCTTACTATTTGCATTTTATATCCTTTTTCACTTTAGCCTGCACCACATAAAGTAAGTGCTAACTCACAGTCTAGGAATGGAGAAGAGGTCTACTAAATAAAAGAACTGAATCATGAAAGCAGCAGGAGGGGCTGGGAGAATGAACTGCCACTTGTGAGCAGAAGCTTTTTGACTCTGCTGCAGTTAGCATCACTAACAGCTACCTATCTTTGACCAGTGACAACCACTTCCAGTTTTATACAAAAATACACTAAAAAGTATAAATTTAAAACAAGAAAACATGATGGTGTAAGTTTTTTCTCTCTCTTAATGGGTCTTTACATTAAGATCAAAGGATTCCAGCAGGGAGATTAGAGAATATTCACAGTTTTAAGATTTGGGGAGCAGAATCCTTCATTTGTTAGTCATGTTACGCCATATGTTTTCAAGCTAATGCCTTTCTCAAGATGCTTATATACAATTTAAAAACTGAAAAAAGCCTCACTGGTAGATTACTTTTACATACAGCATCTGTAAGAGACAGTGTTTTTCATGTAGCACTTTGCATTTTTACCTCTTTGCTCAGCTTGAATCAATTCCATTTTCTGTCAGTGCATCTTAGGATTGCCTTAGGTCATGTAATCACATTAATATAATGGACCAAAATATCACTGTCAAATTCTCTAGTACATTAATTTTATTAGACATCTTGCAACAAAGAAAAAATGTCAAACAAACATGCAATTCAGAGGTCATTTTAACAGTCAAATATCTTTTACTTTTCAGTGAAAGTGCAGTATTTGAATGAGCACTTCCTTTGAAACAATACACCTTCAGGTTTGTTTTGCTGCTGCAGTTGTGAGACCATTCCATTTTCTTTCTTTGTGAAACTGACTTTACAAAACACCTATCACTCAGCAGTGTTTACCTTTTTTGACTTCCAGGCCATTTGCATTTCTTTATTCTTACAGCCCATCAGGCTGTGATTGCTCATGCATCCTAGGGCACAGTACTAGCTCTCTGCACATCACACCCCTCTCATTTCCCCAAACCAACTTCTGCTTAAGACACTAATCAAATCTTTGCAGAAGAGCTCTTCACATTCCAAATAGCTTGCTGACGTTATGTATTAACAGGATATACTTCCCATCCTATTCACTGGAGTTAGGAGTAGCAGGTACTATTATTCCATCTGTTCTTATAATCCAAAGAACGAAAGAGCAAGAATACCACTTGAATGCAAATAACTCTCTTAACAATCAAATGTGTTACAAATATGCTGCTAAAGCAGATTCAAACATTGTAAAATTAAAACAAATAGAAATCCTCCAGAGATTGGGGTGAATATCTAAGATGCTGTTAACTGGCAAAATTCGTGTTTGGCAAACAGGCTAATAGCATTTCCTGTCATATGCCAGCACATTTTCTGCCTATCAGAGATTCGGCTGGAACATGAACGGAATTTTCCTGAGCACTTCCACTAGCTAAGATTCCTCTTTTAACCTCTCCAAGCACCTGCCCGCCTTCTCAAATGTTTATATATATATATATATATATATATATGCCACATAAAACAAAGCTGATGATGATTTTGAAGGCTGCTCATCTAGATTTTCTGCCTAACCTAACAGGTTATGTTATTACACAAACACACACTGCCATTTCTGATAGCACATGCTCAGCCAGAGCAGTTCCAGGTTTTGGTGTAAGTAGTGACTATCAGCGTTGATGCCTATCTGTTTCTGTGTTGCCCCATCAAGCATGGGCAGTTACTTTTATCTTAAATTAAAACTTAAAAGTTCATACCAAGTTATCAACCTGGAATATAATTCACAATGAGCATCAGTGTCTAAGTCCTATCTACTTCCCCATTTCTTAATCTCGCAGTACGAAATTAAATATTGACAGTTATCCTTACCTGCTACTAAGTACTTCCCTGTTCCTCACTTACCCAAACAATCTTTCCATCATTCCAAGTGCTGGAAAAATGATTTATCAAAATGACAGTAACAAAGTACTTAGTTCTAAAAGCTCAAATGTTTACTTTTAAGTGATGGCAAAGCAAGAAGTACTAGCACTCAAGAAGTCTTTAGAATCCAAAATCTTTGCATTCTTTGTAGAAACTCCAGTACTTTTCCATTGCAGAGCACAGTAGAAACTCCTCTTTATGTACCATTACTACCTCACGGAATTGAAGAAAATGTGTCAGGCTTTCCACTGAGTTGAACTGGACAGAAGAGCCTGTTGAAAAGGAATGCAAATGATTACAGAGTGTAAATTAGAATAATGGAAAGCAATCACTGGCATTATTATCTAGAAAGGTGTTTTCAGTTTGTTAGAAACTTGTAAGCAGTAGTGATCCTTGAGAATCTGTAATGTGCCCTAGGAATCTTGTGTGATAAGGCTTGCAACATCTTACCAGTACGTCTCGCTCAGACTCTTCATCTGTCTTCGATGAGACAAAGGCCATACTACGCTTCCTGGTGCCCAGCCTGAGAAGCTAGACATCCCAAACATTTCCAATTATATAATAGGAAAATGCAGTTGTTCTTTGATGCTGCTTGAACTTCATGTATTATGTCTACGAAGAGATACATTTAATGTACTTTCCCAAAATAAGGAATCTCTCTCACAGAGAATGACTGTCCTAAAACAACTTTATAAAAAGGAAAGTGTACACCTGTACAGAAGAAACTGCAGGACTGAACAATAGATATTTGCAATATTTGAGTATCTGCTGGACTGAATTAACTATTGCAATGCATAAATTGAAGGCACTTGTGTCAGCACAGGAGAAGCTGAACTTTTTTCACTGTTAAAAATCAGTAACAAAATAACTTTGTAAAGATAGAAATTTTAGAAGACATCGCCCCATAACAGCACAGACTGCAAAAGGCACATGGAACTGTGGATTTCAGAGTTACTTTAATACATCTTTCATTCTCACTTTCTCCCTTCGGTATCCTTGCACAAAGTAACAGAGCTGCTGAGCTGCCACAACCAGCCCAACACGGAAAACTGCCAGTGAGGGCAGAACTGTCACACATAGCAGATGGTGTCAAGAGAGAGAACTCTCATGAAAATGGAGATGGTTTCTGTTTAAAAAAACAACGAAAACCAACAACAAAACCAAAACAACGAACCACAACAAAATACTGTGTCCAAACAACATTCAAGTGTCTCAAGAACAAAACAGGATACATATTTCAGGATTATTAGATCAGTCAAGATAAATCTTTGTCAAAATGCAGAGAAAACATGTTTGAAGTGACATCCGTTGGCCATTTAGCTTGTTCTTATTACTGGGCTATCATATGCCATCCCAAGAGTCTGTCTTTCTTTGTTACCACCATTTTTCATTTGTGTCACCTACACCGATTCTAAAAAGCAAAATATATTCACTCAACAGACAACATCATTGGTGCCAGTGATAAAACAAACAGTGCTACTTGGGGGTGTTAGACCTTTTAATTCCACGTCATGGTGACGATTTCCCTGCCATTTCCTGAGTTCATGGAGCACAGCACCCAAGCCAGAGAAGTAGCAAATTGCTATTAGAAGCAAGAAGCTGGTGTTCACAGAAGTACAGATAGAGTCTTGTGTGTGAGGATGTGTGTTGTTCCACACCTATGACACTCACAGCAAAACTTCTGACTCCAGTGAGGACAGGATTGTATTTGGTATCTTACAAGCTCGGGCATGTTCAGTACACATAACACAGTACATAATGGAACAAAATGTATGATCTGATGTCTGGAATATATTTAAGTATCATTGACTGCAACAAAGACAGGCAGGCTGCACACAAGGCCCACACAAAAAGTTACATCACAACACTCCTCACACTTAAGAAGCAGCAGTCAGTCACACCAGAAGAAGCCAATTTATTCACTCATTTAGAAGTCATGTTTTAAATGACACAAGGAATGCTTGGATTAAAAAAAATCACAAAATAGTTCTAAGGAAAACTTCAGGTAAAAATGATCTTAAAGGATGCCTGGGATTTTTTTTTAATAAAATAAAATGGCAGAAATTGAGATGAAATGTTTTCGTTAACACTGAGTATACGGTGACATGACAGGCATGACTTCAGCCTGCTCTAGTTTGTTGAAAAAAATGCTTTTTTTGTTCTGAAATGTCCACATTTTGTATGCAAGTAGAGGGAAAGTTCTTAGCAAAGCCCAAAGTTAATTTAACATCCTGTATTGATAGATCATAATTGGAGAAAAGATGTTCTTTTCTTACTTTGGAAATGCTCTTCTCTGTACTGTAATGATTTAACTTACTGACTAAAAACTCTCAACTCAAATGTGAAAGTGTAAGAGACAAGACCAAATAAATCTAATGAAATAATTTTTTTTAGCAGCAGCTAGCAGCTTTCTTTGTTGATTCCTTGGTGTCAAATTTATGTTTTACCTATTGGATTAACATTTTGTTGATTAAACATCAGTATTCCATCAAATACTTTGCCTGAGTGAATAATTAAAATATCTAATCTCTGTAATCTCTATTTTCCAGTAATTTTAGATAACAGTCAACATCTAGCAAAACCACAGTAATTTATACATCCTAAAATCGCCTTCCTCAGTTCTGACACCAGTGTTTGATAATGAAGTTTCTATATGCACAGACAGTAATTTTTCCCCAGTAGGTATGAATCAGTATTTTGGTCCCTGTGTTTCTTCCTCTGACACAGATGATTAATGTCCTTTGCATTTTTCTTTCTCAAGTCTTTCTCCCCTCTCTCCCTTTGCTATTATATTTAATCTTCTGATACCCACTTTGATGTTTTCTTCCTGCATTTTGCTGACTGCTAACTGTTATCCCCTTAAAAAAGACTGGCAGTTTAGAAGCTGTTAAGCAGCCAAGAAAGGTTCCTATACTGTTATCCAAAACTCAGTACCCTGGGTACAGAAGCAAACTTAGTAAATTCAGACACACAGGCAGGGTCTTTCTCTGCTTTCCTACCCTTGCTGTCCTATTCTGTCAGTTTTCTGTCATCTTCATGAACTGTAAGATAAAGTATCAATATCAGAATGAGCTTTTTTTTCTTTCCATAAATATGGGGAAAACACGTGTTGTCTCTTGGTAGTTTTTCCCTCCTGCTTATCAACATCCCTTCTGTCCTTGAAGGCATCTATTTTAGTCCTATAGTTTTGAAACCACTCTGAACGTTTTCAACTTCTTTTTCCATTTTGTTACATCTCTACCAGACCTTGTCTGCTGTGGCTGCTAAGAATCTGAAAATAGTATTTAAGGAGAATTTCCATTAATGGTGCAACTACATGAGTGTCAGATCATAATCTCCAGAGGGTTAGTCAGTGAAGATAAGATTGTCACTTCAGTGCAGAGTCACCATTTTCTGATCATTAAAATAGCTCTTGAAAGATTAGGTCTTAAAAATCCCACCAGTATCTACCTTATTTTTCCCAAGCAAGAAAATACTAGGACTATCCAAAAACACAGTTAAGCATTTTACAACTATTTTACTGGTGTAAATTATCTGTAAAAGAATTTAAATGCTCTTGTAGTTTATGCAACATATTTGAGTAAATTCACAGGCACCAGTAAATCCAGTTTAAATACTTCCGTAAAACAGGTAATGATTATTATCAGATCCGAGGGAAAGATGAACTGATATACCATATCTGGCAAAGTCACAGGAGATTTTATTCTTCTGACTCAAAAGGATCTGGTTCAGCACAGCTAGTCTAGACATGGGCGATGACAGATGCGTAAGCAAAGAGAAGATCTAAGAACAACACACTTGAAGGTGACAGCATTTGATCTGGAGTGCCAGAGGGGAGTATTAATAGAACAAAAATCTGTCTTAAGTGCTTTCAAGTTTCTTGGACCTTAGCCACACTCCTCTCAAGAACTCAGAGAAGACCAGTCACAATCCAGGAGTTCCAATAGGCATTGTCAATTCTGACCAAGAAAGGACTCAGAAATAACAGCCAGCACTTCACATAAACATTTTGGGCCATCCGAATCTTTTAAAAAAGGATGCTACTGAATTGAGGCAATAATTCAGCCCATGCTAGTGATAATTTTGAAAATAACTTTTCTTTCAGATTAAGTGTCCCTATACCTATTACACTGAACATGGACACTAGGACCTGGATTAATACCCGAAATTTACTAACTAAGATGAAAAGCTTACCAGAGTGGTTCAACATGGTACTGGCTCATTATATTCTACGATTATTAAGGATGAAGAAGAAATCTCAGTTAGAGGAATATGAGCTTTTGGCCCATTTAGCCCAAAACTAAAGCTTTCGTATGCCTTATTTCTCTTTAACCTAGACATGTAGTGGCCTGGTACATACAGCTCTTTTTCTTTACTCAGATTAGAATATATCAATGGTTCCTGTTACAGACACATCAAGAAATTATTTTACTCAATATTTTCCTGAGGTTTGAGTGAAATCAAATAACTGCCTTTTGTGTTCTTCAGGTATTTTAAATTTGTATTCATAACATATCAAATAGAAAGAAAAGCTGATGAAGACCTGGTATTTTGGAAAAAGAGATGCGTGTGGACAAATTGCCATTGTAAGACCAGAACTTCATCTGACAAAATACAATGTTTTCCCAGTAATTTTTTTTTTTCCCTCTAAATGCATTCACTTTTCTTCAGGTCTCTCCACAGTTCTTGATTCACTTCACATGATAGAGATGTCAATTCTTTTTTTCTCTTGTAAATGCTGGAGTCCAAGGTCTCTGTTCTTACAAACCCATCAGTAAGAACTCATCTTTTTCTAATGATGAGATCAACCATGTCAGTCAGACACCTAAAGTTAAGGTGGTTTCCACCCACTACAAGATACAGGCCAGCAGATATTTTGGCTAATTGCATTGTGATCGTGTCCATCTCCATCCTAATGTTGAAAGTACCTTTTCCCCAAGAATTAATCTATCAGGAGTCCTAAATTATGCACACTGCGTTTTTTGCATTGGTAATTATGAACCTTCGAAAAAAAATCAAAGGTTATTTATAGCATCATTATAATAAATAAATCTTTTCAGTTCAGAAGCTCCTTAATGGACTATAAGGACCAGATAATTCATACAACAGCTAACATTGCCAGAAGGACACAGAGCACTTCCTCATAGTACCTTAGCCTATGTTTTTTTCCTTTACATATCAGGCATGACTCACCATGGATGATCTATAGGTTCAGTTCATCATCTGCCTATAACTGAAATGTGTATAGCAGTAATGTGGAATTTAATTCATACTTTCACAATTCATTATTCTATTCCATTGCTTCTAGATAAAACACTATATTTGAGAAAGAAACATCTCTTTCTCCACTCAATAAAGGATAGTATCCCTCAGAAGTTCATGTTTTCTTTTTGTCCTCCAATGAGATTGGCAAAACCAATGCCATAAAGCAGAAAAAAATATTAGGTGTTTAGAATAATTCTTCTTTCAAAGTATTCTGTAACAGTGGCCTTTCTTGTTGCACTGTATCTGCATGGGAAAAGGATTTGCAGGTATGATTAAAGACCAAGTATTCATGCCTTTTATTCTAAAGCATCAGTTTCAAGATTTATGCTGAAATCTCAAATTCATGTTTCACATGGTAGAAGGTATTACTCCCACAAAGAACCCAAAGATGTTACACTTTTTCAAGAGACATAGTTCATCTGTTTCTAAATGTCTGAAAAACGTACAATAGAAATATTATCTTATAGCTTTCTTTAAAGCATTGCCCAGATAAGTGATACGAATATATTATTCTCCATTAACCTTCTGCCTACATCATCATCTTATACAGTAACTGGTTTTTGTCTGCTCCTACATACCCTGGGGTTTATGGGTGTTACACAATAACAAATACTTACTACGTGACACATTCTGAATTATTATTTTTCAGGGACCTGGGATTGGTGTATCAAGATATTGTCAGGTTATTCATTTAACAATGTGGCAAAGTCCACCAATGTACTGTAGAAATCCAGCAATGTTTCAATAGCATCTCAGAGAAACAAAATAACAATTTAAATCTTAGTAGCTCTTCTTTTATATAGATGTAAAACGATTTTTTCCCCAGAAGGTAAGAGAGGTATAATTGACATACATGCCAATACTGAGAACTGTGCACATCCTCCCATAAAAGAATCTATCTACAAGACTGAATTTACAAAGAAATTCAGTCTTGTAGTAAGTACTTCTAAAAGTACTTCTATAAGTACTTCTAAAATAAAACAAAAAGGCTGGTCCCATTTTTCTCACAAAAAATATTTTTACATAGCTGTCCAGATGACGTTTCAGTTTCTCAATTAAGTCAATCACTCTATTTAAATATCAGATTACTGAGTTTGATCTTAACCTCAACAGAGGCATATACTAGTATCCTTTCTTCAAAGGCACAAAGACTGCTTTAAAAATAATTGTAGGAGACTATTTCTTGGTATGAATAGAAGGGTGTAGGTTCCCAGCATAAGATTCTCTTTTTAACTTATTATATTACTGTTGTAGACTTGATTATAAAATGATTTGCTTGTATACTCACTCGAAAGGAAAATGGCTCTCTAAGATTATTTCTAACCATTTTAGAAAACCTGAACTTAACGTGCCAAGATAGTGCATAAAAAGTTCCAGGTCCAAACTTGGGTAATTAAAACCAGAACACTTTTAAATTATTGCAGTTTATAGCAAACTGAAATGCAGATTGGTAAAAACAGAAGCCAAGTTATAAATCAAGCTTCAGTTCAGGTCAGAATAGTCTTTTGAAAAACCAACAGCTCCTGTTTTTCATGCACTGGCAAAATCTACAGCAGCTGTGATTCATTTGTTGAGTCTTATGTACAACCTCAGAACAACTTCTAGAGCCTTCTCCTACATTATTATCATGCGGTGTTTGAGAGACTGAATTGTTTTGTTTAAAAGCTTTGTTGTAACTTTGTCAAAAGTGATTTCTGAAAAAAACCAAGATAAAACTGTGATAAAAACCTGAACACTTCCCAAGGTAAAATCATCAGGTAATCTCCTAAATACTTTCACCTCATATTACCAATTCAAAATAGTCCGTCTTCTCTGTTTAAAGCAAAGCAGCAGGTGAAGCCAATGCCTCTTGAAGCTTGATGTATATCACACTGCCTTGCATTTATTGCTTTTGTAAGTAAGACAAGAAAAAATATGATCTAGGAAGATTATCTACCACAGTTCTGTTTGTCAGTCTTTTCTCAGTCTCCAAGAGACCAGCAAAGCAGATTAAACTGTTATAGTGTACCTGATGAATTAAGAAGATGGGTCAGTTATCAAAGGATTTTTTTACAACTTGTTTCACGAAGTAAAAAGGCCAGAAAGCCAATGTTCAAAGCACTCAACTAGGAGTCAATTTCAGTACTCTTGCTAGACTTCTTAGGGGAACACTTTCTGTATCAAACAAGAAGGGGCAATGGTTACAAGTTTTAACAAGCAAGTTTCCAGCTAGATAGACAGGGAAAAATTCATCATGAGCATGGTTAAGCATAGGAATACCCATCCCTGAAAGTATGCTGAATTTGACTGGACAAGGCATTGAGAAACCTTATCTAACTTGGAAACTTGTCCTACTTTGAACAGAAGGTTGGACTAAAGACCTCCAAAGGTCCGACTGAACCTATTGTTAGCCTATGATTCTGTGCGACAACATTATCATCTGGTTTCTTCTGAAGTGATTTTCCAGTTTCAGAAAAACCTCGCTTACAGATAAGAAATACAGACATTAGATACTTAGAATTGGCTTCCATGGCATGCAGTCCCTAATAGTTGTTTATTCCCTCACCCCTACCCTTCTCCGCCTCCCCACAATATCTGGCCCTCTGAAAAGTGATTTTTGTTTGGCTCTTGCTGGCCACATCGCTCAAGTCTCAATCAGTCATGTGACATTCTACCTTCTACCCTGCTGATAGTCAAATAACAGCAGGTAGAGGATTTTGGAAAGCAAGAGGAAGGAAGCCTATACCTCAGCCGTGGTATGCAGTTACTGGAAAATACAGCTTAGCAAATCCTGCAGACAGAACTGTGTACTTCTTTGTAAAGTAAGTATGTAAAGCAAACGCCTAGAACTTTACAGTACTGGAAGGTACTTCCAAGTACTTTGTCTGTAAGCCATAAAGAAGAGAAAACATTGTAATAGCTGCACCTCAAAATACCCCAGAGATTGAAAAATATTATGGATAGACATTTTTGTCTACAATCTCACTTCTCTTCCAAAGTACAAAATACAAAGAAAATATAGTTCATTTCTCTTTTAAACTCACATAAATGGGGACATAGTGTAGTTGGTGAATATTCTACTACAGGTAAGGAGGAAAAAATATATATTAGATGTCAGGGGTTTGTTTTTGTTTGTATGTGGTTTGTTCGCTGGAGGTTTTTAAATATTTCAAGTACTTCTCTTTCACATTACTGTCACCATTATTGATGGTATGATAAGTTACTACTTCAATAATACCCAGTGCAAAAAATTCAGATATACAGAATCAAGTTCCTTAAGCCATACCATTTTTGCTAGAAACAATAAACTTGGGGTTCCCAGTTTACATCTTCACTTTTCAACCACTAATGTTATTCATCATCTTTTCCAGCTTTTCTCCAAAAACATGAAGATGAGAATAGTAAAGTTTTCTAGTGAACATAGTTTCTGACATAATTGTCTAGGTCTAACCAGAACTCGGGGTTCTGATGTGGGGTACACTACAGAACAGATATATTATTGTACAATGGGCTAGATTTGTTGTTTGGACTATGTTACAAAGTATCTTCAATGGTTCAAATACGCATATGAGATCCCTGTCCTGAAAAGTTTACAATTTAAATTATAATGGAAGACTGTCATAAATATGCACTTGCAGTGTTTTCTAGTAGCTTAATTTTACACTTGTCTAGGATGGTACTGACATATATAATAGCTAAGTTTCATTTTACTGGAATGATTCACATGGATTTAAATATTCTCCTGTTGAGTCAGCTATTTCAGCACCACAACTTCATACTGGTGCACAGTACAGCAAGATTGACTAGCAAAAAACCTGAAATTAATTACTCTTCTATCATTTTCCAGGACTAGTAAAGCACACAAAGTAAACTACTTTAAAGATAATTTATGCAGTTTTACATTCAGATTTTATTTAGCACAAAGTAAAACAGCGATGGCATTGTGTATGTGCCTGGTTCTCTGGAAACACAACTAGAGGGCAAACCAATGCAGCAAATCCATCTATGGGTTATGGGCCTTCTCATAGCATTTACAAAATTTCATTTATGAGACTTAATGAAACACTAATCCTGAGACACTTGCTTGCAAAGGAATTTCCTCCTGAAATAGGAGTTTGCTTTTTACAGTTTATTTTAAAAAATCTGGTCAGACTGTGAAACTTGAGATGCTTCTCCTCCTCAGACCTGTACGCCAAAGATTTGAGATCCACAAGGCAGAGATGTGAAAATTGAGGCGGTGGTTAAATTTTTTAAGTATTATACTGCATGTTCAGCAGCTTTTTTTTCGTATTGGTAGACTAATTATAGTAGGTGTTAACAAAAATTTATATATGGAACAACATTACTGTAAATATCCAATTTATTAATTTTTATTATAATATATATCTTTAATTTTGCATTATCGCCATTGTCTGTTAATGGTTACTTTTGCTACAATATTACTCTACACTCTTGCTGTAACTGTTTCCATTCAGGACTGAGCACCCAGACGGTAGGGTGGCAAAGACCACACATGCTAAAGAACCATTATTTTGTAGCCATATTCTTATGAAATATGGCTACTAGCCAAACTAGTAGCCATATTTCAGGAGATGTCAACGTGGCTGTTCATTTGTTCAGCAGAGAAACACAACTCCTATATGCTATAACCTTTGTTACTTTTCAATTCATATCAAAGAGCAGTTCAATCCGATTTTTTTGATATAAATAAATGTGAAAGCAATCTACTACATAATCTATTTTTTGTAACTTTAAAGACCATTTTCCACCAAATATTCTGCCCTGGCATTGAAGATATTAAGCCTGTTTGCTTCTATTAAAAAAAAACCAAAACCAAACCAGAAACAAAAAAACAAGTGAGACAATAAAGCATTTTCTGCAGAGGTTTCTCAGCTTAACTCTTTGCAAAGTACAAGTCGGGCCTATGTACAGAAGCATTAAGAATTACTTAAAAGTGCGGATGTACTTTTATTTTACGATGACTGACAAAGATTAGATTCACTTCTGTTTTCTGTCTTACTGCCTCCCATAGCAGACCTGGCTCGGCACTGTTACCCACGCCAGTGCAGTGTTATCTGCCACTGGGGTTTGAGCTGGTCACTCTGACTTCACACTGTGGTCAGTCAGGGTCGTCCCTTTGTAGTGTAATCACAGGCGGTAGAGGCAAGAATACCAGATCAAGTGCAATAGGCACTGTTCAAATCATACAAGTATTACAGATAGGGTTTAATGTGCAATCAATGTAAAAATGCAATACTGAAAACACAAAGTTACAAGCTCGGTCAATTACACAAAGGTCAGAGCATCTTCAGGAGTATTTCCACACCACCCTTTAAATTAGATTACATGAGATTATTTAGCAATATTTATGTATCTTATTTTTTCATCTAAATCCAGAAGACATTTCTCTATGCTATGATTTTTTTGAGACATTTAACTGACTACTCAAAATTATATGAATTTATTTTGTTAACTACATCAAAATAGCAAAATGTTTCTAATTTGGACACAGGAGAGTCAACCATACTGAGCTCTGAAAAACGTTGCTATTGGGTCATTTAGATCAACCCAGGCCCTCATCAGCGTCATCATTTCTCCCCAGCACTCTTTCCCTCCCACACATAAATCAATTCTATGCCACCTACTTTTCTTTTTCCTTTCATATTTCTTGCATAGCCCTTGCATCCACCATTAGGTATTTCAGACCACTAAAAAACCACTTACTCATAAAATTCCCTGGCAACAGCTGCTTCTCCTTCAGCACACAGCTCTCACAACTTGTGTTCGTGGCAAGGATGTGGTGTTTGGCTGCATATTACTCAGGTCAAAGCTCCTAAGAGGCTGAGCAATGGAGCCACTACCACGACTCTGATAGTGCTGGGATCCCTTGTAATAAAATTATTTCCTGAGAGCACAAAAAGATACTTTTGTTCGAAGAACAGAAAGTATCACTTAACACTGATGGTTTAATGCATAGAGCAGTTAGGCTTTTTATTTTTCTTAATTTGTTTCTCTACATTTTCACTTAGCCTTACACCACCTAACACATGTAAGGGCAGCGGTTGCTGCTGTAAGATGACTGAGGTTTGTTTTTTTTTTTTAATCTGTATTTTCCTTGGCAAAATTACAATAGACACCACAAAACTCAAAGTTGAAAAGTAGCCCACTAAACATATGTGTTTCATTGCTTGCCTCAAGGAAAACAGAAACATACCATATCACATATGATCACAGCACAACTTTCCTACTTGCTTTCAAGCATTCCTACTGAGTTCAGTTGATAATTTTATACTCCATACCTGAAATAACATGAAAACAAACCTTCCAAAACAGCTTATGGTTCAGCCATTAAGAAATTGTTTGGATTCCCTTAAAAACACTCTTCTTCCATACAGCTTTGGGACCTTTCATGAACTAAAGGTGAACAAGAGCTATTTTAATCTTTACAGGTGGCTAATGGTTATTAAAGGCAGTAAGGGATTGCATGAGTACAAGAATTGGACTAGTCATACTGTTTTCCAAAGACTGTCTTCCTGAAATAGCAATCTGCAAAATGAATGTGCATATCACACTTACTGTAACAACTGAATAAGCTTTTCTTTTAAGCCACTCTCCTGGAATTACAATGTGAAATACCTAACACCAACATTTGCTCTGCAACTTACATCTGTTCTTCAGCTGACATCTGCTTCTGAATCCTTGTTATTCTTGGTCATTTTTAGCAAACAGTATGTCATCATTACAAGTATGAGAAAGCACAGACATTCTAAGCCATATAGTAACTGTTTCTTCTGGTTTTCTATATACAGATAGTTTAAAAGTACTGCTTATTTGCTTAATGTTTAGTTTTCACTCTGGCTTGAATACAGTAATTCTTGCTTTCTGCTAGCATGATCCTAGAAGAGGCTAAAGACTCAGACTCAAGTAAGAGACATACACTGAAATTTAGTTAGGATATAGATGACCAATTCCAAAATTGCAATCTCTAATGCTTCTATTAAATACCTGCATTGGTCTGGGACTGCTTTACTTCATGGGCTCTTCAAGCTTTTTGTACTAACATCCCTAAGGTAGCTAGAAGTCTGATGTTCTGTGAACCTTGAAGCACCTTATTAATCTCAACCAAGCTGAAAAACTGGATCATTTCTTATGCTGGCCACCACAGAATAGCAACTCTTCTTTTGTCTTGCCAAGGGGGCCTTGATTTGGTAAGAGGTTCCTAGGACATGCTTCCTAAACTGGGCTGTACAAAAAGTTCATTGGTAGCTGCTTCTTTCTATTACAAGATGGCTAGATGCAGCCACTGCATATATAATTTTCTTCCCACTTCTCCATGCTCTTCATACAGTAGCTTGATGAACATTGGGCCAAGGTATGGGAAGCTACAAGGAGAGTGACGGAAGAGTATTTAAAATAATAGCATTCTCCTTCAAAATTGCTCGAATTCCCACGCCTCTGTCTTCTTTTTTAACAGTGCTCTGGGAGGCACAGAAAAAAAAATTTCATTAATACAGTAAGAAAAAAAGAAGTTTGATTCTCTAAAAAGCAGAAAAAAACTTCTACTATGTAATACACACAGGCTCTAAGCATATTAAAAAGATAAAAGTATGCCTGGGAATGTCTCCAGGCAAGCAGTATGGAATAATTCACATCCATACCAGCAAACTTTTCTCTGCTTTTGAGCAGGCTGGCTGCAGGCAAAGTGCCTGTTGGAAAGAGTACTTGGAACAAGCTAACTCATGAACTGAGCTTAGAAACTATTTGAGGGTTGTCCAATGATCAGCAAGAACCATACTCACAAAATAACAGGTTAATCCTCTTCTAAAACAATTTAAGGCACTGTTTAATGTCCTACATATCCACGTAGTATCTGAAATGGAACTGAAACTGAGAACACTTTGACTTTCCCTCCCTCAGCTTCTCACCTAAGACTAATGGCAAGGCAGTGGTTACTGTCATCTTAAATTACATGTTGCAAAAAAAATTCCCTAAACACTCTTTTCCAGATGACCTCGGACTACTTGGGAAAAACACTTACTGAACTTCAGGCTGACATTTGTTTGTCAAGAGTAGTTTTTGAATAAATTTATTTCTCCATTCCAGAAGTTACAATGTTTATCATAAATTTTTCAGAATGATTCAGAAGAACTAGTGAAATTTTCAAAGCCCTATTAAAAAGTTAGGGAACTAAATCCAGTTCTAAGTTACTTATGCCTGGTATAAACTGAAGTTACTGAAGCAAGGCAAAATAAACTCATCATCTGGATGCTCTTAGCCTGAAGCAAATACCAGTAGAACATGGTAGTTTGAATATCAAGTTAGTTCCTCTGAACTATTATCTTTTAATTTACTTTCAGTATGTTAAAAACAGACCAGCCCTGGTATCTCAGTTCACACGAAGTGCAGTGTCTCACCAAATTAACAGAAACAATCCCAAAAGCCTAAAAGCTTTATGGACTCCAGGTACAACTGGCTGTCAAAGGGACTTGTGTTTCCCTGAGAATACATTGCTTATCATAATTAGACTGAAGTTCTTAAGTCTGCCAGGCAGCTCTGAAAAAATTGTTCAGTGTCATTTTGTCATATCAATGGCCTTTGTTTCTTTTGATTATTTATTTTTAGAGAATAAAATATCCTCCTAGTATTAGTGTTGCTTGGGCATACTGGGATCTTCCACCACACAGATAATTCAATATGATTTGAAGATGTGTATGAGATTAAAGCTTATGCTAGTGTATCTGAGTTTGCAATAGAATAAAAAAAAAATTAAAATAGCTTGCTAGAAACTTCACTTTATAGTAAATATTTTAATATAAAATGTTACTTAAAAATTTTTTACATAGCAACCAAATCATTAGGAACTATACTCTTCACAAAACAAATTTATGTAAGAAGTGTACTTTTTTAGACTTCATGTACAAGTTCTGGCGCTACTTACATTTCAAGATCAAGATCTATGATAACCATATACCCTAAAAAAAAAAATCAGAAAGCAATAGAGGAATTTTGGGCTTTAAGTTCTTTAGAAATCACTTTCTGCTGCTTTCAGTCATGGAGAATATTACATTTTAAGTGGTACATACCCAAAGGCTTTCCTTCCTGTGTTGGTAACTCCAGGTCACTGGAAACTGATACTTCATCAACACTAAATTTTGACAGTTCTATCCCAAGATATGTAACCTGTATGAAGAAATCTAGATGGATAACTGATTGTTTTAATTAGTAATTTTTTTGGCTTTTTTCTGATAGGCATAAAAGCTTCACTTTTCTTATAAAACTGAGTTTATGCACTTGTAAGTCTAATCTGCATCTGTCAAGATCAAGGAGAAATTATGCTAATTTGAATTCTAAATTAAAAAACACTCAAGCATAATACAGCCCATCTGCAAAACCCTTTAAACTCTGCCAGTGTTTTTGCAACAGTTGTGCATGACACCCTGATATTTCAGTAAGTTTGCTCCTTTTTATTCAAACTACCTTTCAGCTTTTTCTATCAATCCTTATCATCTCTAAAGCTACTCTTTCAAATCCCTGCTAGTTTACAGTCTGAGCATTCCATATTCTTTCAACACTCATAACTAGTTCATCACTGTACAGCTACAGCTATGTAGCTCTTTCTTTGTTGTTCATTCATTACAAGTAAAAAGACATTTAAAATTTAGGTTTGTACCCCTTTTGCTTTAAGAGCAGTAAGGAGATCTAGATTAGTGAAACTTGTTATAGCCACTCATTATTGCTAACTTTGGGAATCAAATCAGGCCTACCTTATTCCACACATACTTCCATGTCACAGAAATATCACTTCCTAGTATATCTTTAACCCACTGAACTGGATTCTGCAGTATTTGTCCCTTACTGGTTCTGATCTTGCCATTCTTTAAGAGTGTAGCTTTATGACTAAATTCCTAAAAAAAGAGTAAGAAATAATTTCAATTAATAAATTAACAAATATTAAATAAGATCCTTGAAACATGAAAAATGTCAAAGAACAATATAGCTAAAAAGCTGCAGTTTATTATGTTTTTCTCTGAAAAAAGGTTAAATAACTTAATGCCACTATTGTAAACCATGTAAAGTAAGATGATTTATTCTGCCTGAACAAGACGCTTTAGCCAATCAGAGGACAAATCTCCCTGTGCATGTTTGTCAGAACTGTATTTGTATCTTAGTTCCTCTTATATATAACAAAGCTTTAAATAAATTAATTTGCAATAGTGAACTCAGGCATTTACATGAGGCAAATCAGTGTAACAAGAAACTGCTACATGAAGTGCATGTACATCAGAGTGAAGTTTCAGCAACCATTCAAACATGAAACAGATTTGCACAAAAATTTCACTTATATCAAGGGATATCACTTACATGTTTTAGGAGTAACCTGACAGCCTTACCATACGCAAAATTAAGTACAAAAGAACTTATTGTTAATGCCTCTTTCATAATGTTAATACAGCCCAGTTCTGCAAACATATACAGCTCTCCAGAAGCACAAGTTATAGCTGTTTATAGCTGAGTAAGTAATGGTTTTGTCATATTGGCGTCAGGTGGACAAACACAGTCAAACAATGCAACAATTAGCTATTGATGAACTCTGTTGGAACTTAGTAAAGTCACTTATCATTCATAAGGTTAAACAATCCAAATAAGAGAATGATGCACCAGCAAATATTGAACCACCTCCTACCTTATCTACTGACTTGGGGTGGCTTCAAGAATTTAAATTAAGATGATTAACCCAAATATTTCAATGAGCACTCAATCGAGTTCACAGTTTCACAGCCTTCAACAGTTGCATGTTGCCTGCCCAAAGCTAACCTTAAGTAAGGACTATGTACCAGCTGTATATTGTTATCAAGTACATCTCTAAAATGACAAAGAAGGGAAATTTACTGATCATCTCCTCTTCGCAATGCAACAGACACTGGCTTCTAAATTTTGATTTCTATAGCACTGTCTTACAAGACATAAATGAGTGTCATATTCATCCTAGTAAAGATCACTGACTTCTCTGCATGCCAAACACCAGAGCATTTACAGCATGGGGTTATAATTCCTTTGGATCCCCATGCATCAAGCTGGTATCACAGACAACTGTCTTGAAAAATTACAGTAAGCATACTGAACTCTTCATCCTTCCACTTAGTCATCTTGCAGTTCAAAGGAATATTACATGTTTTTTAAAAAAAAGAAGCATGTCTCCATACCTATCATATGGCCTAATGTACAGCCTTGTGACTTACAGTACCCAATGTTCCAGACCACAAGGCCATACGAAATGGCAGCTCTCAGAAGAAAAGCATTTCTGAGCAGATTATAGATGTAGAAAAAGGAGCTCTTGCTACATTAACTAAACTGGTGAGTTGGCTGAAAAGAACTTTTCATGTTTTTATCAGTATACTGCCCTGGAAATTAGATAGCTGTGTTGGTTTTGCACAACCTGGTTTTTGGTAGGAGGGGGACCACAGAGGTGGCTTCTGTGAGGAGCCGCTGGAAACTTCCACCATGTCTGGCAGAGCCAATCCCTGATGGCTGTGAAGATGGACATGCTGCTGGCCAAGGCTGGGCCAATTAGAGATGTTGGTAACACCTCTGTGGTAACATTTAAGAAGAAAATCAAAACAAAGTGGGACACAGATTTTTTCTAGCCAGAGAAGAGGATGAGTTGAGAACATGTGAGGGAAACAACCTGGGGACACCAAGGTCAGTGGAGAAGGAGGGGGAGGAGGTGCTCCAGGCACCAGAGCCGAAGTTCCTCTGCAGGCCGTGGTGCAGACCATGGTGAAGCAGCTGTGCCCCTGCAGCCCATGGGGATCCACGTGGGATGCAGAGATCCACCCGCAGCCCGTGGGGGAGGTGCCCATGCCAGAGTGCATGGATGCCTGGAGGAGGCTGTGATCCAGTGGGAGACCAAGTAGAGAGAGGGCCTTTGCTTCCAGGCTGGAGCAGCCTGTCCTTGGAGGACTGCACCCTGTGGAAGAGTGACCCATGCCGCAGCAGTTTTGGGAGGACTGTTGCCTGTGGGAGGGACTCACACTGCAGCAGTTTTGGCAGGATTCCTGCTTGTGAGACTGGACTCATGTCGGAGAGGTTCATGGAGGACTGTCTCCTGTGGGTGGGACCCCATGGCATAGCAAGAGAAAGACTCCTCTCCCTGAGCAGTGGAAGATCTCGGGTGACAAACTGACCAAAACCCCCGTGCCCTGTCTCCCAGGGGACTGGGGAAAGAAAAGGTGTTTTGAGGGCTTGTTTTTACCTCTTATTATCGTCCTCTGATTTTACTAGTAATAAATTCACTTTGTACTTCTATGTTGAGTCTACTACTACTGAGCCTGTTTTGCCCTTGCAGTGTTTTCTCCCAGTCCTTATCTCAACTCATGAAGCCTTCATTAATTTTTTTTCTCCTCTGCCGAACTGTGGCAGGGGAGGGCAAGCGAACGACTTTCGTGGGTGTCTGGCATTTGGCCAGTGTCAAACCACAACACTAGTTCACATCCAGGAATTCAGTCAATGATTCCTTCATTTGGTCAGCACTAAGTCAGGCCCCTGGCAGCTGCAAATCTGCTCTGCATTTGTAGGGACAGGGACATGCTTTTGTATTAATAAAAAAGGCTTTTCTTTTTTTATCAAATATGGTTCATACCATACTGTAAGCTTATAGAACCAGCAAGCATGTAAGCAAGTAATTTTGCATGTATTCATGCCTATTACAGCACTATGAAATCCTTGATGTCACATTTTTTATTCGAGGGACTTGACACTTGTTTCCAAGAATGACATTAAGTCATGACAACAATTACATTCCTGCTCCTTCCAGTATGAAAATCAGGTATTACACAATGTAGATCAGCCAAAGATTCCACGCAGGTTCTAGCAATAAGAAATATCAGCAAACTGGTAAAGCAAAGTTAAACACATATTTTACTTATGCAATATTCTGGGCCTTAAAATTATGGGCTGACAGAAGACTTCATCCATAGCATTTTCCTTTTAATCTTATGAACAGTTATCTATCACCAATGAATAAAAACATTCACTAGTAAGTGCTGAAGATGCAGACTAAACCACGAGAACTGCTGTTTCCCCATTTTAGTGTGTGGGGTATTTTCATTATCCACTAATATTAATGTTATTATTTCTCAACAATTACCTGCAGTCTGAATTCTAAAACATTTTCTCCCGGCTTTATCCTTCCCAATTCAAGCAGATCTATCAATTGATGCTTTTTCCTAGTCCTCCGTCCGTACCTCACTTGGCTTTGTTCCCATTCCTGATTACTATAGCTCTGTGAAGATTTCTCACTCACATTTACTGGAGAATCTGTATTTGAGGTAAGATTAGTAAGCACCAGGTTGGCATTAAATGAATTCTCGCTACTCTGAAAGACCATTTGCTGCATAGTATCAGAGAAGTTCTTTGTAGATGCTAACAAAATGACTTGCTGTGGCTGCTTCTGCTGGAAAGCTTCTTTCTTATTCACATATGCGTGTAAATCCTCATGTGAAAGAACCTGCTTGCAGTCACTGGCTGTCTGACAGACATTCTTATTGACAAGAGTGCATCGGGGTTCTACAATATTTAATGTGTTGGTCATTGAAGTGAGATTTAAAGACTTGTTTCCTTGTTCTACAATTGCTACACAATCAATGTCTTTTTGCTGTGAGCACTTTGCTTTAGTAGTGGAAATAGCAGGTTCTGAAGGCAATGTCATCACTTCCACAGCATTTGTCAGCTTTGACATGTTGTCAGAGGGATATTCTCTTAACCTGTTTTCAGATGCCAAAGCATGATCAGAAGCCTTTTTGCTTGTAATTGCTTCTTTATTTGTCCCCGTCTTATCCAGGTAGATGTGTGGATGCTGGATGCATTCCTGAGCCGAAAATCTATTTTCTAAAGAGGCATGTGCTTCTACTCCGTTTCCATTAGGTGTGTTGGCACCAAGCCCCATACTAAATGTTACTGCATTAGGACACATGATTTCATTATCAGTTAAACTTTGTCTTGTATCACTTCCATGAAAAACAACTAAGTCTGAGATTTGCTTCTCTGATGATGAATTGAACATTGGCTTTGTTTTTCTGTAATTTCGTATTTTCTGCACTAATTTTTCCTGGTTTTGGGCAACAGCCAACAGGCTCTTTTGCCTAGAAGCAAGGTTAACTAATTGTTTCCTCAGTGCACCTTTTTTAAATGATTCCACTGAAGCCCTATAGAAAACAAAAAATAAGGACATTGGGGTTACTGTAAATACAAAATTAAAAGAGCTTAATAGATGTAACCCACAAAGAACAAGAGTATTTTTCAAAGGATTCTGCCAACATTTAAAATTTGAACAATATTTTTATCGTGTATGAAGTTTAATGTTCAAATCCCAAGTTTATGGACAACAAAGTGCAGAATCCCACAGTAGGATGCAGAATTAAGATGCAAGCGGGAATCCCATAGAATTAGGATGTTAATCATCAAAACTTCAGAAACAGCCTTGCCTATACCACTCCTTAATTCGAAGGATATATACTCCTATACCACCCTCAGTACAAAAAATCAAAACTGTTACTGTGTAATCACTGACTGCTCTTTTATCACTACAAATCATAGCATTGCATTGAATTCAATGTCTTCGAAGGTCTACTTCAGAGCCTTTTAAAATGAGCTCGGGATGAGCTACTGAAGGACGATACTACAAGGATTTTTTTATGGTGTACACAACAAAAGATTTCATAAAGCTACAGTTGTAATAATACCACATGACCTTTAAGTAAAGAGGACAGAACAGTTTAGGATGTTGCCTGTGTAATCTGGGAATGCCGCACCCTTCATCAGACCCTGTTCCCAGACTGAGCCTCCTTCCTGTGAGACTCCTTCCCTAGGGGGCTTTACCTCCTTTCTGCTGGAAGGGAATTCTTTATTTAACCCACTTTCTTTGGCACAAGAGCCATCAGCTCAGCATAATACTCTTTTCTCCTAATTCCCCCTCATGGGATAAGTGGTATCACTACCACTCTGGCATCATTTTGGGAAGATAGAGAAGTAACACAGGTTGTGGGAAAAGGAATTGCAGTATGGTTTGCTTATAAGCCCACTCACTGCAGAGGTGCCATGCAGGTTACACCATCCCAGTCTCAAAAGAGACTGTTGAGGGGATCAGGACAAAGGCACACTAAGACTAGATGGCTCAGAAAAGGACAGAAAAAACACAGTTCGATAGTGTTGCTGTCTGTAGTGTGATACTGCCTGGTATCGTATGTGCTTAGAATACATGATACTATCAACATATCAGCATACAGTCTAATCACTGAGTAATCCATGACAACTACGGACTTCAACACAGGCCAGTGAGGCTTCACACACTTTTCTAGAAGTTTTTCCTCTGTGAACTTCTGCTGCTTTATTGTTATACAGATACAGAAGAAGCTGCAGTGTGACTAAAATGACAAAGTAACTAACAAATATGACACTTCTTTTTTTGCTAATTTTTGTCAGGTAAGAGATATAACTTAGCACCTTAGTACAGAAGAGGCTAGTACCTACGTCTTAATACAGAAAAGGAACAATGTCTCCCTGAGCAAACTAACTGAACAACTGGAAGATGGAAAATTTAATGATGCCTCCTGATCTTCTATGGCTTGTGTGACAAAAGTTATAAGCCAATTAATTAAAAATAAGATGTTTCCTATAAAAATAATAAAAAGGAAATAGAATGTGATTTGTAATATAGCTCATTGCTACTGATGGATGGCTGTTGCATTAGCTGCAGGGTATCTGCAATACCCAGAATAATTTATCACTTCACTCTGGAACACAGTCTCACTCTCAATATTAGAAAGCAGATACGTTTGTGTAGCTATTAATTTCACTGTCCTTGTTTCTTAATTCAGTCATTATTCTGTTCACAAGGATGATTTGGAACCCTAACTCCTCTTCTCATGAAATATTTTTTTTAATTATCTGTGTAATCTGTGTATGTTACATTTTATAGCTGGCCAAATGGCTTGTGACAGAAATATTTCAGTCTCTTTGTTCAACCAGCCTGTACATTTTGCCATGGGACTACCTGAAAGCTGTATACGGCTGCTTTTTCATGACCAACCAAATCCTGCCCACACAAACAGAATGGAAACATCCTCATCAGCTGGCCTAGAAGCATCTGTTGAATAAACACTACATTGTTAGGTGAGCACTTACCACATGACCAGCCTTGAGGTAGTCCTTCTCAAAAGGAAGTAAATGAGGCCTTGTGAGACCTAGCATCATGAAGCTGATAATTCACACAGTCCCTGCTCACACTAAGGTGAGCAATCTTAGCTCACATTTCAGTTGTTCTCACAAAAAAATGAATGTCTGCAAGCATGCTTCAAGTAATTTCTCTAAATGGCTCTTGTGGCTGTTAGCTTAACACTCCAAATCTAGGAGTGTTAAAGAAACAAACCAGAGGTAGGGACACTCCAAGTAGTGTCTTGAGTTTCTACTACTTTCCTCCACGATACTGCAAAAGGGATGTAATTGCTCAATACCTCCCTTTCCTAATTTCTGCTTAGGTATCATGGCTCCAAGCGGGGAAAGTCCTGCTTATCAAACCTGATTTCTTTTTACAACAAGGTAACCCACCTAGCTGACCAAGGGAAGCCAGGTGATGTAATCTTCTTAGATTTCAGTAAAGCTTTTGATACTGTCTCTCACAGAGAGTAGGGGGGCTCCACAGGCTCCATCTTAGGCTCTGTGTTCTTCAACATCTTCATTAATGACTTGGGTGCCTGACTGGGAGGGATACTAGGCAAGTTTGCAGACAATACAAAACTGGGAGGAGCTGTTGACTCCCTTGAGGGCAGGGAGACCCCACAGAGAGACCTCAACAAATCAGAGGACTGGGCAATCACCAACCATGTGAAGTTCAATAACGAAAAGTGACAGATTCTGCACTTAGGATGGGGCAACCCCAGATGTACTGACAGACTGGGGAAAGAGATGATGGAGAGCACCACCATGGAAAGGGACCCGGGGGTCCTGGTGGATAGTAAGTCAAATTTGACTCAGCAGTGCCCTGGCAGCCAGGAGGGCCAAGCGTGTCCTGGGGCCATCAGGCACAGCATCGCCAGCCAGGCAAGGGAGGGGATTGTCCCACTCTGCTCTGCACTGGGGCGGCCTCACCTCGAGTGCTGGGGGCAGGTTTGGGTGCCACAGTGTAAGAAGGCCAATACTAGAGAGCGTCCAAAGGAGGGCAACAAAGATGGCGATGGGCCTTGAAGGGAAGCTGTATGAGGAGCAGCTGAGGTCACTTGTTCTGTTCAGCCTGGAGGAGACTGAGGGGAGGCCTCATTGCAGTCTTCAACATCCTCACGAAGGGAAGGGGAGGAACAGACTCTAATCTCTTCTCTGTGGTGACCACTGACAGGATCCAAGGGAATGGCCTGAAGTTGTGTCAAGGGAGATTTAGGCCGGATATAAGGAAAAGGTTCTTCACCCAGAGGGTGGATGGGCACTGGAACAGGCTCCCAAGGGAAGTGGTCACAGCACCAAGCCTGACAGAGTTCAAGAAGTGTTTGGACAATGCTCTCAGGCACATGGTGTGATTCTTGGGGATGGTGCTGTGCAGGGTAGAAGTTGGACTTACTGATCCTTGTGGGTCACTTCCAGCTCAGCATATTCTGTGATTCTGTATTTTTCCACACATTTTGTATTGTTCCCTACCTAATTTCAATGCTCACTGTGAGCACAGCAACTGACTAATATCCATTAGTTAAACCTTTAAGTTCTTTCTTCATGTAACAGAGATAACTGAAGCCAATACTGATCATGCTTCCAAAAAATCTGAATGTAAACCACATAGATTTACTTTCATACCTATATGTTGATCTCCTAACAACTTTTATCACTACTACTGCAAAGAATAGCTTTCTATGAATACAATACTTGTATTCTACTTACCTGTATTTTTTAGCAAGGGTATCCCTCTCTGCTTTCTGGTTTGCAAGTATTTCATTCAAAGTGTCTTGTATCTGAGACAGCCTTTGCATATACACATCTGTTCAATATTTTGAAATAATCAAAATGATGATGGCAATAAACAGTAGAAAATAATTACATTAATAGCATTTTCAATGTAGCAAATACACAACTAAATTGTGAAGACACCGTTAGAGCAGTACCTTACACTGTAATGCATGCTGGTAGCTCCTTACAATTGGAGTACTTATAATGAAGTTCTTATAGAAAGAATTAAAAACAAGTTTAACTTAAAAAAATAGCTATAGTACGGGAAAATTTTGAAGTGCAAGTACCTTGTTTAGGAAATTACTAAGAGAAAAAAGAATAAATTAAAGAATTACCCTATGGACGATAAGCACTGAAAATTTTCAAGCTCTTTGTGTTGCAAGCAGCTACAGAACATGACAATTATACTGAGGCTACCTGCAGAAGTTACACAATCTTAACAAGATGCCTGAAACTTTCATTTGAAGTATTACAAAGTAGTTTAATGAACCCAGACTGTTTCAAGTTACACACAATGGTAAAAGTGTATCTATCCCAGTTTTACATAGTTTCTAACTCATAGTGTAAAGTTAAATGAAAAGTCCGGTTTTGTTAGCTATATTTTTCTACAATAAGAAGAGCAATTATAAATTCTTCTTTATACACCCTATCTCTGAGACATAACATGAGGGTTAGAAGCCACATCCAGTGGATAGCACTGGGATAATTAGCTAAAACTGTAATCTAATTCCTGAGATTCTAAAAGTCAATGCAAGCTTTACATAACCAGGAAAAATGAATTAGAATTTATAAAATGTTTCCCCAAACCTTTTTCACAGTCCCTAGCAGCATTTGCCTACTCAGTAATTGTGGTAGGTTGAGCCTGAGCTGATGGATAGCTCGTTTGACCAGTGGTGCTTTTCGAAATTTCCATATTTAAACCGGAAGAGACAGGAAATTCGTTCTCTCTTTGGGAGTTTGGCTGTTCCCGCAGGATGGGGGGGGGAAAATGTCTATTGAGGTTTCGCTCCTTGGAGCGGCCTCGAGCCCCCCCCCCCTTCCCCGATGCCANTTCCCGGTGGCAGCTTTAATCCTGGACGGGGGCTGTCAGACTGGGGCTGAGATGGTTTTGGGAGACCACGGATTGCAAAGGAAACCTCTTTTCTCCTTAACTAGTGGAGAGATTCTTAAAAATTGTAGATACTGACTAAGTATTATGTAATGTCCTTTGTGCTGGTTTTGGGGAAGAAGAAAGGAGGAGGGGGGTGTGAGAGTAAAAACAGGGATTTTGCTTTGATTTTCTCATTATTTTCTTTTCTCTTTTAATTCTGTTAATAACCTTTTCATTTTCTTTAAGTTTTGAGCCTGTTTTGCATTACTCCAGATCTCCTATCTCACAAAAGATAAAGAGGTGAACTGAAACCACTACAGTAATATGTAAATATTGCTCTTATTAAGGCAGCTTAATAGAAAATTTGAATCTGTTATTTATAGTAGGTTTCACTGCATGGAAATGCCTTGAGATTTTACTCTACATTTTAAGTTTGTCAGTGTACTTTTATGTTCTTGTTCAGTTTTGTGCCTCATCAGTAGTAATGACTATGACTTAGTTTAAGAGGTGCTATATTACTAATGCTTTTGTCAGTAGTGGTAACAGATCACCATGTTCATTTCTCTCATACCCCTGAACAAGAGAAGCCTGATTACCCCTGAAAAGGAGAAGTCTGATAGTTCTTTTTGCTCATTTATGAAATTGCACTGATCTCTGTGCACAGGCTTCTGTCTATCGTATTATCTACCTATTTGTCAAACATTTTTCAAGAAAACACCTATTTTAATTAACACTCCATACACCATAAATTTGAGTTGGAAGCTATCAATCTGCATAATTCCATATTTCACATTTACTTTTAAAGGGTAAATTTACTCGTAAATATAATCTGAATCCCCCAACCTGTATTTAGGAATATAAATTTAAAAACAAACCCTTTCTTCCTGTGCGGAAGCAAAACTGTTTCATGAGTATGAGATGCTCCAGTTAAACAGCCCTGCTTAGATGGGCAAGGGCAGGTGGGGAGAGAGACCTTGGTCAAAGGCATTCTGGCAGCAAGCTATGCCTCTTGAAGTGTCATGGCACGGACACAATAGACTCCAACAGCTATACAGCAGCAGCATCACAATCCCCTAGGAAGTCACTGCTGCTTAGTAAATTCTTGAGATTAATCTGAAGTGAGATCTGATAGCCTAAGACAAATTACACCTCTGGGCATCGGCATTTCGGAAACTGTCCATCATTCACAGTGTCTGCCGTAAAGAATTCTCTTTTTTCCTCTCATAAAGTATTTCAGGCTCCTGGAAGTCTAGCCACACTAGAATGAAAATGCTGCATCTGCTACTTTACATACAGACATAGCTGTTCTAGAGCATGCAGGCGTTCATGTAACTGAATAATGCTGCCAGAAGTATGCATTCTTATCTAATGATCCCTTTTTATACATTTAGGTTGACTTGAGACACATGCCTCCAAGAGGCATGCCTACCTTTCCTGTCATAATATTCATTCCTGTGCAACTGGAAGTACTTCAGGAAGTGCCCACACCTGAGAAGTGTTATTAGAATCTTATTCTCTGAAGCTGTGTTTTCCAGAGGAGATATTCAAATATATTATGTGCAATAACATTTAAAAAAAATAATATTGTCAAAGATATTTACCCACTAAAAATAGAAGAACACTTCAATTTATGTCTACCTGCATCTTTGGAAGTTCTCAATTCAAATAGCAACAGTTCTTCCTGCTTCTTTTCTGTATCTTGTATGGCAGCAACAGACTTCTGTTAACAAACACAGAAATTACTCTAAGAAGTAGAGCCAAGTGCACCATACAAAACAGGCCATGATACATGGCTTTCAGTTTAAGTATAGGTAGACTCAAGTCATTCCAGGTTGGAAATTACTGTGTAAAGGCAATGGGGCACTGGTAGGACAGAGGTACATAGTGCCAAGGACATGCTCTGCAATGGGCTGTCATAGCCTGGTTTTGCTGTGGCATTCAAATTAGTCCATGCTCAGAGTCCTCCAGAAACCTCTGAGCACACAGCAAAGATTAGACAGTGAAATTCACCACGACAGCATCATCTAGACAATGTAGACACAGCTTACAGACACCAGCAAGAGCTCTCCTAACAACTTGTGCAAAAATCTTCCTTGTTGCTTTACATTAAGATAAACAATACCTAAATATTTTCATCATCGTGATGACAATTCATTACTTTTCAAAAAGAACCATTCTGGAAGCATGATGAAAAACCTCAGAACCCATGACCCTTTTTCTATTTACATAAGCAGTAAGAAATATGTGTCAATACTGACTACTGTTTGCACAACAAATTTAAATTTAAAAGGAATCATGAACAGAGAGAGGTGATAATAAACATATATGTAAACCACAACTTATCTACTATAACTCTCTGCGTAATGCTATTTTTACACACATTTTAATGGATTAATTATTTAACTTACATTTTTCTATTTTTCAGTCAGCAAATGTCAGTATGCAGTAGTATACTACCAAGCAGTTTAACAAAGCTCTGTTATCTATACTTACCACACTGTATTTCTCATGCTGTGGCTCCAAAGCTGCATAATCATTTTTATAGTAGTCGTAACAATGATGTTTTGATTTCCCGTCTCCAAAATTAAGAAAAAATAATTAAAATTTAAAATTAATTTGCAGGAGCATCATAGGCTGGATTAGCCAATATAGGTTACAAAGATGCAATGGCAGATCAAATAATGAAAAGTATCTTGTATATGCAAATGAGATCAAATTTAGGTAGCACAAAGAAATGAAAGCTACCACTTTCAAAACTACTCATTTCCCTTCCTGTGAAGGGAAATATGGATAAAAACAAAAATCTGAAGATGCAAATATATATTCTTATACCTCATTCTCTCAGAAAAAACAAAACCCATTCATGCACCCTATTTTCTGTAACTAAATAAATAAAAAGCATTCAAGAGTTAATAGAATTTAGAAGATCAGTGCCATACTATTTGAATGTATATTTTTCCTTAAGACTACAGGGTAATCCTATGATTTATATCACAAAACTAACATACCAGTAACTTCAATAGTTTGAACAGGAAATACAGAGTCCATAGCACCATATGACCTCAGCAGTTCTTTCATTTCTTCATCACAAGCTTGATTCAAAGCACTTTCTCCTGAACCATCCCTCTCATTGGGATTCGCTCCATGCTGCAGCAGAATCCTGACTGCCTTATATTAAGCATTTTTGTTATTTGTGCAGTGGAAATTCTTGTTGCGGACTTATAATGTAACTATATATATTATAACATACATCACAAATAATACAGGTTCAAATAAGGTACTCTACAACTGTTACACTTGCAATCCAAATTAAACAAAACAAATAACTGGCTATTATCAACATAGATTTCTATCTTATATTTCTTACATTTTTCCATTAAAATACATAAATAATTCACAAATTTTCATTAAACCTATAATTTTTATGGGGTTTTTTGTGGTTTCACGGTTATACAGAACAATTACAAAACATCATGTATCTAAATTAAAAGGAGATGGTCAATTACATTAAGATCAAAGTGCAGAAAAGAAGTGCATTTCTTTCTTTAATATTGGTTTTGGTTTCATGAACTGACATTTTTTTCCCCCTATTTCCAAAGAACTTGCAAGTTTGCTTAATTGCAAAATGTGGAAATGAGATTAATGGCATCAGTGGAATCATCTGCCCCCTAAATTCATATCATATGAAAGATGAGGTCAGAGCTTGGCTGGTAAAAGAATTTTCATATGTATGATTTCTAAACTTTAGCATTTCTTCTTATTTCTTATACTCAGAGTGCAGTTAAGTAGGAAAATGTATCAGAACAAGAATGATGACTCGAAGTTCAGGATGTTCTCTGTTGGTTTTCCCCCAAAATACTGAATAATACAATTACATCTTTGCGAGAACCCTACTGATAGTTTGGGTCCAGGCCTGTGAAATCATCCCCTTTGTTTTACCCTTGCTCACAGAAAAAGATAAATGTGGTGAAACATGAATTGTCCTGAAGGAAATAGAAGAAGTATGTTTGAGCCAATCTGGTGTCACCTTTACACTTCAGTTCCCCAGAACTCACTCTCCCAAAAGAACATTTAACTTATTTCTGTGCAGTGCTGGGCACCACAAATTAAGAAGATTGTAAAGGTCCCTGAATGTGCCCAGAGGAGGACAACAAAGCTCATGAGAGTGCTCGGAGATGTGTCCTGTGAGAAGCCACTAAGGACTTCGGGCTTGTCTAGTCTGGAGAAAAGGAGGCTGAGGAATGACCTCATTGCTCTCTACAGCTTCGTGAGCACAGGAAGCGAGGAGGGTGATGCTCATCTCTTCTCCCTGGGATCCAGGGATAGATGAGTGGGAATGGGTCTAAGCTGTGCTAGAGGAGCTTCCTAGAGAGATAGTCAATGTCCCAAGCCTGTCAATGTTTAAGGAGCATTTGGACAATATTAACACGATTTAACTTCTGGTTGGCCCCAAAGAGATCAGGTAGTTGGCCTAGATGATCACTGTAGGTCCTTTCTAACTGAAATGGTCTGTTTCCTAGAACCACAGAATGGTTTGGGTTGGAAGAGACCAGTTAATAAAAAAATGTTGATTTTTAAACAACAGGCCCAGGATCTTTTCTTCACAGAAAGAATTTTTTTACAATTAAGGTAGTGGGACACTGAAACAGATTGCCCAAAGAAATTGTGGATACTCCATCCCAAGAAATGTTCAAAGTCAGGTAGGACAGGGCTTTGGGCAAGCTGAGCTAGTGAAAAAATGTCCCATCCATGGCAGGGGGCTTTATGACTATGTGCTAGACTCCTATTCTGCTTAAGCCACAACCACCAGGGGCAGCTGTGATAGCTGCATCCAGCTTACTCCAGACTTTGGGGGACCAAGAGGACTGTCTGGAAGAGTGACCCAGGCAACTTACTGGTATGCAAATATGACCATAAGTCAATCATCTTACTTCATAAACTGCACAGCCCAGGGCCCCTTGAGCTCTCTCACACAGCAATGGGCTGCACACCAGGACCTCCCCTTGAGTAGGATCACCTCTCAATGTTACTCCTCGAGGCTGAGAAATTCCTTGCCACAAGAGATTCTCCATAACTGATGCTAAACTTTGAAGTCTTAGCTAAGCGACAGAAAGGACTGATTGTGCACATGTAGTTCTTTAGACATAAACTGCTGACTGAGCCTGGGACTAAGTCTTGATCCAGCCATCTGAGGAGTTCAGAAAGCAAGGGGGTCCCTTCTGAACATCATGACTCAACAGGAGGGTCCTCCTTACAGTTCGGACCCCTTTCTCTATGCAGCAAATAATAGAACTGTGTTACACAACTGACACATTTATCAGCGAACTTTGTTAACTCACTGTTTTATATCAGTAAAGTGTATTACTGCTTCTCTCCTAAGTGTGAAGTGCATCACCCTCATCTGCAGCAGCACTGAACTAATCAATGAAACTGAGAATGCTCAACTTTACCCTGTTTTTAAGAAGTCCAAAACTGGGAAAGAACCACAAGGAGTTTCTGAATTTTTATGATTTGTCTGCTGTACTANGGTAAAAGAATTTTCATATGTATGATTTCTAAACTTTAGCATTTCTTCTTATTTCTTATACTCAGAGTGCAGTTAAGTAGGAAAATGTATCAGAACAAGAATGATGACTCGAAGTTCAGGATGTTCTCTGTTGGTTTTCCCCCAAAATACTGAATAATACAATTACATCTTTGCGAGAACCCTACTGATAGTTTGGGTCCAGGCCTGTGAAATCATCCCCTTTGTTTTACCCTTGCTCACAGAAAAAGATAAATGTGGTGAAACATGAATTGTCCTGAAGGAAATAGAAGAAGTATGTTTGAGCCAATCTGGTGTCACCTTTACACTTCAGTTCCCCAGAACTCACTCTCCCAAAAGAACATTTAACTTATTTCTGTGCAGTGCTGGGCACCACAAATTAAGAAGATTGTAAAGGTCCCTGAATGTGCCCAGAGGAGGACAACAAAGCTCATGAGAGTGCTCGGAGATGTGTCCTGTGAGAAGCCACTAAGGACTTCGGGCTTGTCTAGTCTGGAGAAAAGGAGGCTGAGGAATGACCTCATTGCTCTCTACAGCTTCGTGAGCACAGGAAGCGAGGAGGGTGATGCTCATCTCTTCTCCCTGGGATCCAGGGATAGATGAGTGGGAATGGGTCTAAGCTGTGCTAGAGGAGCTTCCTAGAGAGATAGTCAATGTCCCAAGCCTGTCAATGTTTAAGGAGCATTTGGACAATATTAACACGATTTAACTTCTGGTTGGCCCCAAAGAGATCAGGTAGTTGGCCTAGATGATCACTGTAGGTCCTTTCTAACTGAAATGGTCTGTTTCCTAGAACCACAGAANCAATCTGGTGTCACCTTTACACTTCAGTTCCCCAGAACTCACTCTCCCAAAAGAACATTTAACTTATTTCTGTGCAGTGCTGGGCACCACAAATTAAGAAGATTGTAAAGGTCCCTGAATGTGCCCAGAGGAGGACAACAAAGCTCATGAGAGTGCTCGGAGATGTGTCCTGTGAGAAGCCACTAAGGACTTCGGGCTTGTCTAGTCTGGAGAAAAGGAGGCTGAGGAATGACCTCATTGCTCTCTACAGCTTCGTGAGCACAGGAAGCGAGGAGGGTGATGCTCATCTCTTCTCCCTGGGATCCAGGGATAGATGAGTGGGAATGGGTCTAAGCTGTGCTAGAGGAGCTTCCTAGAGAGATAGTCAATGTCCCAAGCCTGTCAATGTTTAAGGAGCATTTGGACAATATTAACACGATTTAACTTCTGGTTGGCCCCAAAGAGATCAGGTAGTTGGCCTAGATGATCACTGTAGGTCCTTTCTAACTGAAATGGTCTGTTTCCTAGAACCACAGAATGGTTTGGGTTGGAAGAGACCAGTTAATAAAAAAATGTTGATTTTTAAACAACAGGCCCAGGATCTTTTCTTCACAGAAAGAATTTTTTTACAATTAAGGTAGTGGGACACTGAAACAGATTGCCCAAAGAAATTGTGGATACTCCATCCCAAGAAATGTTCAAAGTCAGGTAGGACAGGGCTTTGGGCAAGCTGAGCTAGTGAAAAAATGTCCCATCCATGGCAGGGGGCTTTATGACTATGTGCTAGACTCCTATTCTGCTTAAGCCACAACCACCAGGGGCAGCTGTGATAGCTGCATCCAGCTTACTCCAGACTTTGGGGGACCAAGAGGACTGTCTGGAAGAGTGACCCAGGCAACTTACTGGTATGCAAATATGACCATAAGTCAATCATCTTACTTCATAAACTGCACAGCCCAGGGCCCCTTGAGCTCTCTCACACAGCAATGGGCTGCACACCAGGACCTCCCCTTGAGTAGGATCACCTCTCAATGTTACTCCTCGAGGCTGAGAAATTCCTTGCCACAAGAGATTCTCCATAACTGATGCTAAACTTTGAAGTCTTAGCTAAGCGACAGAAAGGACTGATTGTGCACATGTAGTTCTTTAGACATAAACTGCTGACTGAGCCTGGGACTAAGTCTTGATCCAGCCATCTGAGGAGTTCAGAAAGCAAGGGGGTCCCTTCTGAACATCATGACTCAACAGGAGGGTCCTCCTTACAGTTCGGACCCCTTTCTCTATGCAGCAAATAATAGAACTGTGTTACACAACTGACACATTTATCAGCGAACTTTGTTAACTCACTGTTTTATATCAGTAAAGTGTATTACTGCTTCTCTCCTAAGTGTGAAGTGCATCACCCTCATCTGCAGCAGCACTGAACTAATCAATGAAACTGAGAATGCTCAACTTTACCCTGTTTTTAAGAAGTCCAAAACTGGGAAAGAACCACAAGGAGTTTCTGAATTTTTATGATTTGTCTGCTGTACTAAAAAAGTCAACTAACTGTACAATTTCAACTGTCACTATTCAACAATATTTTTCTCTAATTTTAATCACTTTAAAGAATACTGGTTTATTTCCTAAATACAAATCTACACTAAAATTGTGTTAGTAACTTTAATGAAATGGGGATTTTTCTTTGCTGATCCTCTGTTGGAAATTGGTGTCAGGAAATCTTATGTAAAAGAAAAACATACCTCCAAATAATTGCCAGAAACAGCGTCGTGTATTGGTAAAACACCACAGAGACTTCTGCTGTTAACATCAGCACCTGCTTTCAGTAATTCTAAGATCACATCAGTAAATCCTCTATTGGAGGCTTCATGAATTGCTGTCCAACCTAATAAAAGAAAGATGACACATACAGTACGCATTCCATTTGGAAAGATCACAAAGGCCACTAATTAGTAACTCTACATTTTGCTGCATTTAAGATAAATCTTATACAAATAATCATCTTAAAATGCCAAGGTAAACTATTTTGTGTGTAATTCAGTTCACTTCAGAGAAAAACTTGTCCATTATTAAGCAGAAAAATTACTGCTTTCTTTTCTACTGCAGTACTAAAAACAATAAAAGAAACAAAATATTGGAGTAGAAGAACTAAAAACTCAGAAGCACAGCATTAATAGTCTGATTTCTAATACCAGTAGCATTTTATAATATCAAGTCTGCCAGGCATCTAGTATAAAATATTATCCATTTTGAGACTATGAAAACAAAATGTGTTATATATTTAGGTAGGAAAAAAGAAAATATAATCTTGTCATCTGGTTTTTGTTCTTATTTCCTAAGGAAATATGATCTGTCTGAATGTGCTTCATACATGCATACATTGATGTGCATAAGCTCCATCAAACTTTCAAGTTCACTTCTGTACATATCTCTGAAAATGTGCTCTTCAGCAGAGTAGCAAGATCCTATTAAAGCCCACGCTGAGAAATAGTCTGCATTACCTCCATGCTGGCAAAAAAGCCAGGCATTCATTCAATGTGCATGCATTTGCTTAATGAGTTTCTTTCCTCCTCAAAATTTTAAGTAAAGAATCAGTAATTTTAATAAAATAACACAAATTATATAAACATTTCTATGCTACAGATTATGTAAAATTGTAGCACAAAACAAGCCCGTAAGACAGTAACTTTCAAACCTGCATAGTCCTGTTTATTGACACAAATTCCAGATGATATTAGAGTCTTCACTAAAGACACATCTCCTCTCCTAGCAGCAATATGCAGCTGAGTTTCCCCTTTCTCATTTCTCTTGCTTTTCATCTTTCTCCCAGCTCCTGTATCACAGGTACCATGTACAATTACAGCTTCTTCCCTAGTAGATTCTAAACAGATATTGGGTGTGCATTAGAAATTTTTTTCACAAAGAATGCTTAAGTATAAACAGAAAATTAAACTTTATAATTCATTTGAATTGCTGTAAGTGTGTGCAATACTGTTGCTTTAATTATTCAATAACATTAACTGGTTATATCAAAAGTTTAAAAGGTACTGTAGAAGGTCCTGTGTAGGAGGTCGGATAACAAACAGATCCTATACTAAAGAATTTCCAGTTAAAACCTAGATGATTTAACAAGGGTACAACAAATTAGGAATCCACAAGAAAGGTAACAAGGTTGAAATGTTACACTGTATAGAGGTAGGGACTATATTAGGTTTCTCCATGGACTACTTTCAGGTTATGAGGCTGCTAAATATATAAACTACACACATAAAGATATTTAAGAAATTGTAAAAAAGTGGAGACTTGAGCATCACTTCTTATAAGCTACTAATTCTGTATCAGGAAAAAGACAGCTGTGTATATGTGCATATATATATATACACACACACGTATATAGATATATATCTACAGCTGGATGCATACACACAAGTTATTTTTACAGCTGTGATGTGAAAAAACTACTGTAGACTGATTGCAAGTCTTTGAGTAATGCTTAGTGGCATAGATAAACTGTCTTTTAATTAAACCTTGCATGACTGGACCCATAATTGCAAATAAACTTGATTTAATCCTTATTGGTTCACAAAACAAACAATATCCACCATCCACTTTAATGATATCATGTGATCATCAGAGAGGTTATAATTCTGAAGCTTCAGGTAACAGACCTACTAAATTGTAAGAGATACAATGGAAAAAAGAGATTAATGAAGTACTGATTATGTGTAAAGAGTAAGGACAACCTCCTCCTCAAACTGCTACCAAAATGACGGGATGTGTAAATCCTCAAAAGCTCTATCATGCACGCTAACTTTTTAAAAACTCCTGTTCCATCTATTACAATATCATACTACCAAGATTTTTTTTAAAGTTTATGGTGTTCTTTCTCTGATTTCTTGAAAACATGTAATTTATTCAAAAACCAGAAAATTGTAACGTTTAAAATGAACATTCTGCAACTCTTATCTATGGTTTCTTTTCCTTTTATTCCTATGAGCAATTAGTTGCTGCATCTTCCTCTTCCCATCAAACAAGCTGTTTTCTCAAATATTTTCAGTCAGCATTATCCATTAGTATCAAACATCTTCTGTGCTTGACAGCTGCCTTTCTTCAGGCACCTCCTGCCTTCTGGAAAATTTGCTTTTCCAATGTTCCTTTTAAAGTAAACTGTGGAGCTTTCCATACAAGACTATTTGGAGGAACATGAAAGACAGACTGAAGTGATATTAGAGAGAGACATACAGTGAGGATATAGCCATACTGATTTTAAACGAGCTTGCTCACTGTAGGCTGTTCAAATCTGTGAGAAAGCATTCAGGCAATCCTCTTTGCACGGAGGGTGCTTGGCCTACAAGGTATTGGCAACCAGAAAAACGCGAGAGTTCCTTTTTTAAATGAAAACTTGAGACTCTAGAGCACACAGAGGCATCACACTATTAAAATACTCCTCCAATCTGAGACCTACTTTACCATAAGATAATGTATTGTGCTTTGCCTAAAAGCTTCTGGGTCTGAACTCCCAAAGCAATCATCCGGTTTCCGATTCTTCCTTTTCTTCCCTTTTGATTCATGGAAGAATGTCCTAGGCACTTTTTAGAGATGTTGAAGAAAAAAAAAAGGCACACAACAGACCATCAAGCTAATGAACCTTAGCGATATTGGCTGCAAGTGAACAGAAATAAATGCAAATAATTTCCAGTTAAATTGTCACGCACAACAGTTTGCTTCATGGCTGTTAGGAAACATTTGCAAAAGCATGATGGGACATTGGTTTGTGAATCGCAAAATACTGGTTCTCTATGGGACGCATTGCCAGGTGGGTCACCAGCAAGAAAGATACAGATCTTGGCAAATAAAAAGTCCAGTCAGCACAGTACAAAGATAAAATGAAGAGATTACTGTAACCAGCAATCAGGTTAGATTAGGCTGACATACCTCAGCAACTTCAAGGACATTGTCCTTCAATACCTCAGCACTGGTCTAGGAGCAATTACTTCCACAGGTTGAACGATAAGAAAAGAAGCAAGCTGTTTGTACCTTCCTTCTGCATAACCAGAATAGAAATGGGAGCCTAGTAAGTGACTGAATGTAGATGAAAGTGACTGACTGTAGATGAAAGTAACACTGTATCATTTGTGAAGAAAAGATTTTTATTCAATAATAGAATAATATAAGGAAGACCAGTGGGACATAGGAACAATCAGATGAGATACAAAGGCCAGTAAATGAAGAAAAAGCATAGGAGAGTAAAAAATCTGAAAACCCCACAAGTCAGAAAACATCATCCCATTTTCCACTTTATTGCTACAGCAATCTGAATGCCATTGTCCTGGACTCCAAATTTATTAAGGCCTTCAACTGTATAAAGGGATATACTTTCTTGCACCACCTCTGAAATGGCAACACTCTCCTGGTATACAGGGAATAATTAATTTTATCTGAATAAAATACTACCTGAAGAATCTCTTATGAGGAAAAGAGTAACTTGGGACATGCTGTCCCAGAGGAGACCAAAATATAAGACACATGTTTGGAATAAAGGTTTTTAAAATCATAATTGCACAAATAGGAGGTAAAAAAGGGTTTTAGGAGGGGAGGGATCTTCTTTGAACTACAGGTTTTGGTTTTATCAAGCCTTGAGTACTACGGTTCTCTGGTTCCAGAAAGAACCAAAGTACACATGATAAGTGCTAGCTTTATCAAAAAATCAGTAAGTGAAAATATTTGGAGGTTAAAGATGAGTTGGAGCAGGGCTCTATTGTGACGGTAAGGCTACAAGATAAATGCAAATCTTAGACATGGGATGAACATGCTGAACAAAAAGCTGTATGTGCAGGCAGAAGAGACTACAACTACTGGAGGATGCTAGATCGTTATTCTCATATAAGTAGGTTTGTATCTATACCACAGCTAAACCCAAAGGTACCAGTACAGTCAGAGTCTACACTGATTTGTCCCTGATGAGGATATAGCCTATAAAATATAAACGGATCTTTGTGTGTCAAATACACAGACAGCCCTGTTCTTCGATCTATGACACGTAAAACAGTTAATTAAAGACCGATCTAGTGTTATTTTAAACTGTTGTTTATGTAACATACTTAAGCAAGGATCAGCTTGAAGCTCTCACTTATGATGCTGCATCCCCTCAACCACAATGCTGAAAGGCCAATGAATGTAACATAAACAAAATATGCATTCTGTAAAATGGAGCGGAGAAATTCTGGAAATATTTCAGGGTTTAAGTATTCATTAGAGTATTTGCTCAACATGGTATATATCTTTTTTGTCAAACTTTCCCTCATACATTTCAAAAATCCTTCCTCTTGTACATTTGGAAAAAGAACTCCACTGGTTTACAAAATATTAACTTTTTACCTGACTTCTTAGATGTTTGCTGTTCTGATGCTTGACTCAATTGTGATTGATTAGATGAAAGCTTCTTGTTGCTGCTACTGGAATATGAGGTTGCCTTTGCTTTTTGCCTTGTTTCCTGAGGATCTGCGCATGCTGGTTCTGACTCCTCTGTCTGTAAGGAAATCTATCAAAACAAAGGCAAAGAGAGTTTTAAACTTAGGGCTGATCCATTAGATTTAGTTCCATTAACATCAGATTACATTTGATTTGCAAAAAAACTTTCTGAAGGTGTTCTCATGTTGGTATTTAGACTCCTGTCACTCAAACTACTACTGCTACTCTGCAAGAGACTGTTGATTCCTGTCACATCCTGTTGTAACTTTAAAACAGATACATTGTGAGAGGAAGCCAAAGCAAGTCGGTATTGACTGAGAATCAAGTTCTGTTAAATCAGCAGTCCTAGAATGTTGTGCACACACTTTTTCTCCAGAAACCATGGATGTGAGACAACACAAACTAGTGATCTCCTCCCCTTCACAAAGAAGTTGCTGAGCTTCCACCAGTGCTGCCCTTTTATTCTGCAAATGAATTTTTACTGTACCATTGCTGAATTACATTCCTGTTGCAATACCACCTGACTTTGCTCAGTTTCCCTACAACATTAAGTAGGATGCTGCAATTATGAACAGATACAGCAGTAGTTTGGCCCATTTCATTAGGTCTGTCACTAGCAAAATACGTTTTCTGTAAAATTCCTTGGACTGTAAGTGGGACTGAACTGGAGGTCCATATAACATGAGACATTATTTCTGAATAGGTTTACTTGTAGCCTCTGCCATAAGAATAGCCTTTTTGAACTTCTTTGTTTTTCTGACTTCAGAGGAAGGTTCCTGAAGAACTTTATTCTTGTGTTTTTCAACAAATTTGTTTTTCTGCTTTGTTCATGTTTAGCAAAACTTCCTTTGATGCTCCAGTATTATCATGTTGAAGTACATCTGCATTTAATTCTCTCTCTGAAACAGGCCATATACTTAATTTCATTTTCTGATTGCTTTATTATATACTAAAAGAAAATTCTGCTGCTATAAAATTAACTGATTTCCTCTGTGCTGCTTTTTAAGACAGCAAGACCAAGAAATTAAGGAACTAAGAAATATGCGTATAAAACTGTAGAAATTCATGGGTAAAATCCAACAATAAATATTACTGAAATGCTTTAAACTTGTATTTATTTTTGAAATTTGAAGTGAGTTTGAATTAATAATCTGCCTTCAAAAGTGCCTTGCTTCTGTGGTCATAAACCAGAGCTGTAGTTTCACATTTCTGACAAGCCTGTCTGCAATTATTCCAGGAAATTATAAGGGAGGGTAAATAACACATCAAAACCACACACAATTAACTCATGGCAATCTCAAAACGCAGCTGGTCCAAAGGCCAGTGACTAACTAGGGTTAGCATTATCCTTCTGATTACTTTATATCTGGAAACAGAACCAGAACCAGAACACACACTGCAACATTTGACACAACTACTGAAATTATCAGTTACACAGCTACAGTAATAGGTTTACATAATTAAATGTTTACAGCACCTTCTTCATCAATCATTTAATGTTTTAAAGCATAATCTAAGACTATACACCACGGATGCTGTTACACCATAACATTTCAAAGGAGACATAGACTGCATAACTGTGAGTAACAAGGACAGTTATCATAACCACATAAAACTTCAAAAGCTCCAAAAGATGTATCTATGCACGCTACACTCAGATATTATCTGTTATCCTTGTTCAAAAGAAGAAAAGAAAAGGGGAGAATGCAGCGCTTAATGCCAAAAGCTGTTGCACTATATGCAAACACCGTCCCAAGTGACTGATCATGGTGTCTTGTCTTCACATGAGGCACCAGCTCCCTCATCCTACGGAGATCTCACAGCATAACTATTTAACCCCTGTGCAAGTCAGAGTCTTCCCAATCCTTTTCTCTCAAAACCCAACACAACTTACTCTACACAGAGGTAAGACATAACTATCCTACTGCTACAAGCCAGGCAACAAATTGCAGTTTCAGTCAGGTTTCTGCAAGTGCAAACAGGCACTGATGTACCATATTTTCTGTAAATTAGCTCAGCAGCACTTGCAAAAACAGCAAGAACCACCATCCATGAGACACAGCTGACTGCCTCTGTCTTGCATCTTCATGCGGCTGTACCTTATCCCAAATACTAGTAAGGATGAGCATAACATATATCTAGTACATTGTGCTGGTATTGAAACATACTACAGAAACAGTCATCTGCTTTAGTTTACTGAAGACGCTCAGCAAGCCCATAACAGTTTATCATCAAATTAGAATTCTTTGTAAAGATGTACCTGTTGCTGGTTTGCATCTTCTACACACTGAGTATTTAACACATTCTTTGAATCATCTCCACCTGAAATGAAAGACAGAAAGAAACCAGAATTGAAAAGAGATCATAATTTACTTTACATAGATACGATCTTATGTCTACAATATTGCATGTAACATTACTTACGAAATTCAGCTTTCAAAAAAAATTATCAAGCCCATAAGGGTTTTATTGGAATCTAAAAAATATCAATATGTAAAATATTTATCAAATTTTGGGGTCTAATCTTTGTTGCAAATAGCCTCTTGTTCAAACCAGGTTTAGTGAGAGTAAAGAATGGCATCATACTTCCAAATTTTCTTGGTGATTAGTGACCTGAGCAATTATTTTTAAAACTTAGTATAATCCCTGGCTCCTCTCTGTAAGACTTCAAGTGTGCTTCATGATACACAAGGAATCTCAGAGCAACAGACTGAGAGCCCTCATTAGCACCCCATCCAATCTTCATGTCACCTGACAGCTTCTCATGGGCAAGTCTTTTACTATCCTAGACTCCCTTCAAGTCTAGTTTTTGAGCTCTGTCAATGAGCCCTGCTAACTTACAAGCAAAGACCCTCTTTCTTCTCTGAGAAAGGTGAATGCCATCTCATGCCAGAAGGCCTGGTCAGGCCATCCCTTTACTGAAAAACCCAGAATTGTGGCAGTGACATTAGCTATGGAGTCATGCATTAATAGACTGGGTTTGTCTGCTTCTTCCAATGGCCCTGCTCACAACTGAGAAGAAGAGAGGAAAAAATTACTTGTCTACCAGATTCCCTTACCAACTATCCTAAGGCTCTGAAGTCTCTTTTGATTATCCCTGGACTTAATGTTACAGCTTTATTGCCACTCGTGGAAAAACAGTAATGGGTAATAGTCCGAGGGATTTGGACTACTCCTGACTTAAACATACTACTGCCCACACTGGCCCATGGGTGTCCATCGTCTTAATCTTAGCTCTAATCAAGGCTTATCTTGTACCTGCTTCTGATCAAACAGCCTCCTCCAAACTTTCTTCACAACTAAATTCTGAAGACTGTACAAGATCCAACTCTCCCCTTAGCCAACCACTAGCTCTAATTCAACTTTCTCCTTACAAACTCACTAGCTGTTACCTACTGTAAAATTTTCCTGTACCCAGCCCTAACAGCAGTTAAAGCTTGGCAACCTCTGAGATCTAGATCTAATCCCAGTTTCCCATTTTTTATCTTATAGATCCTTCAAAATTCAGACTTTATGCCAGTTTAAAACCAAATTTTATCCCTATCTCTAAACCATACCTCATCCATCAGCAAGTCAAGCAATTCTACATCTTCCATTTAGATAGACAATTATTGTGTTTCACATCCTCATTTCAAAATTAAAGGTAATTCCAGCTCAAGAAACAGCTGGACCTCATTATCTTTTATACTTTGTCAACGTACAGCAACTGTGGAGAGTAAAGAGTGCTCACTGGTAACTCTGGCATCAGACCGTAAAGGCCATAGAGTTACTAGCAGTAATTAAGCAAATACAGTCAAACAGATATTCTAAATTTCTCCATTTAGTGGTGACGATATGTCAGAATAATTCTTTCCTACCTGCTACTGAATATCTTCTGGATTTTGCTACATAACTTTCAAGAAGTTTCCTCATAGATGAGTTAGAAGCTTCTTCTAATGCACACCTTCCCATCTGATTTTTTAATAAGGGGTCAGCTCCATACCAAAGTAATAAGTTCGCCACCTAGAAAAATAAGTTTTTCAGATAATTTATTTTCTGACAGTATTTTTCATAATCCTTATGGATTCTCTCTCTTGTACTTTACAACATGAGAAACTAAAATCAAATCCCTCTTTATTCTAGATCACAAACACCAACCATTCCCCTAGATGCATCATTATCCTATAGTCTTATTATTTTTATAAATTATTCCAGTTATTAACCTGATGCTATTAAGATAAGGTCTCCCAAACCACAAGGTAGGATTCATCCTCCATAGCTCTTAATTGGCAGAAAATAACAGGCGATTTCAGAGTTCGAGTCAGCTTATCCATCTAGGATATCTACTTTAGGAGAAGATAAATTGTGCTCTAGGTGTATGTATTGTGACTCCTGTGACTGCAAGGGAAGCTGTGACAGCTATTTCTGATGTACAACATAAATTTGATCAAATGAAACACATTCAGATGGTCTTGCTACCAACATTATGATTTTTGTATAAATATAAAGCCTGAATCTGTTGCTATTCAAGAAATTACCACTTTAGCAATATGTTCCACCAACCTTAGCAAAATACTTTAAGACATGGGAAATTTACAGTCTGATTATTTCACTTCTGTGAGTAAGCCGACAATCTTATTCCAGCATTAGTGTGATTTTACTTGTACCTCTGCATTTCTCTCTTCAGCATTTGTTATAATTTCAGACTGAACTTGACTCACATCCTTCACCTGTGTGTTCAAGTCCCTCATTACTTCTAACCAGACTGCTAATGAGAAAATTGTTAATGAAGTTTTCCTAATTCATACATTCTCCTAACAACAGAGTAAAATAAAAAGGGTTCAGCTGGCAGCAAAACTCTTTTGGGTTTCACAAGTTGTCACAAGTCTTTAGATTTTTTCAACCAGTAATGTTGAGAACACTTCTTCCATAATGGGATCATTAGCTACACACCATACTTGTATGCTCTCCTCCTTAACTGGACTACTAGAAAATCTTTCCTATACTTACCATTTTTTCTGAAATGAATTGATTTTGCATATTGCAAGCATAGAAAATGATAAAGTAGTCAAAAGGTGTGTTTCCAATCTACAGTAATGACTTCATACAAAGAAAGTAGCTTTGAAAAACACAGCTTCAAATACCATATTACTGAAAGTCATATTACTGAATCACTATCACTATTTTGTTTCTAGCCAAAAAACAACAAAATTAAATCTGACAGACCACTGCAGTAAGACAAGTTTACTGCTACTGAGTAAACAGAGCAATGAGTAAATACAGCACCACCATGTAGTACCATTACCTCTGGATATACCAGCTTGCCTAACTTTAACTCAGCTCTGTGCTGAATGATCTTAGTGTGCCTCAAGTGACATAGCGGAGATCAGTGTTCTTCCAATATCAGTCAAGTTGCTGGCCCCTAAGTATTACTTGCAGAGATGCAGAGACCTTCATCCACAACCATGGAAATGGGAGTCTTAGGTACAGTCACAAAACTCAGAAATATTTCATGAACCTGCGACAGTCTATGATGCACAAGCTGCAATTTATTCTTGGGGCTCTCAAGTCCCAGAAAAAATTAACCAGAAGTGCAGCCTTCCTCTCTGCTCCAGAGAGATTTTTCCGGGAGAAACACAGTTAGTCTTGTCTCAGTTGTGAAAAAGACCAAATGTTTAGGAACAAAACTTATTAACCACCCTCTAAAAAAACCTTTTAAATCTCGGAAATCAGTAAGAATTAGGCAGCATATGTGCAGGTCTATAGAAAAAAACTGCCAGCAGATAAAAGGGACACACAGAACTTCTACATAAATTTGGGCCACCCTAGGAACATGCACAGACAGATAGGTGGAGGTGATCACTGCCAGGGAGAAAGAGGATCTGCAGTTCAGACACAGGCTTATGAAACCACTGCATTCGATAAGAAATCTTACCATTAATACAAACTGACTATTCAGTTAGCTTTCAGTTTAAGACCCTACAAAATATAAGGCTATTTCTTCATAATCTTTCATGTTCTGTGTTAATACATGGGTGTGCATGGCTGTAATGACATGCCATATATGCATGATTCCTAAATCATGAAAAAAAAGTCATTAAAAGTCCAGAAGACTGCATAAGTCAGAAGTTACTCTGCAGAGCGATTACAAAATCAGTGAACGAAATAGCATTAAACGGTAGCAATCTACTCAGTAGTACAGCCATTGACTGAAACAGTTAGAAAAAATTTCTCCTTTTGGACAAATCTTGTTAACCATGGAGTAGTTTGAATAGAAATCAGGCAGAGAGGACTTGCAAGCTCCTGAATTTACCTGTCATCTAAAAAGACTAGCCCCATACAAAAACATTATGTGACCTTCTCGACTCAACAACAATAATTTCTACTCCTAAATCATATTTCGTGTTCAATTCAGAATATACCTCATAATGACCTTCTTTAACTGCATCTTGCAAGGGTGTAATTTGTTCCTTTTGTGTAGCATTAACATCAGCTCCTGCTTTCAAAAGCAGATTTGCTATCCCATAAAAGCCTTCCACACTTGCTATATGTAGCGCGGTCAAGCCTACGAAAAAGAAAAACATGTATTTCACATTTGGGTGAAAAAATTTCTAAAGATTTATGTCAGTTTTAGGTTGTATCTCTGATAAAGACTTCACAGAATACATTGAAATAGTAAAAACTGATGCGTTCCAGTAAGATGTATGAAGAAATGTTTATGAAAACGTCACAAGGGTTGGGAGAGCTCTTGCTTTTGACAAAATTTGCACCTACTGAGGAAGTAGATGCTGGTGTAACAACATTAGTTTTGGATTTGATAGTCCTGTTATGAAAGGAGAGAATAAAAATTATTCATCCCATATTCTAGTAATTTCTCCTGGAGTAAAACATATACACTATTTTAAGGACAAGGTAATTTTTCACGGCGCTCTTTTATTTACATGGCTATGCTGAAGAGGGTAAGTAAGAAAGAAGTGACAAAAATAAAGACATGAATTATTTACTACCAAACAAAAACGTTTTTAAGTCTATCCAAGAATGGTTTGAGTGTTGAAATAAATGAAAAATCCCTAGTGAAATTCCATATTCACTCTCAGGTATATGGAAAAAAACCTAGATGACAAAATAGGACATGAATTCTACTCCATGAAGGAGCTGTTTATGGAAAAATATGGAATGTAAGTCTTTGAACTGGGTTTAGCATAGCCATGTATCAAGTCCTTAAACACGCAGGGTGAGAGACATAAGGGAAAAACACAGAGGATTTTCCACTTCCTATTTTCCAGCTCTGAAACTAACATGCCCTCCAGAAGATCACTTTCATGGATAGTCTTACTCTTCAACAATTTTCCATTATAAGAAGGTTGTCAGGACCTAATTCACATACTAAATATGTGAATTAATATGGCTTAATAAGATTGTTTCAGTCCCATTATGCAAAATTATCTTAATTTCACTAGAGAGAGAAACTCTCAAGGCTCTTTTATACATGGCCCAACCCTGAATATTGTATATTCCTAGTAACTAGGTTTATTACAAAATCTGTTAAGGAGATAAAAAAAAAATTCATTTTGGGGAATGTACTAATTTCTCCCTCAGTAAAAAGTATCCTCTGCCTGATCTAATAATAAGACCCAGAAAAACTGCACCTGCAACACAGTTAATAAACACTACATATTAGCAACATGAGCCTGCAAGGATACCGTGTATGCTCCAAACCAAACACAGTCTCACTGCAACTGTTTCTCAGATCCCTTGGGATACTGCGAGTCAAGACTCAAACTTAGAGCACAAGACAGTATCTCTGACGTGATGTCCATATCCGACATGCTGATGTCCAGGAAACAAAAAGGAGAAAAAAACCCCAAAACAAAACAAACAACAGAAGATCTCAAGAACTCAGCAAGGCACTGAAGCAGAGTACCATAGCATGGGAACAAGGGAGAAAATACCAGACTAAGATATGGATAATCACCGTGGGGAAGCTTTAAAGGAGGAGAACAGACATAGAGGCAGAATGTAATATTCAGAACAATGACCCAAAGAGACCAAGATGAAAGTATGTGTCAAAAGGACACAAGTCTGGTAAGTCTTTGTGATTACACCTGCCTCAGTGAAAACAAAAGAAGCAGAAGCAGGTCAACCTCTCATCTCTTCAGGGTGTACAATTAAAAGAGATTTTGTGCAGCTCTGCTCCTTTTGCACCAAAAAACCAGCAGCCAGAGTCTGGGGGATGAAGTGGTGGCCTAGCAAAATATGCAAAGGCAGAAAGAGGAAGCAGTTGTGACATCAAAATCTAGAACCAGTGCACTTTAGTACACTTGCCTACTGTGGCTGCAGCTGAACCCACACTATCAGCAGTTCTCGGTTGTCAACAGAGGGCTTTGAACCCCATCAACAAAATATTTTCTCATCTGCCTCTAGCACAAGTTAGTACGTACTAAAAGTCACTTTGTTAACTCAAATGCCTGTGCTGTAAAAGTCTGAGATTTGCCACTGATCCAATCTATCTCTCAGTATACTCCAGAAGACAGAGAATTTCAACCTTAATTTTGGTCTGTTACATGCTTGCATTATGCAATAGCCTATAACTGCAGAATGTGGGGTTTTTCTTTCCCACAGGACAGTTGTGAAATCCCAGCTGCTAGCACAACATGGAAAGACTGTAAGAAAGAACCTTTCTAGCAGAAGAGCCAGCTGTCTGAAACAATTTTCTTTTTTGTTACAAAAATTTTTCAGAGACTAATGGATGAGACAGGGAAGTGCAGATTAGGAACAATCTTCTATTTGAAACAACCAAGTAACAATTAAGGTGAAGTCTTTGGCACAGAGTATCACCCATGAAAGTGAATATGGTAAATTGCTTGAATCAAAAAACTGGCTGCTATTTGTGAAGATTTTTTTCCCTGCCCAAGACAAAGAAAAAATGGAAAATACCAAGTAATCACAACTTTAAAAAGTCAAAACAGTGCTCAACTTCTCTCAAGAAGTAAGGGATGAAATCAAAGTTCCTGAAAAATTAAACTGGAAAATCTACATCTTGATGTCTCAAGTTAGCCACTGAATTGGACAAAAAATGGACCCCAACTTTAAAATCTATGAAGTTGATTATTTAATTAGGGACTGTTTTGTTATAAGCACATATAGAATCATTGAATTAAGGCTACATAAACCTAATTGCATCACTTTGTAACTTTTTAAAGTGCTTACTTTTCCCTCAAAATTTTCTTTTCTTGTACACTTTTATAACTAGATCTACATGTTTTTCCATGAACAAGTACTAAGTTAAACCAATAAAAATTTAATAATCAACTGACCAGTCACAAACCTACAGCCTTGTCCACTGCACAAACTCATAATATATGTTTTTATTAGTTACAGGCAGGTACTTGGATTGAAAACAGTATTTTAGTACAACTGCAACTTACCAGCATAATCCCGAGCATTTACTTTTCCACCAGCTTTTATTATCCTACGTACAAGATCTATGTCTTGGTGAATAACAGCTCTATGCAGTAAGTTCTCACCATACACATTCCTCCTGTGGATTGTTGAAAGCGAAAGGGGGCGAGTTGGATTTACAGAACTCCTACCAAAGGCTTCGCGTCCTGAAAAATAATGTAAAAGATCTATTGGACAGAAAAGTATCTTTTCTCTCTTACTTGGCTTCACTTTCTATTACAGTTAGTAAATAAGCTTTCTGAAGAAATAAATGATCATTCAACCTAGTAAAAACGAAAATCTCAAAAAACACATCACAAATTGAATAAAAACACCATTTAATAAAAGATAGTGCATTTCATAACAAAACTCCAATTGAAATTCAACACACAGAAATATGACTATGCAGAAGTGTTTTAACTTTAGACTTCTTCCTTTCTAGTGACATTTTTGCAAGGCGCATTGCTTACCAATGGATGACAAAACCACTATTCTGCATTCATTGTAAGGTGATCATTTCAATAACCAGCCAGTTATTTAATAATTTAACTTTTCTTAAAAGTCAAATTTACCCACCATTCTTTTTAACTCATCTATCTTTTAAAACCTCTGGTTTGTGAGCAAGTGATTAACTCCCACAGGCTATCTTTTCTCATTACTTCACAACCAGCTCAGTCATTTCTGTAATGAGTGAAAGGTGAATATGAGGTCTAAATGCAAAAGAAAGTAAAATTTAAAAGAGACTCTTTTCAATGATTAGTTTAGTATTTTACAAAACAAACACTATCTCCCATTATGCAGTCATCACAGCTTTCAGCTTGGCTGAAATTATTTCCAGTACATAGATGAGCCATTCTGTACTTCAGCAGAAGTGCCATTCCAGCATTCCTTAAAATTGTGGAGAAGAGCATCCTGGCTACTGTCTCTGACAAAAAGTAAGGAGGGAAGAGAGAAGGGAAGAAGGAAAGAACAGGAGAATCGCTTGCAGATAAACATAGTGCAGGCCTAGGCCATTAATTCATCTACTAATGAAAACTCTTAGGACAGCAGGCTATATACATTGATCCTCTCCACAAGCTGTAGTAGATGTGGCCCACTGGCCCTAAAACTCTACCCCGGTGCCAGTGATGCCTTAAAGAACCTAGAAATGAAACAACACACTTTCGAGATAATATTAGTATAGGAAGTAATATAAAGGCTGGTCTTTATTGGAGGCCTCCAGGGGCAGATATGGAAAATGCCCACCCCCGCACAGGGTGACAAATTTAGCAAATTAGCATAACTGACAAAAATCACCATTTAGAGACATAAGAGGTAATTCCCCCCTGGTTCAATTTTTTTCTAAATCCTCCCCCCTTAGATAGGAACTAAACTTTGTTTATGAAAATGCGTCTCAAAGAGCTGGTTTCAACCTTGGCCTCCAGGAAGAACCTGGATAGGGGCCTTGGACCCCCAGCTTGAAGCCTCTGGAATGTGTTTTGTGTTTCTGCCTGTCAGGGTAGGGAAAAGGTAGGGAAAAGCACTGGGGCTAACTACAAATACAATAACGGGCTACAGAGCTACAAATATATGTGCGAAGAATATAGAGAATATATAAAAGCAAAAAAGGCAAAAATCAATTCAGCATCACCAGAAATAGACCTTAAAACCCATAGTTCTTCTAGAGCTGTAACTCACACACAGTCTGATGTTTTGTGCATTGTGATACACTGTGAGCTCAGACTAATTCCAAACATTCTTGATTCTTGACTCTGTGTAGATTTTTAGAATCTAATAGATACGGATTTCCCTCAGCTGAATACATAGTCACTCTCCTCTACCTGTCCAGCCTTACAAAATGTCAATCATTTAAGACATGCAGTAACTAGTCAGAGCTGATCTAAACCAGCCAAGCAGTTCAGGAGGGATTAAACTGAACAGACATGAACAGAACAATGTGCAGTGTTATGTTACACTTTACCTCATTAAAATCTTCTTTGAATGGATCTATTTCCCATCACTTCCACTTGCTTTCCCTAGAGGTTTCCATGTGCCTGACTTTGTGCAAAAGAAGTGACACATGAAGACTCAACCCAAAACTTATCATGGAGTTGTTTTTAGAGTGAATTACCAAACTAAGATGACTAGCGGGCTCTTGACAGGTCTGATGTGAAGGGGACGTAAGCTTGCTAGATTGGTTTAACATGAAGCTACCTCTAAAGGCAGTGCAACTCTTTCTGCAGAAACCATGCTAAAGAATCAATAAATTGTTTATTGAGTGGAAACTAGCAAGTCAATTTGAAATAGATGAGCAGTTAGTCATTCAACTTTAAATCTCATCAAAATGGTGCTTCTACTGTGAAAAACTAAAATCCTGCAAAAGAGAATTAAATTCTGTTAATTGGAGGTGGACTTCTTCGTGTTTTTAAGATCTCTAATGTAGCTGTTACAATTCAAACACTTACAATCTTTGTAAGATGTTTAAATGATTGTAGGTAAATGGAAAAACCCTATCTGAGTGGATTTAAACAAGAAAAACCCCAACAGATAAGACCTAATCTTAAAGGTGCTGGAGTGAACACGTAAGTGAGGAAATTCTTTATTCTCCCACAAAATTCCTCTGCAAGGTCAAGAATTTCTCTGCGTGTACCTTCTAAGGACGAAAAATAGTGACCTTTCTCTCTAACAAAGCACATTGTATATAAAAATACTTCAAAAGAGTGTTCAGAAACTGTGCTAGTAAAGGCCCTATAATCCTGTAGACAGGATAACAACAGCAGGCATTCAAAACAGAATAAACTGTTTTGTATAGGTCAGTTCTTGAGGATGGCACTGCTCTGACAATAGTGTTGCACACAGAATACTAAATGGAAGAAGGATATATAAATGTAGCTCAGGATCTACCTTTTCACTCTGCAAAAAAACATTTCTCTTTTTCAGAACACACCATAATTTTTCACATAAAACACTGCAATAAAAATTTCATTCTGAAAAACATCTCATGATTCTTAAGGCGCTTATGCAAACAAGTTAACTGTTAGGTTACTAGTGTAAGGGTTTTCAGAAGAAAGGAAATTATCAATAATTTTAATTATTACAATGAATGTTTATATCATATTTTTAAAAGAAAACCATGCCACAGTACATTGGAAAAATTATGAATTATATTTGATTCAGTATAGCTGTTCAAATAATAATCTGTATGGTAACAGCATAGAGTATCTTACTCCGTTTGTTGTCGATTCTCTTGCTCCTTCTCCTCTGATTAGCTTCTGCATACTCGTTCAGAATTATTTCTTGCCATATGATGGTTTCTAGATCCCGCTTGTCTTCAGAAGTAGATTTCTGAATTTTACTGACAAGAGATTTGCTTAGAATCAACAAAAGTAATCTCTATATAAATCAATGTTTACAGTAGAGCTAAGAATATGAGTGCATCTGATTTTAAAAGCAACACTGTAGTAGCAGACAAGCACATATGGGCAAGCAAGCACAAACCTTTACCTTTGATCATTTTAAGTCATTTACATGACAAATGAGTACTCCATATGCATTATATCTATTTCATTAATATATTAAAAAAAATAATTCAAGAATTATTATGCATGAATTTCTCATACTCAAAAAACTTAGGTTTGTTTCTTGTTACACTGCCACTGTGAGCCATTCCCTGCTGTCTCTTCTAGTATTTGGTGATGGGAGGAAACAATCTCTGTACTTTCCTGAGGAGGTCTTGCTTACCTTGATGCTGCTTGGGCTGTTTCTGCACATACTGCAGACTCCACTGAATGTGAAAGTCCCTCACCAGTTTGCTTTTCACTAAAGGTGGCATCCAAGTAAACTGAAATTGCTTCTTTCTCTCTCTGTTGACCACTCACAGGCTGTGACAAAAAAAGAAATATCAGATGCAACAGGTATGCATGAAGTTAAAACAAAGACTGTATATAAGAGCTCAAAGAACATTCTTTTTTGAATTGTGTATGTGCTCACAGAGAATTGAGGGGTTGCTTAAGTGAATAACTGGAATTCTACAGCTATGAAAGACAGATGCTGCCACAGGAGAGGCAATCCTGAAGTAGTATGCCATGCAACGTGCTCCTGGCAGAATTAGCCAAGAGAATTAGGCTACTCAGAGTCACAACTTAAAACATAAATCTAGGCTGGATGACAGCAAACAAAGCTGTTCTACCTGAAAGTTATTTGATTGGATATCTGAAATGACAACAGATTCATTTCAGTTTCCTATGGACATGAGCTTCTGTCCTAAAAAATAAGACGACGCTTGAGATGTCTTAAGACAGCCCATCCCATGTCACTGTTGCAGAAGCCTAAAAACTTCCACAAGCTGAGATCCATGTTTCACCTGAAGTTCAGTAACTCCCAGCTGAGCACTTATCTCTAAAGATATACCATCCTTGAGCTACAGCCACTACAGATGAAATTCACTTCACTTACCTTCAACCTTCTAAAAGCCAGGCAAGTAGAAGGTGCTCATCCTAAATTGTGCAAAGGGGAACCTGAATGACTCATGTATACAAGAGACTTACCTCTAATCCCACCCTAAAGACAGATCACCACATGGAAGTTAATTTGACTTACTTGAGTTTATTTACTGTTTCAGCCATGCGAATGTGATATGCTGCTATGGATCATTCAAGCTCCTGAAATATGGGTACTGATTAGTTTCTTACATAATTGAGTAATGCTGAAAACTTTTAGGACACACCCTCAGCACACACACATAGAAATTCTTTCACAATGATGTGGGAGAACTGGTTAGTCCTTTCTTGGGATACAAACAGAAATGGAGAATGCACTGATCAATTTTTTTAATTGTCATATTTAGCACAGAGGTTACTAAAGAGGGGAATTGCCTTCTTAGAAGTGGTCCCCCCGAGTCAAGAGACAATGCACATTAACATGGGATCTGGGGTTGTTTAGCCTGAGGAAAAGAAGTCTCAGTAGTGCCCTTATTGCTCTCTACAACTAGTTGAAAAGAGTTTGTAGTGAGATGGGGGCTGGTCTCTTCTTCCAGGTAAAAAGGAATAGGACAAGGGGAAGTGGCCTCTAGTTGTGCCAGAGAAGATTTAGGTTGGGTATGAGGAAAAATTTTTTCATTGGAAGTGTAGCCAGGCACTGGGACAGGCTGACTAGGGAAGTGGGGAAATCACCACCCCTGGAAGTGCTCAAAAGACATGTGGATGTGGCACCTGGGGACATGGTTTAGTGGTAAACACAGGTTCAAGGTTGGAAAATTGGACTTGATGATCCCAGAGGTCTTTTCCAACCTTAATGACCCTATGGTAGCTGGGGAAAATCAAATATATTAGCTTAGAAAACTATTACAGCAATACTTTCCATGGATCCACATCGGAAATGGGAGCAGGGTTAGAGAAGGAGAAGAAAACATTTCAAAGAAAAAAACCCTACACTTGCTTTATAAGAGACCATATACTAAAATATATGGGATATTCATCCTGACTGCATCTACAACTCAGCACAGGCTCTCCTCTTTTGGACACTTGTTTCACCACAAAAATACCCTGAGAAAAGAAGGGTGAGAAAAGACCACAGTGAACAACATACTGTTAACTTCAACAGTTACTAACAAATTAACCAGGATTTTGTTTCTCAGTCAATTGTCTCCTCACTTTCTGCCTTCCAGAACACCACATAAAGGCACAAAGAAAAGCTAAAATTTATTATTATTTGACAAGAGGTTAGAGATCTCCATTTCCACAAGACTCTACTTCACAATTTTAACTGCAATTTTGAGTAAATCTATGCATTAATCTTCACACAGCTGTGCTACAAATTTCAGAAATCAATACTTCACTAAAAGAGCTTTGTAAAGTGCTATGGTTTTGAGACAATTGGCCTACAGACCTTTCAGCACCTTGAAATTAGCCATCTTTGGGGCACATTTAATTACATGCTTGTGCCAGAGCTCACAGTCTTCTGAGTCTCGAATTATGATTTCTCAGGGCAGAGCTCCAGCGACGCACAGCAACCAGGAACAACTACCCCCACCCTTGGCTCCTCCCAGGGCTTGGTTTATAGGGCTTGTGCCTGCCCTGCAGCCATAGCTGTTTATGGGAGATCCATGAGCACTTCAGGTGCAGGCAGTTCCAATTAATATGGTCTTGAATGAGAGTTTGGCAAGTGCATACCATCAGGGTGTACCTACACATGCTGATATATTCAGTTAATACTACTAAGAAATGGCAGAATTAACTTACAGTTTTGATGCTTTATGCCATTGTAGGGAAGTAAAGCGGTTGTAAAACCACCTTAAATAGCCCGCTTTACATGATTGATTATAGACTTGCAGCTCCAGATTATTCAAAGACAATGCAGAGCAGAGAATCAGGTTACAGACTTACAAGAGATGCTTAGTATACTCTGCAGCATAAACCTATGTCTCCTATCTGTCCTTCTCTCTTCCTTATTATAATCTAAACAGGAAGAGATTATGGCTTTCCTTTCATGTTCCTCTCCGTATTTTTGCATTGGTGTTATTGAATAGAAATGACCTGTTACAGAACACCTTCACAGCACACAAAGTAACAAGAAGGATCACATGCTGTATCCATACATACCAGCTTCTTCAGGGGAGGACAGGAACATGAACACACGCCTCAGTCTTTTCAGTAGGTCTTGCATAAGCAGAACTAACCACAATAAACACACTTCTAAATACGTGTGTAAAAAATCCCCATTAAATAATCTTCCTAGTCTACAGGAAAGACATAGATGTAATCTATTTTGTAATACTTGCAAAGCATTTGCATGTTACACCAATGAGAACTATGACAAAAGAAAAGAGCACACTGTTGCCTGGACCAAAACCAGAACAGGATGCAGTAGGAATCTGGAGCTGGAATTGGCTGGTTTGTGCTGGTATGATACAATGAAGTAACAGAATAGTGTTTTGGAGAGAACCTGAGACACAGAAGATGTACAGGGGGTCCAGGAGTTTTTAAAAATCCCATGGTGGTTCTCGGTTTCCACATCAGTCAATAAATTAACTTTACTAAGATTTCCCATCCCAGCAAGCTCAACTATTTTCATAACATGGGTACATTCAAACAGGAAATATAATACCAGACTTCTAAAACAAAACCAACTGAAATTATTTAAACATGCAAATTACTGATGCTAGTTTATTCTTCACTAAGATTCCCATCTTCAAGTAATTTGGCTACTTTATATAATATGTTATGATAAACATAAAATTTCAAATATTAATTAAACTGTGGGTATACTTGCTCATTTGTTGTGCTCTGCAAGTTAGATCCTGTGAAGGCATTTATTTCTTCCATCTGAATTGTAGCAAGTCGAGGCTCCATAACATTTGTTATTTGTGTACAGTCATCATCTAGCTGCTGAAAACTGGGTTCTGAATTTACATGCTCTTCCTCGGCATTAAGCTGTCTCTCTTTTGGCACTGCAGGAGTGGCAGCTTGTACCATTGATCCTGACAAGGCATTCAGAGGTGCCGCAAGCTCTACTGGCAGGGCATCACTGCTCTCAGCTGCTGATGCATTGATGGAATAGTCATGATCCTGACACCCTAACTTGTCAGGCAATGAGTTTTTAACTTTAAGACTCTCAGAATCACTAGGGTATCTCAACAAATCACTGATGTCAACTTCACTAGTCTCTATAATCTGTTCAGTGAATACGTCCACAAAAATCTTCCCTGGGGATGACAGTGAAAAATCTGTACCATTATTAAGGGAATGGTCTTCTACTGTGTTATCTCTGTCAATAATGGTCATGCAAGTTCTGTGGCAATTATCTAAAACATGTGGAAATGTATCTTCTGGTGTCTGTTCCTTTAGAACTGTTACTATGTCTTCGACAGGAGCATCTAGACAGAGGCTTATTTCTGGAAAGCAATCTTCATTACTTAATTTCTGTGATATCTAAAAATTAAACAAAAAAAGTTTACAAAAAGGAATGGAGCAACTCTTTTTAGAAAGCATTTAACTAACATTCACTTTAGAAGTCATCTCTCTTTCTATATATGTGTGTACATATTATTATCAATTTTTGCAAAAACTACGAGACTCAAAGCCTTCCTTCATACAATCTATTAACAAGAGTGAGATGGAGCTCTCAGTTTCAAAAGAAGTTTCAACTTCAGCTGTTGACTTCTACAGCAGTGAAAATCCAGAGCAAAAGAAACTAAATCTGTTTTAGTCGAAGATATTATGCCATTGCCAATAGCCTGAGGGTGTTATAAGGCTTTAAAATAAAGAAATTAAAAATTTCTGTCACACAGAAATAATGAAAGTGAACAGAGTCATAATATCTTAAAATACCTTGTTAGTAAAACACAACATAGGAGTTTTGTTTATGTGTTTATGTGGGTCCAATACAGGTATGGAGGATTTGTGTCTCACAAACTTCAGTTCAAAACCTGAGGATTTTGAGAAGTTTGCATGGTGTGGTTTCCACACTGAGTACAGAACACAAAATAGTAACTGTTCTTGGAAAATTAATATTGCTACTGTTTCTTTAATCCCTTTGAGCTACATTCAACAGAAGCACCCATTCTTACACAAAGAAATAGCTTTTCCATTTTTTTACCTATCCCTGTTTTAAATGCTCTGCAGAAAAAAATATGATGCTTCTACAGACCTAAACCATATTTTTTTTCTATATAACATTTGTATATAATATTGCTCATACTTAGTAATACTGGATCTATGAAAATCTCTTTCAATGCATTTTTAGAGTCTTGCTGCCAGCAAGCGGCAATACTGGGCAATGCAAGAAACCTTTAACTACTGGTGACATGATTTAGATAAAGCTTACACACAGTAAGGCAGAAAGGGCAGAAATCTGACAGCATAGACTCATGTTCAGTCTGCAAGCCAGTATAAATCCCTGATTCTTTGTTGAAAAATTATTCCTCCACCAGCTATTTCCTATATTTTACATGTGCATCGAATTGTTTCTAAGTACTGATTACTTCTTACTTTGCTTTATTGAATTACATTTTATTTTTACACCACTTCTCTAATTCATCCAGACCTTAAACAACTGGGGGAAAAAACATTCCACTGGCATAACCTTCTCTACTTGAAGAACTATGGTATAAACAGCATGTATATGTATTACAAATTTCCCAAGAAAAATGCTCAGTGCATTTGTTGAAGGGCGGGTGAAATTTTCCAAGATCCTAAAAAACCCAGTATCAACTGAAATTCAATCCTTAAATATGACATGTTCACAAAGCTCCAGATACAGTAGTCCAGGTGGGGTCTCACAAGAGCAGAGCAGAGGGTCCACCAGGATTCCAAAGTTCTTCGCTGGCAGAGCTATTCTCCTGTCAGTTAGTCCCCAGCTGTACTGGTACCTGAGGTTATTTCTCTCCAGATGCAGAACTCCGTATTTCCCCTTGATAAATTTAATGAGAGTCCTCTCCACCCAGTTTTCCAATCTGTTCAGTTCCCTATGAATGACAATACACAACTATCTGGTCTATCAGTCATTCCTCTCAGTACAATCTCTGAACTTGCTGAGGGTGCAGTCTGTTCCGTTTTCCAGGCCACTAATGAAGATATTGAACAGTACTGGCCCCACTACTGACAGACTAACCACAACAGAAATCAGTGCTGCTACATCATCAAAACCAAGAAAACTCAGCACAACTGTGTGGTGTCAGAATTCTATGCATAGATAATCTTAATTTATAGATTTATTTTGTATTTTCAGGGATACACAAAACTAAGACATTCAGGGACTCACTGCTGGTTGTCAAGGCATCTGTCTGTCCTGACCTTGCTTCAAATCGGTACATGGAAGCCTGTGACAGCCATTGGTTCATCTCACTAAAGATCCTTCTGCAGAACTCAGATCTTGCTAGTGACAACATCAGCCAATATCCAAAAAGTAAAATTCACTGCAGTGATTATTTCCAGCCTTCTTACTCCAGGCTCCTAAAATATCCTCTCTGGAGATACTCTCAATGCATTCAATCTGCCTATTCTCCAGAGGCTATTAATAACAGGCAATCGCTATTTCAAGGCATTTAGAGTTTGTTCTGCTGGACTAATTCAGTACAATGAGAATGTCTGATTTAATAAACTTATAGTTTTATATTAATAGTTGTATATTTTTCAGGAAAGAATATCCTAGGAAATTTCATTTTTTCCCTTTGTTCTGAGATGGAATACTTGACCCTGTCATTGCTTGTATTTGCTGGAAGACATGAACAATAAGGACAGTAGAACAGAACGACATTTTACTCTGATAAGGACAGTAGAATAGAACAGCACAGCCTTGGAGAAACAGATAAAGGATGTAACTTAGGCAAACAGAAGCCATGCAAAACGCAAGCAGGATGCCAGCTCAGCTCTGCAAGGACAAAGTAGAAGTTATGCAAAACAATTATATTGTGCTTAGTCAAATGCAGGGGTCAATGAACAGGCATCTAAAAAGGACATGGGACACTGAAAATCAACAAGGAAGACCCCAAAGAACCATATAAGGACTTCTGATAAGGGGTGCAACTATGTAAAATAAACTAATGGATATACATCAAGTAAGGGGGATAGCTAATGAATGTGTGATCAGTGTGTATGATAAACACTCTGTTCAGGGCACTCAGTTGGAGGAAGGATCCTCCAAGTGACCACTGCGGCAGTAATGAATGCCTGCTCTCTAATACTCAAAACTTAGAAAGTTCCTGTCTGGCTGATTTTGGTATCAATACTGGTCTCATGCTTTTTCCCTGACATAAACCTCAATCAGTATCCTTGAAAAAAGCCAAGTAAAATTGATTTATATAGAATCCTGACTTTTTATTGGTAGGTACAAATCAATGGGACTAGATGTAACAGTCATAATTATATGATATCTGCATTAAGCAGAATCTTTCACAGCAGAAACTCTGCTACTACCTATTTCTGGCCACAAGTAAGACTCTCTCAAACAAAAGGGCAGTTACAGATAACTTTTTCCTCCTCAGAGACCTTCCAAATGCAATGCCTGTCTCATAGCTTTCATTGGTGGAAAACATTTCAAGCTACTGTCTTCATTACTTTAGCTTAAGTAACAGCCGTTATAGATTCTGTCTCATGATGATGCCTTTCCCACCTCACTTTCACTGCTGTGCTTCCACCCTTGTGCTCTGCAAGCTTAGCAACTACAATTCTTACTGAAAAAACAGAAAATAAAGCTTAGCTTTAAAGTTGTTTTCACCTAATGTGCTCAGTGTCAGTGTCAACAGCTATGTGCTTGCTTACCTTTACTTCTGAATCTTTCTGAAATCCATTCAATTTGATATCTAAATTGAGGAGAGTAGACAAATATTTCAGTTTTACTTTCCACTTTTGAAAGTTCTCATCATCTCTAAAAAAACCAGCATAATTTCCCAATTAAGGCTTAAGTTTCAAACCTTAAAAATTACTATAGTCATGTTCCCTAAGTGGAACTGACAATAAAATTTCTAGTTAGGCTCTTTTAGTCACCAAATTATATCCCAGAGCTATTTTGTCACATTTCTTCACTGTGGTTTAGAGTACTGTGTTTCCAAAGACTATCAGCAGGTGGAACTGCCACCCACTTCACACGATGAGACCTATCCTCTGCCCTCTCTTATTACAGTGCAGCTAGACAATACTGCTGAAACAATCCAATAACTTACTGCCTCTGCATAGGGATCATCCCAGACCCCTGGTCTCATCACACTGTTTCATTCAAGTGACTCCCTGGCAATTCCCTAATCAGAAATAAAGTGAATGTTTTTCTGTTGGATTACCAAAAATAAGCTCAAGTGGAAGATGGCAAAACAGATGGGGCAGTCCTGCACATCTGGGAACACTGAGGAATGGAAGTACAATTTAAGTAGCAGCACATGACATACAGATCTGGAGAATAGCAGCATTTTTGTTTCTCTTTTCTTACAGATGCCTCTGATTCTTGGATATGTTCGAAAGAAGCAAGTAGGAAGCGTCTATGACCTGTTTACCTCACACATCCATAAGGCATTTAAGCATCATGTGGCCTGTAACCTTTGCCAGAAAATTCCACAGCAATGAAATAATTTTAAACCAGATATATGCCACTGGCTTGAGAAAACAGTTACTTCTTCAAATAATTCTAATAGAATACTTACAAAAACAGACTTGCAGTCCATGACTACAAAAACTGAACAACTGTTGTAAAAAACACGTATAGTCAGATTCTATGTAAACCTACACGGATACTCATCTTCAGCTCCTCAAATTATTTTGTCAAATGATTTTGCCACAGCTAGAGCAACTCCTAGTTTTGTACAAATACAACATACCTACAGAATTATTCTGCTGTTCTTCTGCTGCAGAATTTAATGAAAAACCAGGCTTAGAAATATTTTCAGTAGGTGATGAATGGTTTATCCAACCCCTAGAATTAAATAATACAATAAAAAAGTTCTTAAGGAATTGTAATTTGCTCATCTTATGAAAAGTTTTACAGTACTTTGAGTTGGCCACTATCTGTGGAAACAGCTGCAGTTATTTTAGAGGTATACTTTTCTTTACTAGGACATGCTATAAATAAGACTTCTGGATTTCCTATGTGGAGCCAGCTATGTTTGCAAATTTGTTCTCAAAGTGAAAAAAAGGGCTTTTTCTATTCCTTATTATTTCTTTCTATATTTCTGTTATAAATCTATCTTCTACTGAAATCTTTCCACAGTTTCCAGGAACAAAAGGCCTAATATTATTTATTACAAGTTTTTGTTTATTTGTCTAAAGGCTTTCCCCAAGTTCTGTTATTCTTGTTGGTTATGTTCTTAAACCATTTAAGGTAGCATCATCAACAACAATAAATCCAAGTACAGCTTGATCCATATTGGATACTGAACTACTGCCAACATAAATATAGATCCTTCACTAAGCAAACAAGAAAACTGTTTCTCAATAAAACACTGGGAATAAAATAACATACAAAAGTATATTGTATATATATAACAGAATTATTTAATTACATTATGCCTGACTGGAATTCCTGTGTGATGTATTATACTCACTTCAGTAGAGACTGAGACTGGTCAGATGTGTATGCCTCTTGAAGTACCTGAAAGAAGAAAAAAGTTAACAAGTTAGTAAACAAAGTACGTAATTATTTATTTTCTCAGTTTTACTGCAGGTTTATCTTCTTCCTTCTGTAATTTAGTTGGGAAATGAAAGTCTTAGACCCAATCATTACATACATTACTACTACGATACAAAAGCATTCTGCTTAAATCTTTTTTTTATTTGTACTATTTGACAAAAATGTTGAAAAATAAATCAAGACTATAGAAGAAAGCATTCACCCACAAAGAAAACAAACTGTTGCAAGTAAGACACGATTGCTCCAAACTTAAGATGTTTCATACGTCAAAGGACCAAAACACAAGGTATTTTAATTTCAACTCACAGTTTTAATCTTTTTTTGTAACAATTACATTTTTTCATTAAATAAGACAGGGTGCTGTTCCAAAGACTGTGATGTTTAGTATGCCGCTCTCAATATTCCTGTAAATATCATATTTAAGGAACTTCAAGACTTGTGCATCAGCCAGTTCTGAGTGGCAGGGCTGCCACAAGCCAACACAAGAAAGAGCAGGATAGTAAGGAGAGAACTGATGTCACAGCAGGAGCCAAATTCCAGCTCTTAATTACCAAGACCTTGGATCTACTTTTTGTGCCTTCGCCAATAACGCAGAGATCTCCTTCAGTATGGAAAAAGGAGCCGGTATACAAAGTCTAAGGCAAACTAGGAATGGTTAAGATAGTGAAGTGAACTGTAGGTTCTCTCACCAATGAGCTAAGATTGGGTTTTACTGGTGAACTATCCACACACTGGCTGTAATTTTAACCAAATCATTGAGTTACAGGGGACAACATTAACAGCACTAGAAGACTCTTAGAAAGAACACCTTAGTGTGGACACTAAGTGGCAACTTCTCTGGCTTACACAAGGTACTAGCCACACAGTGAGAACAAACATCTTAACAATGGCTTCAAGAGCAACACGTGGAGATTGCCCAGTAGCAGACTGCTAAAAGACTCCCTGGAACAGAACAGATTCTTTAGTTTGTGCAACAATTATAGACTGATGTAATTCCAAAACATGCAATGAGACAGTTCGCAGAAAGTTATTTATTTTGTTTAAACAGACCCTTCAGGTGAGTCAACCTAAATATGTACGCAGAACATTATCCGGAGACCAAGCAAGGTCAGGAGAATAACAGAACAACTACTAAATCTCTTTATCTGGCTAACATTGCTCAGATAGACATTTTAAAATCTTAGTAAACTACTACTACAACTCAGAAGAAGAAGCCGTTTTGTCTGCTAAAAAATCATATTCTAAGCAAAATCAGTATATTGCTCACCGGTTGAGAGATCTTCTCAAACCATATACGTTACACAAACAGTATTTTTGGCCACTGACTGAAGTACTGGCAACAGCCTTTCGTCCTGCCCTCATTTTTGTTGAAGAAATTCCTGCAAAATCTCAGTAATTTTTCTCACTTGAAAACTTATTTATACAGAAAACCATAAGAGGGGACTCTGTATGTTTCCCAAAAAAAGACTAATGCTTAAAAGCTGTTAGGTGTTACCTAACAACTTTTGGCGCACTTCATCTAACAGTGTAAGAAAAAAAAGTGTCAAAAAGGGGAAAGCACAGACTTAACAATCATTACACCTGTCTGAACAAGCCATAGAACAGCATGTTAAGAAATAATGCAAATGACTTGTGGAAAAGAACCTGGATCCTACAAAATCTGTATATATGTCTACTGCATCTCTGGTAGAGGAAAATTCTTAATTACAATTTCTTACATGATGGAATCAAAGACAGGACTGCATATCCTAGGTCTCCCCCAACCCTTCTGAAGTACAAAGAAAGCTAAGACTCTCTGGAACAACTGGAACAGATGTTACATTTCCTGAAAACATTCACAGCCATCCACTCTGCATGAACACTATATCACATCACATCTAAATGCTTTATTCATATATGATCATTTCTGAGGATACAGTAGAAGGAAAGCTTCTATGAAACTACATTCCATGTTGGCTCTTGAAGTGGTTGAAGAGCCACTTTGGTGCAATGCACACATGAGGGTATCAAAGACAACAGGCCAAGACCATTCCTTAGAGCATTCAGTAAAACCTTAAAATTTTATACTGTCCCCAAGCTGTACATGACCAAGCTACCAGTGTCTTGCTATACAGGTCTCACCAAAAAAAACCACAAACCAACCTAAGAATTACCCAAACTATTTGGTGAAAAGTACTAAGTTTCTTTGCTTTTCTGACTTTTTAGTGCACTGGGCATTTGTCCTTAGACTTGGGATTGACTAATCTGGTGAGAACCATGAAGCCAAAGACTAAGGTTAAGAAGCAGCTAGTCAGATCATCTCCCAGAGGAGAAAGGGAAAGAGCAAATGTGCACTTCTCTCGTTCCCTCCATCCTTAGAAAATAATGATAAACTTCAGCCAAGACAAGCCTCAGACATGCAAGGAGCAAAATAAAGTTAGGGAGAAAAGTTTTGAAATAACAGCATCTTTCGGATTTTGTTCACTGTTTCCCACACTGTGAGTTGAGACAAATTTATTTGCAATTCTAGAATGAGCTGTAAAAACATTCACTTCAGTAGAAAGCAGATCTTTTTTCAATGTACCTTTTGTCATGCAGGAGACAGTCTAGCTCTTTTCAGAAAACCTCTCTTTTACTGAAATAAGGACACACATATTGTGGGCTTTGGACTGGTGAATCCAGGCTAAAGACAGTGTAACAGTCACAGTTAAAAGCAGAGAACCTGTTTGTCTCTAATTGTTTCATGACCCTGTCATATGCAGGTGAAAAGCTAATTGCTCAACTGAATAGAAGTTTATGGGCTAGCTACCAACCATGGTAAATACATTAAAAGATATGGATAATTAGCAGATTAGGAAATGCAGAATTATCCGTAGAGTAAAATAATTACCCCATCATCATGCAAGTAGACATTTTATTTTGCATTTTGGATCATTATCTCTTTCCTTTTGAAAGAAACAATTGATGAATCACTGGATCACAGTTAATCTCATAATGAGTAACCCAGGGTGTATTCTGGCACAGTCAAACCAGATGATTATTCTTCAGCTCCTGAAGGAAACATATTAAAAAGTCTGTGCTCCACAACTTCTTCATCTTTGTCCTGGGCTTGTTTGTCATATTTGAAAGGTTGTAATCTCTTGAAATACCAGAGACTTTGATACATTCCTGCAGACTACGTGCTACATAGGTGACAAGATGAAATTCAATTCAGCTGTAAACCACCAGACTCTTTTGCACATAATCAAGGGGAGGCCCAGTGGGTTTATTAATAATTAATCATTAGATATGCTTAGAGAACGCATTATCATTGCTGGACTTACCGGATTTATCTGTTCTTCCTTATGATAATATGCGTGGTCACTAAATTTCTGTATAAAACAGATTTCTGGTGAAAAAGGTCCTAGAAAAAAAAAATAACAAAAAAATCCCCAGTAATTAAAATCTTGACTGTCTTAATTTCTTTGCAATTTTCCACAATTCTGTAATTTTTTACATAACTCGGTACTGAGCTACATGCATCAAAACTTATGATATGGAATGGATTTAAGTGGCTAAATTGTCTATCACACTAGATTTTGAAACTACATGAATGAAACAGAAATTAATAAAACCAGCCAGCAGTGGAAATTTATTTCACTTAGTGTTCCAGGACCCTCCCTGAATCTGCATTGGAGATGAAGTCTTTCCTCTTATCTTTTAAACTAACAACTGCTATTTTGGTAACCTGCCTCATCCATATGACTAAAAATATACCTGTACTCCTAGATGGCATAGTTCCTTTAATGACTATACAAATGAAGACCTTCTCACAAAAAAAAAAAAAAAAAAAAAAAAAAAAAAAAAAAAAAAAAAAGAGAGAGAGAGAGAGAGAAACCTTTAAGGTTGGACCCTATGCTTGAAAACTAAGATGTTGTTACTGGCACTAATAAAACACTAATCAAATTAATATTTATGCTATCTATCTCATCACCAAATTACTACTATACAAATATGCATGAAAACACGAATGATGAAATTCTAATTCCAACTTACTAAATATAATATGATGCAGGCAGAATGCTAAAAATACCACAATCTATTACAGTTGCAGAGACAAAAACTCCCCACTTGACTCAGACAAATGCTCACTCCACAAACAGAAGAGTCAAACACACATGCCTCAAACCATGTATGTTGAATGTTGTGAGGATTTAATTCCAGTGGACAACCACAGGGAAGTTCAGAATGGGATGATGCTTCTCTCCTCACTTAAAACTATTGAGCAACTGTAAAAGGTTCAGCACTAGGAAATCATAGACACTGGAGTTTCTGCAGATTTCAATGGGCTGAAGATAAGATTTGTATTAACTCAGAGAACGTTGATAAAAAGCTATGGTCCACTCAGATCTTCAAACTGGCAAAAAGATAAACACAACCAAATCTGGAAGAATACCATGTGTCACTTAAAGAATACCCAGTTTGAAACATTGCTGAAATAAAACCTATAGGATGCAAGTAAAATGTATTATACAAAAATGCCAAGGAAGTACTGTGAAACTATTATGTAACTAAAACATGCTTGCTCATGCAGTCTGCTATAGGGGAGTTATTAGGGAATATTTTAAGACCTTAAATGAGTGTGCATTCATTTATGCTGAAAGTAATTTAATGATACACTAAACATTATGCACTGAAATATCCCTACTCAAACTTTTTATGCTAAAAAGAATGGATATACTAACAATATAAAAGGGGTTTTTAAAATACCATAAGCAGCTAGAGTTACATACGACTTAAGCATACAGAATCCATGTATTTTATTCTGCTCAAAAATGTACATACAAATACATATATGTAAATGAAAAGGATATTCTTATATATAGCTCAAACGCTTCCCAAGCCAAAGATTCTCAGTGACAGTACACAGGAAGAATAGAGAACTCAAGAGCAAACCTAATCAAATATTAAAAATGTGTTGAAGAATCCTTTAAAATATGAGCTAAGATTACGGATGTAATAAAAGAGCACACACAGTTCCTAAGAATGAACTTCATGCAACACCCAAGTTTAAACATGGACTCAGGAAAAATCCAAAGCAACAGTTTAAGGAAAAAAACAACACAGACTGAAAAAAGAGCCTGTCCTACCTTTATTAATACTTATCTCAGCTGTTAAAGCAACGTCCTTGTTAAGAAAAGGCAACCTTTGCAAAATAAATAAAAGAAAAGGTCGTTAAGCAGTTGTAAGCATTACAGTCCTATAAACTCAAAGGGCATCTGAAAGCACCCATCCCAGCCTCTGCCGTGGGGACACCCCTGGGTGAGCGCTGACACAAACAGTAAAAAAACCCCAAACTGTAGGGATGTATGTGATTTTCTGCATCGAAAACCATAACTAATGAGGCACATCGCTGCTTTAAGTATTTCCAAGAACTACCGTGCCACAAAGCCAGTATAAAGATCTGCATGTGGTTTCAAATCTTTGCCACGTCTTAAAGGATACAAGAAATAGTATCATGAAAATGACATCGAGGCAAAGCTGCAGGAAAACAGAATCAGCACACACTGTACTTAATAGTGTTCATTTTCTCCGAGTTGTTTTCTGAGACATTTCACTTCTGCTGACTAAAATGTTACTAAAATGATGGGTCCGGAAGCGTAAGCTCTAAGGCACACAAGGTGTGTGAAAATAAACGGAGCTATTTGCAGAGCTAAGAAATACCGGCTCTAAGAGCATATAAAACGGCTCGGAACAAAGGGAAGAAAAAAAGAAAGAAAAAAAAAAAGGCGGGGGAGTGAGGAGAAAATAAAACCCTTTAGCTCGGGAGCGGCCCCCTCAGCCGCCGCCCTCGCAGAGGCAAGTGGGCAGGTGCCGCTCGCAGCCACACCGCGTTACCACCTCCTCCTACGGAACTCCTCTTCCTCCATATCACTTTCTGTCACAGAGCCCTCCACGACGGTCTCGTCGCTGTCCGTATTGCTGTCGCCACCGCTCCCCCGCCGCTCCATGGTGCGGCCGCTCCGCTCCCCCGGCGCCTCCTCCGGCGGCCCCCCAGCCCCCTCAGCGGCGGCCGCCATCTTGTGGCGGCGCCTCGCTGCCCCTCGGGCGGCACCGGCCTCACAGCGCTCACCAGAACCGCAGAGCCCCAACAAACACCGTGCTGTGTGTCATCAGATGGGGCTCACTTCTCCGAGTTTGTGCGGTTCTGACGCTGACATCTCAAGAGTCAGAAACGGTCATCTGCCCAGAGAATTAGAGTGAGAAGGGGGTTGTGAAACAGTGTCTTGCCTTATCAGTGAAAAAGGCTGCACAGCCTCAAAGGAGGGACCCTGAAGGAAGGATTACTTGGGCTTTTATCACATAGTGTGGGGTCTTAGAATCGTAAAATGTTAAAGGGTTGGAAGGGACCTTAAAAATCTAGTCCCAACCCCTTCCGCCATGGGCAGGGACACCTCCCGCTAGACCAGGTTGCTCAAGGCCTTGTCCAACCTGGTGTTGAACACTCCAGGGTTGGAGCATCCACAGCCTCCCTGGGCAACGTGTTCCAATGTCTCACCACCCTTGCAGAAACTATTTCTTCATAATAGCTAACCTAAATTTCTCTTCTGTCCATTTGTACCCATTACTCCTTGTCCTATCACTACAGGTCCTGACAAAAACCTCCTGTTGAGTTGTCGGGTCCTGCTGTGCCTCTTGTAACCTGGCTGGCACCACAGGTCCCCGTGCTGTTTGTATGCAAGAGATCGGTGCCAATTCACAGGCTCTTAAGTCTCACAGTGAGAGATTTTGACCACTGACTCATGGACCACCATCTCAGGAAAACCACCTACTTGAGAACAGGTGAGCATGCAGACATATTAGCACGATAAACAAGAGAATCATTCAACCAATAGAAGGTAGAATACGAATTAATAAGAGAACTAACTTGTAACCAATGAACTGTGATTTCTTTGTTTGCTACTGTATGTATATTTAGTGATTGGTGTGCTTTATTTGTGGAAAACTCCACCTTATACCCTGTGCAGAATAAACAATGTCTCCTTTCTAAACTAGGCTCTGTGTCTGTGTTTAGATAGTCCCTAAATTGGCAACACTTCTCTGGCCATGGTTAAGTAGCTTACTTCATTGCTACTAATGAATGGTTGATGTGCTCATGAGTGGGAACAAGTTTGAGGTAACCAAATTATTAGTTGACAGTATTTTCAGCATTTGCAGTAGCACTCTTCAGTGGTGGTCTGTCAATTACAACGTTTTCCTCAGGCAGAGCCGGTCTGGCTCAGCTTTGCTGGCCATCTCGTGGGCAGTGGGGCAGCACTGCGCTTGTGGCCTCTTCAAGCACGAGGCCAGGCTGCAGGCAGGCCACCGTCAGAGTTGCCGATGCAAGAACTCAATGCCAGCACACGTGGTGTCATATACTTGCAGAGACTACAAACCCCAAATGACCATAGGGACTCCTGCTCCCAATGACCTTGATAAAATTAGCATTTTTAGTATTTGCCAAATCATGTTCATGGAAAAAGTGGAAAACAGAGCAAAGATACTAAAGATCACCTTAAATTATATATGAATTACACTTAATTGTTGAAACTGTATGAATTGCTTTGTCTTTATGTTTTATGTTTTGCTTTGTCTTAGTCATATGCACATGCAGTTACAGCAGTTGGTGCACGTATTAACAGATGAGTCCAGAAATCCGACTGCTAACACTTTTCAGCTAATAAAGGTGAGATACTAAAAAAACCACTAGTGTTAAGAAAGAAGCTATCAGAGAAGATGGATACGCAGCAGTAAATTAAGATTTATAAACATCACACTGAAGATGAGAATGCAAAGTGTATTTACATGTTAAAAGACTGAGCTGGCACGATTTCATCACTGACAACTACTCTGGGTGGAGTTCTTCGGAAACCTTTTCATCAGCACTTCCTTTTTTGAGGATCACATTAATGCTTCACGGCACAGTGCCATGTGGAGCTACTAGAAATATTTCCAAGTGAGGTCGCACATATAAGATGCAGTTTGGGGAACGCCGGGGCGCGGATCACCCACTGCAAAAAGCGTTGCAGGTATTTGTTTTGCAGCTGAACATGCTCAGCCCCAGAAACACGGAACGGCCCTGCCAACCTGCAGTGCTATTTTGCAGCCACTCGACTCGGTGCCCAAGAGAATCACACAATCGTTAGGGTTGGAAGGGACCTCTGGAGATCATCGAAAGGTCACCTAGCACAAGTTACACAGGAACGCGTCCAGGTGGGTCTCTCATGCTTCATGAACCAAAAATTGCACTTCCTCTCTGGCCGAAAGCCACAAATTCAAATATACTGCTTTGCTTTTTTTTTTTCCCCGGCAGTCAGGAGCACTGCTGCTTCCCGCAAGCAGGAGCTGGGAATTTCCACGCTTTTAACGCCTCGGCAAAGCGCGTTATCACCGCGCGGTATCGGAGGCGCACAGAGGGCTGAGCCCGAGCCCGAGCCCGAGCCCGAGCCCGAGCGCAGCGGCACCGAAGGCCGTAAGCGGGGCCCGGGGCGGGCCCGGGAGGCGGTGGCAGCCCTCCATCAGCGCATGCAAAGGAGCCGCTACCGCCACCCAATCAGGGGCCGCGGGGCGGGNGGACGGGAAAGGCGCCATCGCCGCGCGTAGGGAGCGGCGGCCGCCCCGCCTCACCACCGCCCTGGGCGGCGTGCGGGGGATGCCCATGTCGCTGTCCCGGTACCTTCTTGACGCCGTGGTGCTGCCCGCGGGCTGAGGGGCGGCCCCGGCCGCGCCGCAGCAGGGCTGAGCCCCCCGCGTTTCGTATGGGGGCTGCAGCCATGGGCCTGTGAGAGGGTGGCTTCCCTCTCCTTGAAAAAAATGCCTCCCTGGGAGTGTGTCAGTGTCTCTGTGCTGTCGTGTGCATTCCAGATGAGCTCTGCACAGGTTTTCGGTCGGCTGTTTTTGCCGCTTGATTCCTGTAGGTATTGCTGAGTCAGATAGCAAGAGATGAGAAATTTGTGCTGATCTAATAGATCGTGTTGCAGAGGATGGCTCTGAGGTTAGTGAGAGCTGTGTGACAAACCTTAGGAAGTTAAGAGGATAGTCGTACAGTTACATGGTTGGTAATTGCTCTAAACCATTACATACAACTGGTCTAGTTTGCTTTTTATACTCTGGTTAATTTTTTGAGGGGTCGCATTTGGGGTTTGTTTGTGTTTTGCACTCTGTTTTGATTCCCAAAAAGGATTGCTTTATTTTCTAGTATCGTAGAAATTTTTGGTTGATAACAAAGGCGAGCAGGATATATAAAGCATCCCTTTTGAACCACCATTTTGAAACTGAACAGAATTACATAAATGTTGCATTTTAGCTTTATATTTAATGTTACGTCTTGCTATTTTTAAGCCACAAGTCAGTGTGTGCATATAAATATTTTAAACAGAAGTATCAGCTGATGTTAGGCGCTGAATTTTTTTTTACAGTTGACTCTAATGCAAGATCAGTGTGTGAAATCATCAATATTTTCTAGAAGAGTCAACTGCATAGCAAAAAGCACCCTGCGCTTTGGGCAGGTTAAATAAACACGAAAACTTTAAAGAATCCTTTTAGATTAGGAGCTAGTATCATTCAGTTAACCCCAAGATGAGTGATGAGGCATTCTGTATTTCAGGATAGCAGCAATTAATTTTAAAAGTAAGATATTATGGATCATTATTTTAATAAATGAATTAATGCATTTTCCCCCATAAGTGTGAAAAACAATTTCTGAAGAAAAGATTTTGAAATCTTTCAAGCCCTCCTAATTGTTTTTTTGATTGTCAGATAATCATTCCAAGTTGCTGAATTAGTTGTATTAGCAGTATTACTAGGTACAGGACTGGTAGAAATCTATAAAATTATTTAGTAACTGCTAGTTCCAATTTTCCGGAAATAGAGTGGTATTCAAAATTATTTGTATTTTCAGAGGATGTTGCGATGCCTTTTCTATTTCTGTGTTGTTTCAAAATCTTCAGCCCAGGTATACTCCTGGCTGGATTTTATTTTAGTTTTCCTCATTAGAAGATAGCTTCCATTGTGCTGAGGAGAAATGGTAATACCAGTTTGGAACAGCTTTGCAAGAACATAAATTTACAAAACAGAATGTAGATTATATGATACAGGGAAAAAGAGGAGATAATATCAGCTTTAAAAGGAGGGGTTTGGTTTTTAATTTTATTTTTAAAAAGCATTTGGTCAGGAAATAAAATAATTTGTTCATAAGGAAATCAGTCTTCTCAATTATTTTTCCCATTTGACTCCATGAGCCACAAACATCCTGCCACACCTTCATGGTGGAAGGATGAAGAAAAATAGGTAAGTGCTGTTGGTGCTTATGTGATTCAGATTGGTATTGGTAGGAAACCAGGATGATTCTGATATCTTCAGGAACACTTAGGCAGATAGATTTGCCCTACTATTTTCTCTGTTGAATATCAGCTTCATTTTTTAATGTCCAAGCAAAAGAAATAATACCAGAAGCCCTATGGATGGACTGTTGCATTTAGGACAACACAAAAGGATTTTTTTAATCCACTTTGAAGTGGCAGTGTGTAGAGCCCTCAGTCCTCCATGGAGATCTTGCAGTGCTAGGTTGGTACATGTAAATACTGAATTACAGATTTTCCCTGTTAGCCAGGCTATTAAGCTTTTTTTGAACTTTACAATACAGTTTTGTAAGCTATTTTTTTTGTGCAATGAGGAAAGGAAAGTGCAGTTACTAACGTATGTAAGAGAGGATATTACAGCATTTTGTTTCTATGCTATAAAACGAAAGTAAACATCTTTGATAAACTTGCACAGAGCAGATAGACCAGGATGTGATCTGAAGGATGCGTTCAGCATTCATGTTGTTAGTTATGTGAAAGACAGCTGTGAAAATTTCTGGTAAATGTTTGTTATCTGTTGGAAGCAAAGGGATGATGAAATGCACCAGTAACCAGGGAATAGTAATGGGTAGAAGAGAAGTGCCACAGTACCATTATGTGAGGACCTGCATGCTTTAGACGAAGAAGGAATATTTTTGAATGTAATTAATTTGTATCACAGAATAATATTGAACAGAAAGTAGAGAAGACGCAGTGAGAAATATAACATTGCAATTTCTGCTGTTGGGCATTACCAGTAATGGTTAATTGATAGTTTTTATAGCTCTTCAGTATTTTTGATAGGAAGAATGAGTACAGAGAAATAACAGAATTTGGTGAGTGCTTTCATAGATGGTAAAAACAATAATTTTGAGTCAAAGCAGTATCAAAATTGTATGATAGGAAGATCCTGAGAGATCTGGTGAGAGTAGGGAGGCCTTAGTGTTAGAATCACAGAATCTTCCGATTTGGAGGGACCTGCAAGAGTTGTTGAGTTTAGCTGTTAAGTGAATGGCCTATATTGGGATTGCACCCTCACCCTTGTCATTATTAGCACCATACTCTAGTAAGTGACCTAATCCCAGTGGCAAAGACCTTGAAGAAAGCAGCGAGATGTGTGTTACAAAAAAAAAAAGGTTGAGAAGACAGGAGCAGATCATATTATATTTTGGAGTATTAGAAATAGATGTGTTTTACATGGAAGGTTGAAGGAAAGGTGAAGATTAGTTTCCTTTTTTATCTCTGATTTAAGTGGTTTTGCCTTTTATTTCCTGAAGGATGTCTTGCAGGAAAGTGTAGAGCTCTGTCTTTTTTCACCGAATCTTGTACTTACATAAAATATTCCTTTTTTGCAGGTTTGTTAAGTATAGAGAAACAGCCTTGAAAATGCTGTCCAGACTCTTCCGAATGCATGGCCTTTTTGTAGCCTCTCATCCATGGGAAGTCATTGTGGGAACAGTGACTCTCACCATCTGTATGATGTCTATGAAGATGTTCACTGGGAATGATAAGATCTGTGGCTGGAATTATGAGTGCCCCAAACTCGAAGAAGTAAGGATTGAAATTAATTTTGTAGGACTTGGTGTTAATCAGTAGGGGTTACTATCAGATCCAGGGTTTTCTATAGAATATGATCAGGCTGATGTATTAGGAGTAAAGCAGCCATGCAGAAGCTTCTTTATTGCCTTCTTTTCTCATTTTGGATGTTAAAGCTGTATGCAAACAGTGATGCACTAATGATCAAGCATTTTAGTATTTCGTTTTTTAAGGCAAGACTAGCAGTGATATTTATTTTATTCTGAAACTTCATTTTTGGTGCAGTGTCACAATGGATTTTTTTATTACTGAAACTTAATAAGTTATTCCTTAGTGTAAAAGCTAACTAAATTGCTTTGTATTTCATACAGGATGTTCTGAGCAGTGATATCATCATCCTGACAATCACACGCTGCATAGCAATTCTTTATATATATTTCCAGTTTCAGAACCTAAGGCAGCTTGGATCAAAATACATTTTAGGTATTGTATCTGATTTTTGTATGTGCTGTTATGTGTTTTATTTGTTGGGGGGGATGGTTTACCTAAATTGGTAACAAATAGTAGCTTTTCAATCCTTATCTTCAGAACAGGATTATTTTAATTATTTTCTAGATAGCAGAAAAAATGTTTTGCATGTATCAAAGTGGGGTTTTTTTATGAAAGGTTGTGTAGGATTATATAAACACTGAAAACATCATTATCAAAATAACTGTTTATTGTGTGAAATACTTAAAATTATAGAGCTATTTAACCCAGTTTTAATTTTGCTTAAAATAAATTGAGAGGATTTATGGCTTTTGTTTCTGAATCTTACTTTGAATGCATTACAAATTTTAGATTTTAATATATATAAAAATGGCATCTACTTCAGTTTGTATCTTGACTGCTGTTAATGCATTGAGACAGGAATTCTCATTCGTCATGATTGATCGAAAAGGGGGGGGATTGGTTCTTTATCTTTTCCCCTTCCAATTTATATGAATGAAAAATTTCCCATTCTCTCGTTTTTTAAGGTATTGCTGGCCTCTTCACAATCTTCTCAAGTTTCGTTTTTAGTACAGTGGTAATTCACTTCTTGGATAAAGAACTGACAGGTTTAAAGTAAGTAATGAATTGTTATTCTGAATTTCGTGCTTACTTTTTTTTTTCCTGTGCCGTAAACCTTGAATTTCAACATATGCCTCTTTTTTTTCAGCGAAGCTTTACCATTCTTCCTGCTTCTGATTGATTTGTCAAGAGCAAGTGCATTAGCCAAATTTGCACTCAGTTCCAACTCACAGGTCAGGGGAGTTATTTTTGAGGATTTTTTGGTTGGTTGGTGTTTTACTTTGGGTTTTTGGTTTGTTTGTCTTTCAACGGAGATTTTTAATTTAATGTTCAAAACTGAACATTATCCTATGGCAGGGGATTAGAACCTAGGCGATCGCTAAGGTCCTACTGCTTTGCTTTTTTTTTTTCCCCGGCAGTCAGGAGCACTGCTGCTTCCCGCAAGCAGGAGCTGGGAATTTCCACGCTTTTAACGCCTCGGCAAAGCGCGTTATCACCGCGCGGTATCGGAGGCGCACAGAGGGCTNCTAGGCGATCGCTAAGGTCCCTTTCAAGACAAGCCATTTTATGAGTAATCCAAGTGGAGAGACATACAGGCAAATGCTGTCTTGGGGATACATAAATAACAAAAGGATCGGATTCTATCCAGATTCTGTGTTCTCTTGTCTTCAAGCCAAATTAGTGTTCAAGTGAACAGTAACATGGTAAAATTAGTGTGCACAGCTGTGTGCACTGTTAATTGTATGTATGAGCATAACTTTATAAAATTGGAACTTTAAACCGGTAATGCTTACAGCTCTTCTAAGGAGGCTAGAGTTCCTAGCAAAAGTCTGCATTAAAATGGTTATTGACAGAAAAAAAGTTAATTTCTAAGACTTAGGAACAATATATAAAGACACATCTAATGCTACAGTGTTGCTACTGAAAAAAGCATAATTCTAGGCCAAATGTTAGCAGAATGAATGTAGCATATGTACAGACAGGAACATCCATGCTCTAATACATTTAATGCGGCACAGTAGGAGAGATGGACAGGACATCTTGCTTGTCATACCCAGTAATGTTTGTTTCCTATTAGTCCAAGTTCTGAAATAAAAGTATATTAGGTGGGATTGATTTATACTTACAAAAGGCTGTACATGGTATTTGCACATACTAATTGTGACAAAGTATTACCTATTATATTTTAATTTAGTGTATATTACACTGTAGAGTTTCAATATATGCAATATAATGTGTTTTATATTATTTTATGATAACTGCAAGTACAGAATTTTTTACTAACTTTCAAGAAAATATTTTACAAACAGGTTTCCTCTACAGTTTTTTTTTCTGTCTGTTGCCCCAAAAACACCATCACCAGGAAAACAGTAGCAAACTCTCTAGAATTTATCATGCTTGCCTTCTGGAGGAAATCCCTTTTCCCTCAGCAGAAAGTTTTAGTGCCTTTTGTGACCTCTCTTCTACCAGCTGAGTCCATAGAGTTAAATATAAAATGCTCAAGTAATAGTAGTGAGGGTACAGATATGAGGTTGTAAGAAATTTTGAAAGGCCAGTGACACAAGTGCCTTCTATTTCATGTCTTCAAATTTAGAAGTGTTGTTCTTTTAAATTTACTGTAATTAGTGTCTCTGCCCATCAGTGTTGTAGAAGCTTAGAATACTGATGAGGCAAAGGTAGAGAAATTAATCAAAATGAAATAATTTTGTGTCAGTAGGCTGTCAAAGTATAATAACTTAGAGAAAATAGAATACATTCTCTATATGCTTTCTCACAATAGTTCAATATGTTTTACAAGGCCTTACCACCATAATACTACTCAGTTTACTAGTAATGTTATGTCTAACTTAATTTGGTTTTTGTCTTCATATTAATGGACATAAATTTTTCTTCTTAGGATGAAGTAAGAGAAAATATTTCACGTGGGATGGCAATATTAGGCCCTACGTTTACACTGGATGCACTTGTGGAGTGTCTTGTAATCGGTGTTGGTACCATGTCAGGTGAGCCATACAGTCTAAGGGTCTAAATATTTACAGTTTAAAAAGGCTTTTTGAGAGACATTAGGATGTGGAGAGTTTCAAATAATAGATGTTACCCATGAGAGTGGAGTGACTTAATCTATTTATCTCCTAATTAGCTTATTTTACTGGTTTCTTGCAAATATGAATAATACGTACATGTTGAACTGAAGTTTGAAATACAGGTAGTGGAGTTCCTTGAGCATTGTGTAGTAGGAATGAACTTCTGTGCATCTGCTTTCATAAAATTTGTTTTGGGTTTTTTTCCAGCTATATTGCATGCCTTAACAGCATCTTCCAGAGCACTTGCTCTTCAAATAATTTTGGTTCTTTCAGGATATTGTGTATTAATAAGCTGTTTTATTCTTTATATCTTAGGGACAAAAACTCATTTTGGTGTGGCATATAATTTTTTTAAAACAGTTTATACTGTTAGCTCTTTCATCCTTACTAACGCAGTTGTGTACTGCATGTACAACATGGCTAACGTGGCTTTTTCTGGATACTTGTGAAGGAGTAGGCAGGGTGTATACTGTTTCTTCTTGCCTGAACATCCTGTCTTTCAGAAGGGAGTTAAATACATAACGTTGGCTAATTTTTCTTTGCTTGGATAAGTAAGGAGTTTCAAGCTTTCATTGTGAAGTTTTAAAATCTTGGTGAACTTGATTTGTATTCATTTAGAATTACACCTTAAAATACTTTTCTGTCAATACGCCAGTGCATAATTACTATGACTTAAGATGCTTGTTTTTAATTAATCTAGATAGTTTCTTCTATAATCTGCAATGTCAGTTTAATGATTTCTTTCTTAGTTCTGCAGCACTTCTTCAAGTATAGCTAATTGCATATGCAAATGTAAAAATTGTCTTTTTATTTAGGTGTACGACAGCTTGAAATTATGTGCTGCTTTGGCTGTATGTCTGTTCTTGCCAACTACTTTGTCTTCATGACCTTCTTTCCAGCTTGTGTGTCCTTGGTATTGGAGGTAAGACCAACTTCAAGACAACCTCAAGTTTAGTATTCAGCCCTGTGCTTCTGTAGGCTATACTTTTCATCCTGGAGTTACATGCCAGCATGTTTGTCTTCCTTTCAAAGTGAATTGGTGACAGTAACTTGTAAATATCACTGTAAATGAATCACACTCAGTAGTAGTTCTGATCTGAAGCAGAGTAAGCGGATTATACTGTAACTTTCTGTCCGGGGTTTTTCACAAAAGAAAATGTAATGTAAGCTGAGCCATAGACTGTAGACTCTTGGTAATTTCTCAATGATCAAATAAAAATTAAATGTAGAATCTTATTTGTTGTTTCTTCTAATATGTACTATATATGACCTATTTTTAAATTTTGTTATTTTTTGCAGCTTTCAAGAGAGAGTCGTGAAGGGCGCCCTATATGGCAGCTTAGTCATTTTGCTCGTGTTCTGGAGGAAGAAGAGAATAAACCAAACCCTGTAACACAGAGGGTCAAAATGATTATGGTTTGTGGCTCTTTTTCACTTGTGGTTATGCAATCAGTGAGGTGTCCTGGTGCAAACAATCAAGCTTTTGTTTCCTATAGACTTGTATTCTGCAGCCTGTTAGTCTGACTTAGAGTGGTAGTTTTTAATAACTTCCCCTGTATCTACACCTGTCATTTTCCTGCCTATGCTGTTTCTGTACCAAGCACTCAGGGCTCTTTGATGTGTGCTAATTCCCTCCCTCTTACCCCTGCAGTACCCTCAGCTTCCTTTGCTTATTTCTTGAGCGAGAGAAAAAAATGTGGGTGGGACACATCCAAAGCTACTATACAACAGTGTCACAGTAGGCCCAAAAGGGTGTTAGTAAGAGGTATGGAAAACCAGCTTGTAGACTTTAGAGGCATGGGAAGCATGGGGAAAAAAAAAACAAAAAAAAACCCAAACAAAAAGAGGACAATATTTACTCTTACTAGGTTAGATACCAAATTACATTTGAGAAATTAATACTTGTTTTGTGTTTTTGGTACAGTCACTTGGTTTGGTTCTTGTTCACGCCCACAGTCGTTGGATAGCAGAACCAGCTGCTCAAAACAGTACTGTTGAAAATTCAGTGGGACTGGATGAGAATGCACCAAAGCGAATTGAACCTAATGTTTCACTGTGGCAGTTCTACCTTTCTCGGTGGGTGACTTCACAGAAGTGTGATCATGCTGTATTTCTACTGCTGCCAGGCTAGAAGCTTGTTGTCCTAGTGCATTTCTTCTGAAATGTCACCTCTGATTCCAAGAAATGTCAATATTATGCCATTTGTCCAAGCCCTTGAAGTAGAAGACCAAGAGCTAGCTGTCCTGTATACATCAAAACATTGTCTTTTCCCACTAGTGTCTTTCACAGCATACTGGCAGATAAACTTTCAGACTGCACTGGAGTAATTACTTATTCAGAGCTTCTGACCATTTACACCTAAATGCAAAAAATGCAAAACCCATTTTATACTATGGCTTTTCCTTCAGCTTAATTCAAGTTAGTGTCACCTGTGGTTTCATGTTATTTCTGAGAACTCAGAACCTTCTGTTTTAGGCAGGGTTTTTTTCCTCTCTTAGCAGTTCATCTTGCATCATAGTAGTCATTATTGGTAGAGGATGATAAATGAAACTTTGTCTTGTCATTGGGGGACAGGTGTTAAATCAGTTTGATGTAGCTGTTAGTGAATCTTTTGCTGTTAGTGAATCTTTCGTTCCTACTGGGAAAATTTTTAGCCAGATTTAGGTAACTCTTTAATGACATCTGAAGATTTTTATGTTGGTAATGGTATGAAGAATTATTTTTCCACCCTAGCCTAGCATACTTTGATGTCCTGGTAGAAAATAACTTTTGACTGGAATTTCTGTAACTATAAATGATGATGGAATTATTAGCCTTTCTGAAGCAAAGAATGTAAAAATGCTGTTATAAGCAACGAATTGTATATACTGTGTATTTACTTTTTGATCTGTCTTTTTTTAGAATGGCCAGTATGGATATTGAGCAAGTAATCACGCTTGGATTAGCCTTTCTCCTTGCTGTCAAATACATTTTCTTTGAGCAAGCAGAGACTGAATCTACCCTCTCACTAAAGAATCCCATAACATCTCCTGTGATGGTACAGAAAAAGGTCCCTGAAAATTGTTGCAGGAAGCAGACTGGACTTCTGAAAAACAATCAGAAATCTAACACAGCAGAAGAAGTTTTCATTCCCAAAGATGGAAGTGGTAGGTAATTTTTATAAATCTAAAGACTGGACCCATTCATGAGTATTTGGAACAAATAGTGCTATCTATTTGTTCCAAATACTATGCAGTGGTAGCATGTTATATTTGGTATCAAAAGTTGAGGGTTTTGTAAACTGGAGTTCATTTCCATTATCTTTGTGCAGCTGAAGTCATAAAACCTGTATTAGCAGAGTCATCAACCAAGGCTACATTTGTGGTTGGCAATTCCAGCCCTGTGGAAACTTCTTCATATCTCAGTGGAAAAATGGAAGAAATTGAGTTACCTAAAGAGCCACGTTCTATTGAGGAATGTGTTCGTATACTTGGAAATGCGCAGGTACGGAAAAGTAACTTTTCTATTTAACCTCTACTGCAACATCTGAATTAAGAATTGTTAGAGTTCTTTTCCCAGCTTTTAGATTCTCCTGTTGATTGTAATATCATTCTTCAGAAAATTACATGGCTTTAATAACTTGGGGGGGGGGTGGAGGTCATAACTAAAACAAAACCTTTTAATGATTTACTTCTCAAGTCAGTTGAGAAGGGTGGGAGGGGGGAGCAGCTTCATCATTCATAATATACCAAGTCTTTGGAGCTTCATCATGTACACATACAAGTGGGTGTCTGATCGTGAAAGTTTTTGATCATATCCTGGCCTGCTGTAAAACCTGATGTTGGCAGTTGACTCCTTTAGCAAAGTGAAGTTGTTACCCTTTTTCTTTTGGAAACATTTAAAAGGATTTTCACCAGGAGAATCTGTATTTTCTCTCTCCACCCTTTATGTTTCCAGGAAGGAGCAAAATTTCTTACTGATGCTGAGGTTATCAGCTTAGTTAATGCTAAGCATATTCCTGCGTACAAACTGGAAACCCTGATGGAAACCCAGGAGCGAGGTGTATCCATTCGTAGACAGATGTTATCTAAGAGACTTCCTGAACCTTCCTCATTGCAATATCTTCCTTATAGGAATTACAATTATTCTTTGGTAAGTACAAAGTAGACAAGCAAAACTCACTGTAAAACTATTTTCCAAACACAGGAACGAGAAAAACATGGACCTGTTGGAACGAGTCCAGAGGAGGCCACTAAGTTGATCCAGGGGATGGAATACCTCTCCTGTGAGGACAGGCTAAGAGAGTTGGGGTTCTTCATCCTGGAAGAGGAAGATTTGGGAAGACCTTATAGCACTTTCCAGTACCCGAAGGGGGCTTACAAGAGAGCAGGAGAGGGACTTTGCACAAGTGCATGTAGTGGAAGGACAAGGGGGAACAGCCTTAAGCTGAAGAAGGGCAGATTGATATGTTAGGAAGGAAATCTTTACTGTGAGTGTGGTGAGACACTGGAAGAGTTTGCCCAGAGAAGTTGTGGATGCTCCAACCCTGGCAGTGTTCAAGGCCAGACTGGATGGGACTCTGAGTAACCTGGTCTAGTGAAAGGTGTCCCTGTCTTGGGCAGAGGGGTTGGAACTAGATGGTCTTCATGGTCTCTTCCAACCTAAACATGTCTGTGATTCTGTTAAATAAATCTTTAGTGATGTATGTGAATTAACAATGACCTTGGTCAAAACTGATGTAGAAGGAAAAAAAAAAAAGGCAGACATAAGGCACCACCTTTAATTGCTCTTGATGTTTTTTAACCTAAGGCAGTGGGTGAGTTTTGTAAGTTATCCAAAAAATATTTCCTATCAAAGTATACAGCTGCCTTATCTCAAAAATGCAGAGTCGTACTAATACTGAGGCACTGTTCAACTGAATGATAATACTACCTTGAGCTCAAGTTAAAACTGAAAATTATTTAAAATTAATTTAAAAATTTTAGTGTTATTTAAATAACATTTAGCATTGTATGGGATTCAATACATCTGCCTAGACTTGAATAGTGTTAGCTGTTGATAGCTGTAGCTGTTAACTTTTTGAGGTGGCAATGAGTTGCTTTGTGGGTGTTTTACTAAGATACCTTGATGTAGTCATAGGCATAGTATATAGCATGCTGTACTGGACCACTGGAGTGTAACCTTAGTGATTGTTTTGTATTTTTTTTGTAAGGTTATGGGAGCTTGCTGTGAAAACGTGATTGGATATATGCCTATTCCTGTAGGCGTAGCAGGACCACTGTTTTTGGATAACAAAGAGTTCCAGGTGCCAATGGCAACAACAGAAGGATGTCTTGTAGCAAGCACGAACAGAGGATGTAGAGCAATATCTGTAAGTATTGTTTGACTTGAAAAGCTTGAAAAACTTCCTGTATTATAAAACATATTGAAATTTATACAATGCATATTTTTGACTTCCTGAAAACTAAAATTTCAGTAATCTTACTTTGTTCCCCTTCTGCTTTGGTTTTTAGCTTGGTGGAGGAGCAAGTAGCCGCATTCTGGCAGATGGGATGACTCGAGGACCTGTTGTAAGGTTGCCCACTGCTTGCCAGGCTGCAGAGGTGAAAGTATGGCTTGAAAGCCCTGAAGGTTTTAAAATAATGAAGGAAGCTTTTGACAGCACAAGTAGGTTAGTACAATGGCTGTTCCAGTTTAATTTCCAGACATAAGACTTCTATGGATGGTAGAAAGATCTCACTTGTTTTTTTGGAGTACTGCAATAGAGGAAATTACATCTTTGTTTTGGCTAGCCCATGTAGTGAGGATCTAAGACGCAAAAGTCACTCTGGCTATGTACCATGGCTGGCAATAAATATTTTTCACTGATAATGGTAAACTACTGTATATTAACAACAAATAGATACACATTTCATAATAATTGATAGACTATTAATTTGTCTAAGCATTTTTAAAAAATCCTATAAGCTTATTTTGATTTTTACTAGGCAAAGTAAGTGTAACTGTAGTTACTACGCAGAAAAAAACCCTCAAAGTTTGGTCTTTAGCCTTTCAGATGATACTATTAATAATCTGTGAGCTTTCAGAGAATACAAGATAAAGTAATGCTAAACTGAAATGCTAAAAAATGTAAAACAGTGCTAAGAATAACTCTGTTAGAAGCCTTAGAGTTTTTTCTAGGGCTTATGATTACCTTCTTGCTTTAGGAAGATTCAGAGAGAGATTTCCTTACCTGTTGTATTTCTTAACAAGTGTCAGCCAAACATGCGTCTGCATTTTGGCCAGAATCAGCTCATGCTGCTTTTTAAATGCAGTATTTTCTGCGTTTTGAGTGATTTGTGCGGCTTGCGCTGTTAAAGATAGCATGCTTTTTGCCTTGCTGTAAACTGACAGCAGAATTTCCAAAGGCCTCACTGTTGCTTTATGTCTGGTAGTTAGATGTTTTAAGGAATACAAATGAATAAAATTTATGTTAGTAGTCCAGGATATTTTATTTCTTGAAGTCCAGGGATAGAAAACATAAAAAAGCAGTGAATGCTTTTACAGTGAATATTTTTGAGGTACTTATTCAAGAAAACACCATTCCTGGAAGTGTTCAAGAAATGACTGGACGTTGCACTTGGTGCTATGGTGCTGCTGAAAAGATGGTCATCTGTCAAAGATTGGACTTGTTGGTCTTACAGGTCTTTTCCAAGGGATTCCTGAAGGAATCTGTGATTCTGTATTTAGCAGCGCAATTTGCAAAGATTTACTGTCATTTTGCCGCTTAAAACTAATCTTCCCTTGAGGATTGTAAGTAATAGTTAAATTTTCTTGCAGGTTTGCCCGCCTCCAAAAACTTCTCATCAGTTTGGCTGGTCGTAACCTTTATATCCGTTTTCAGTCTGGAACAGGGGATGCAATGGGAATGAATATGATTTCAAAAGTAAGGACCAGTCCCCTTAAGTATTTTTTAAAAATCTATATTCCTTTTAAAAATAAAGGTAGCCTAATAACCTGTGACTACCTGACATCTGAAAGACAGATAAGACACAGTGCTCTTTGCACAAAATAATAAAAATGTTTGATTTTGTCTAGTGTAGATGAGAATAGGCAGAGAATGATGAAAGAAAAAAGTAATTTTTTTATTTTAGTTTTTTAATAATTATTTAAAGAAAGTATTTTTGGTAATAGGAGAAACTAAGCTGGTTGCTTTGTTGCTTTGAGCCAAAGATTTTATCCAGAAGTATTATTCTGTTACTGTGTTTATCACTTCCTAGTAAACAAAGGATTAGGAATGGCAGCAAGGAGGTGTTCTCTAGTTTTGTTTGTTTGTTTTAATGCAAATTTGGAGGAACTTCAGACGTAATCCTAGATTGCTGGGATGCCTTATGCTATATGAAATTAATAGTCTTAGACTTAAACTTCATATAGAATAGGCAGTCAAAACCATTATGTAAGTGGATCTGATCATAGACGAGTCCTAATGTAGCAGATTTTCTAACCTGATTTCCTGGTGTAGAGAAGCTCTTTCCACTACATCTAAAATTAATTGATTTCATGCCTGTAATGTTTCACTTGCTTCATGTTGTATCTTCAGTATGGTGACCATATGTCCATGCACCTAGAACGGATCCAGGGAGTCTGTATGTGCCGGGAAAAAATCAATTATTCCCCACTGATTCCCAAAGGGGTTAGAAAAAAGATAGTCGTAATTATTTGGGTTTTTTCCCTCCTGTTTCTTATTTCTTCATTAAATTGTGTTCTTTTCTTCCAATGTAACTGATTATCTGATTAGAATACTGTTCCACTGTCCTTGAGTAGCTTATTTTATACCCATAATGATAAACCTAGACTATGACCTGTTTCTCTCTAACAGGGTACTGAAAAAGCACTGGCAAGGCTGAATGAAGAGTTTCCTGACCTTCAGGTTATAGCTATCAGTGGGAACTACTGTACAGACAAAAAACCTGCTGCTATAAACTGGATAGAAGGAAGAGGGAAGTCTGTTGTCTGTGAAGCAGTCATTCCAGCTAAGGTTGTTAGAGAAGTAAGTGTCTGCTCTCTTGTTTATAAAAATACATACATTTTGCATAACTGATGCTTAGTTTACATCTTAAGTATGAACTGAAAGTTGTTTTCCAGTAAGGATAGTTCTTACATGTCTTTTCAGGTACTTCTGTAGCATAAGCCATTTTTTCCTGAGTCAGTAGATGCTTTCTTTTTCATTGTGTCTGGTGTGAAATAATGTGTATGTGTTAATGATGTATATCTAGTTGAAGGCATCAGGATTTTCATGGTTAACCTTTGAAAAATTTTGACAGATGTTTACATGTGGTAAACATGTGTTTTGCCTGTCATTAAACCCAGGTTTTTTTAACCCTTTCACTCATTTTTTGTCCCACATGCACCTAGCTTTCTCTTCAGTATTTATATGCTTCCTACTACAATGAAAACAAATAATCAGGTGGTTTACATAACCCAAAGCTGTCTTGGCATCTTGCGTGACAAAGGGTAACCTTTGTAAGCAGTGCCAGTTGTATTCTCTGGCCAGCTTGTCCTCCATTATAATAGCATCTTAGATTCTCCTCCACCTGAATTGAGAAGATGGCCTGTGTGTCACACAAAATCCACTGCTTGTTACCTGCTTGCCAGCACTTGCCATGAGAGACAATATCCAGGGAGGAGTTCACTGCATTGTAACAGTTGTTTAATATCTTATGAATGGGTGTTTGCATATTTGACAGGGGGCTTTTTTGTTTGCTTTCCCCTAGTGATTTGTCCAGTCCCTTTTGGGAAACTTTGTAAACTTCTAGAACTAATATTCTGGGCAGAATTCCATAGTCCAGCTCCACCTTGTGTGAGAACTACTTTCTTGTTGATTCCATTTGATGATGCCCCAGTTTTGTACTGGGAAAGATACTTAAGACTTCAGTCTGCTGCTGTAAGATTTTTGCTCTACTGCTGTAAGATTTTACAGCTGTGACACAGCCCTTCCACCTTCCTAGCTATTCTCATTTTCAGACTGAAAAGTACTAGTTTCTCTATCAGGAATGAGTAAACAGATTTCTAGCATGTCTTTGCACATCCTTATCTCTGCATCTTTTACAGTTCTAACACTTCTAAAATTCTGGGTACAGAGTTGGACACAGGATTCAAACTGTACGTGCAGAATGGATTTATACACTGACATAGTTTTTGTCTTCTTGGGTAGTTTACTGTTTTTCAGATTGTTGGCATTTTATAGCTGAGTCACTGGCAATATCTATTACAACCTCCAGATTTCATTCCAGAGTAGTAATGGGGAGGTGGTGCTTTTATAATGGACATTGATAATTTTTAGGTAAATTTGGGAAGGTTTTCCTCAAACCCCAGCCCTGTATGTCACTACATTACTTATATTGAGCTCTTAATACATAAATGTTCCATTTTTGTCAGTGTTGCAGACTTGGTGTAGATCTCTGTAAACACTAACTATTCCTGCTATGCAGGAATATCTTAAATTTTGCTCAACAACAGTATCTCTTTTGACCATCTTTGATCATTTTTTATATTAAATTCAGTATAAATCTATTACTTCAAAGTTTCAAAATACAGTCAGTATAGTATAAATGTGCCACTTAATTTTGTATTACTGTGCATAGTGTTTATTTACCTATGTAGCATAGTGGTTTGTGTTGGAACTTTTCAGTTTGGCTCCGTATTTGTATGCAGACAAATTTGGGAAGAGTTTAGTGTCCAGAACAACTTGACAGGAATGTTACAATCGTGTCAAGGTAAATTAATGGGATATTTCTGCCAAGATGATTTTGCTTGTTTCAAATATAAGGGAGACTTTGAAATGAGGTACGCAGCTGTGAGCTTTTCTCAAAGGCTTGTGCAAGTCCAAACCCTTTGCACTGATTTTTCCAGTTACTTGGACATCCTACATTTGAAAGTCTCCTTTGGAACAAAAATAAAAGTTAGGTATCTAGGACAATGATTGAGTCGAATTCCATGTAGAAGCAAACAAGGGGTGAGGGCCATAAATAACCATAAATAGAGTACTTCTACTCCTGCCTGAGGAAAGGAATAGTAAAAATGTGTCTGTCAACTTGTCCAGGTATTGAAAACAACTACGGAAGATTTAGTTGAAGTCAATATAAACAAAAATTTGGTGGGTTCTGCGATGGCTGGTAGCATAGGTGGCTACAATGCACATGCAGCAAACATTGTGACAGCGATCTACATTGCCTGTGGTCAGGTAGGTTTGTTTTACACCAATTCAGATTTTCTTTAGTTCAGTAATTCTTGATCAAACACTGATCTAAGTGTCTGGATTGTTGTTTTGTTTCTCCTCCTTGATCTGAAGGATGCTGCGCAGAACGTGGGCAGCTCTAATTGCATCACTTTGATGGAGAGAACTGGTTCCACCAACGAAGACCTGTACATCAGCTGCACAATGCCTTCTATAGAAATAGGGACTGTTGGCGGAGGCACCAACTTGCTCCCCCAGCAGGCCTGTTTGCAGGTATAGTTCTGAAAGTTGAAAGCAACTTACCTTCTTAAACCAAAGGTTGCTTTCATGTGGTGTGCAAGCAATATTGTGGGAATGGGGCTGCTCGAAACTTCGTGTATTTTACATGAAAATGTTAGAGGTGTCTAATGAATTGTTTTCATATATCCAGTTTCTAAAGCTTAAGACATTTACAATATTAAAGAGACTCATTTGATATAATTGGAAAAGACTTACTTTAATACTAAATATATCATAAATTGACTTAGGTTTCATAGCATAATACTGCCTTGTATTTTTCTCCAGATGTTAGGGGTTCAAGGTGCAAGCCAAGATAATCCTGGTGAAAATGCCCGTCAGCTTGCTAAAATTGTTTGTGCTACAGTGATGGCAGGGGAATTATCACTAATGGCTGCTCTTGCAGCAGGGCATCTAGTCAAAAGCCACATGATCCACAACAGGTAAAAAATGGAAAGATTTGTGTATTTCTCTGATGTTTTGATCCTCTTACAAGTACTTGACAGTCAGTAATAATTATGTGATTAATTGCAACACATAAGAGCAGTGTAACATTTTAACTATCTAATGTAGTTATCTTTCTGTTTTATTAGGTCAAAAATAAATCTACAGGATCTTCAAGGAACCTGCACTAAAAAGGCAGCTTGAATTTTAAAACAGCTTTGAAATGAAGAATTGTTCTAGTAACTGACCAGGTGCACAAGGAAAAAAACCAAAATCTATGAAGTTTAGAATAAAGATCGCCTTCAACTCAATGATGTTTGTGTAAGAGAAACTAAGAGATTAAGACTTGAGACTAGTAATGCTTGACCTTCTTCAGTGGTTAGACATGACTGTGAAAGAAGTCCTGTCAGATGTCTTGTACATGGCTTTCGAATTCTTACTCTTACACATCAGTTTCTAAAGAGTCAGTCTTATGTTTTTACAGGTTGAGATTATTTTGCCTAACAAGGTCCTGGTAACTACTGAACTGAAAAGTAATGTAATGTACTTTGTATGTTTAAAGTAACAAAACAAAAGAAGTTGGTGTGAACTTGGCTTGAATGCACTGGTCCTTGCCATCTTTATTTTCTGGTTAGACAAGCATGTTTTTTAAAGTGATGGCAAGCCTAATCACTTTCTATAAACTCCCAGTTTTAATTTGTTCACATGTAAAACAGGTCTTAGGCTATCAGACAGTTTAATTGAATTATATTAGTTTAATAGAAATCTCTGTCTATATATAGTACTTAATTTGCTGCTGCTTCAGCTAAGCAGTGTTCAGTGTTTAACTCCAAAATTTAGGTTATTGATTTATGTAAAACTTGTGATCCGTAAAGTTCTGAACTGTTAAATATAATCTGTACTGAAGTAGGGAAGAACAGTATCTTCAACTGTTTTGTTACTTTGTAGAAAAAATGAAATGGAAACTTCAAAAACAGTTATGTGTTAGACAGGTATTTAAGTAAATGTAGTTTCTCAGACTTTATTTGATAGGAGTGCATTCAAACAAACAAGAGTCAAGAAGAGATGTTTACACTTACTTAAAAAGAAGTCTCTTAAGGAATCTACATACACATTGTGTACCTTATGTTGGGGATTTTTTTATAAGGTGTTTGACACTTTTTCTGCAAGAATAGGTGTTTATCCACCACTTAAGCTGAGATAAAATGAAGCCAGAAAACCATGTTCTTGAAAAAAAAAAGGAGGGGATTTTTTTCTTTTCATTTCCTTTTAAACTTTTCGTTTTGAGGGGGGGGAGTATTTATTTTAAGAAGAAATCTTACCTTTTTTGTCAAAAGTGAAAAGTACTAATTAAGGGGATTCAATGAAATGACATGTTAATGTAAGAAGCAGTTTTTGTAATAAAATACTGTACTTGGACCAGTGAAGCAGTCTCAGGTGTTCTTACTGTAATAAAGAAAACCCAGGTTTTTCCTGGTTTGATTCACCTTTGGGAATACTGCTAAATGCATAGCCCTGCCTAATTAATCACAGGAGCAAAATTATTAATATGCTTGATGATTTTTTTGTTTGGTTGGTTTGGGCTTTTCTTGCTTGACTTTCTGTGGGGAGAATCAGTGGATTGGGCTGGGTTTCCTGCAGCATCATTCCTAAATGGGTGACTAGTAGAGGTGCTCTCCTAATGTGCAGATTTGATATACATCATGGTGGGTTGCTTTGTACTACATCTACGCATTAATATCCATTGTAATGAGTTCATATATGTAATGTGCAAGCATGAAGACATACTACATGCTAGACATGTTATGATGGCATGTAAATAGCAAATGCCATGAATGTTTATCTTCCTGCAGTATTGTTGCTAATTGCTACTATTTTTATTTAAGGAAACTTGGAATTACTTTGTTTCTATGTTCATTCAATGATTTATTTAAAGTAACACTGGTCTGGCAATAAATGGTGGTTCAGTGTTCATTTTGGTGGATTTAACAGACATTCTGTCTGGCAGAATTAACTTTTTGTATTATTACTAAACTGTGTACATTTTGGTACAGAACTACTTTTTCAGTTTCAGTAAAACCATGGAAAACACATTGGCTTAATTGTGATATTTTAAGCTTACTTCATGACTTAGTGACTTGTATTTGTAGAGAGTCTAAATTAAGAGAGTTAAGAGACACACTGGCAAGCAGTGCTAAACACAGCGGGGCCGTGACACCAGAACTTCTCCCCTTGTTTGCAGAAGCCTGTTGGCACTCATTTATTCTCCTCAAAGCTTAATTAGGCAGTTTACCCAAGGGGAAGAACTAACTCACTGCAGAGTTAGAGATACCTTCTGCTGGGGCCTGTTTGGCAAAATCAAATCACCTGTCTAGAAACTAAGTTCTAGAGTTGCTGTGACGTCAGTGCTGTACTTTTACCATTATGGTTTTCCAAGTATTTTAAAACCCTAGGGGGAAAAAAACACAGTAAAAATAATGTGTTTGAGTTGGGTACCACCTTGCTTCTCTCTTTACCTCCTTTCTCCTCTGTGTCCTGAATCTACTTTACCGTATAACACACCAGCCCCCTTCTGCTGCCTGGTGTAGAAGTTTCGGCACTGTGAGCACTGCAAGCACTGCAGCCCTAGCTGCCTCTAACCACACAGTCATTGCCCACTTTGATTTCCCCAGGTGCTGTAAGGCCCTGTCAGTGAACTGAGTGTTACTGAACGTTCCTGATGGAGGCAGCAGCTCCGACACAGGGATGCACACCACCACCCCTTGCACCCCCAGCATAGCTGTGATACCAGAAGCCTGGTGCTGACCTGGGGGGACATGGCTCTGCCAGGTTACACCAGGCTACAGCACAGGCACATTCCTGGGCAGGCACACTGATTCCTGGAAAGGAGCACAACTGGGAGACCACGGAAGCGGCTGAGCCCGGGAAGCTCCGGGCCTTTTCCCGGGCCTCAGGCAGAGAATTCTGGGCAGGGGGGCGGGACATGGGCGGGGCCCCAGAACACAGGGGAGAGGGGGCAGGGCATTCTGCCAGCCAGGGGAACAGAGCTGAGGGTCTGTCCCTTTAGGGGACTTTGTCATGGATCCCACAGACAGCCTGTCCTCCCACTCCTTCCAGCTGCGTTTTGGAGTGCAGTGAGAGCTCTGGCTACTGCTCAGAGTGCTTTTCAGATACATGATCCTGTTTCTTTTAGGGCATAGCTACCATATTCAAGGTTGTATCCTTTCTCCCTGTGGCTTTGGTTAGGGAAGGTTTACATTGCACAATGACACCTGCTGACACAAGATGATGGTTTGGGATCCTCTCTGTTGCCTCAGGGCAAGCCTGTCAGGTCCACCTTGCCGTGCACGTAGAGCAACGACACTGCTGTGCATCCAATGACACCCCTTGCACTGACAATTCCGTACCTTCTCCTCCTGCCCGGGGATGACTGCTGGCGCCAGGCTTACCCTGCTCACCAGCCTGTGGGAGGGGGGAGGCCTGCCTCCAAAGTTAACCTCATCTCAGTGCTCCAGGGCTTTTGCAGTCTTACACAATACAAAATTACTTAGCATCCTATCTTCACCACTGGTTTAACTTCATTCTGTTCTTAGGGGATTTCACGAGCTTTAGCCCCAACTTTCATAGATTGTTCCCAGTCCATTCCCACTAGGACTCAGGCCTTCTAGAAGAACATGATGGGTTGACTTTGTTGTTGCTCACCCCTACTCCAGCAGGACAGGAAAGAGAAACTGTAAAGGTGAAAGTGAGAAGACAGATTGAGATAGAGACTGCTTTAGAGGTGAAGCTACATACGGAAAGCAAAATAAAGAATTTGTTCACAATTCCCCATCAGCAAGCAGAGCCTCAGCACACTAACAGTTACTTGGGAAGACAAATGCCATAACCATGAATGTCTCCCCTTTCTCATCTTTTTCTCAGAGCTTTTGGTGCTGGGCACAATGCCATCTGGTATGGAATATCACTGTGGTCGGTTGGGATCAGACATGACTCCCTGCATTCCCACAGAGCCTCTCACCTACCTCCAGCCCACTCACATGGGAGAGAATGCAGGAGAGAAAGAAGCACAGAAAGAAAACCTTGATATTGGCAAACACTGCCCAGCAATAGCCAAAACGCTGCTGTGTAACCAATGCCCATAGTCACAAATACAGAACATAGCCCCACAGAGGCTGCTATGGAGACAACTAATTTCATCCCAGCCACAGCCAGTACAAAAATAGAAAATCTAGATCTTGGCACCAGTATCCACAACAACTGAGATCCACAACAGCCAAGGAAAGACCAGCTCTTAGAATCACAGAATGGTTTGGGTTGGAAGGGACTTTAAAGAGTATTAATTTCCAACCCCCCTACTATGGGAAGGCACATCTTCACTAGACCAGAGACTTACAGACTCATTTAGATTGGAACACACCTTTGGAATCATTACGTCCAACTCTAAATCTAACACTGCCAAATACACAGGCTAAAAAGACATCAGCCTGATGGACCTGACATGCTTCAGGGTTCTTCCTTCCTGTTGTGTGGCCTGATGGCACACAGTGAAACAGACAAGACGCAGTTCTCTTCCTTTCCTTGTATCCTCCTGGAGGCCTTTCCCATAGACACTGTACACCAGACACAACCTGGGTGTCAACAGGAGCCAGCCCTGTTTCCTCTCTCCTCCTTGCAGCGATTAATCTCCAGCTCATACCAGGCAGCAGTAGCAGAATGGAAAAAATTACCTCTTTCTTTATCCACTACTAGAAACATGAGATCAGGCTGCTCAAAGCCCTGACCAGCGTGGCCTTGAACACTTCCAATCATGGTCCAGCCATACTTTTCCTGTTCCAGCATCTCAGCAACCTCACAATAAATAATTTCTCCCTTACCCACTTTATTCTTCTGGAGAAAAATTCTACAAGGTCAGTCCATTTTCACAAGCTGGAACGCTAGGATGAAATTAACTATGCCTAAAAATTATGCCAATTATCAATCGCTCCTACGACCATTGAATGAAGGACCACAATTAGGCAAGTCTATCATGCTCAGAATAAGACAAGACACACAGGTCTGTAGCTTCTAGCTCTGCACCTAGTACCACAACACAGTTTGCCTAATTACTTTCTACCTCCCCTTAATGGGCCGCTGGGCTCCAAAAGCAAATGGAAGACAATAGTACAGTATGTGTATGCCGTAGGCTGCATTATCCTCAGTCCATATTCTCAGACACGTGGTCTTCCATGGAGGCAGTCACTGCATAAAGGTGCCCTAAAAACGTTCCCTCACCCTCAAAACAACTGGGTAATGTTATTACTTTCTTTTGCCTAATACTGATTGCTCCATCAGTGTTTCACCCACGGCCCACACCCACCCAATGCATGGGCTTATGCACAGGTATAACGATGCTACCAAGGGTAAAAACTTTTTAAAAAAAGGTACTTGCAGCAAGCCACGTACAACTGTAATGGTACACAGAGCAGTCCATCTGTCCTGGGGTGATGTTACCAGGCTTCTTTATTCCATAACCATCTGTTTAATGCCCAACGATACTGTATCTTTAAGATGGGCCCAGGGGGCGGGGCCGGAGCCGCGGGACCCGGGTTCGGGTCGGTTCAACGGATGGGGTCCAACGGCTCCGGGGCTCCGACGGTCTCGGCCGGGCTCGGGAGAGGGTGGACCGGGGGCGCTGCCCCGCTTCTTGGTGGTTTTGTTTTAGGCTTTTGGTCCCACTAGCTGGGAGAAAGGTTTTGTTGGTTTTATTTCCCTTTCCCTTTCCCCGGCCTCCCCGCCTTTCTCTCCTTCTCTCCAGTCCGGGGAGCCTGCGGGGTGGCCCTGCTGGTCCGAACCCCGGGGAGGGACAAGCCATTGAGCGAGGAAATGCAGAGGTCTGCCAGCTTCGCCTGCTGTGAGGAGGAGAAGCAGCGCCGGAGATCAACAGGTTTTTCCTCCATCTGCCCTGCTCCAGGCCACCGCGTGGATTCTCCTTCCCTTTCCCCTTCCCCGAGACTGGGGGGACCGGTTGCCAGCCCGTGTGGTTTTTTCCTTCTCCGGGCATTTGTTGCATTTTGAGGGTTTTTTTCTGTTCTGCCCTATTTTATTTTGTACTAATAAACAGTTTGGGTTTTTTTTCCCCCACTTTATCACCTGCTGTTATCAATTTGTTTCATTGGTGGAGGAAAGGGGGAGGCCCTTTCCCTTTGAAGGAGGCGCTCATTCCAGAGCGTTTCCTCCTAAAATTTTGTCTCCAAAACCTAGACACCATCTCACTCTCCATCTTTTCTATGTGAGAGCTGGCATAGCTCTGTGTGAGCAGGTCCAGTTTAACAACAGTAGGAGGTAAAATTAGTTCAACTTTTGGGAATCCTGGCTCTAAAACATGCTTCATTACTGAAAAGAAGTGGGCAGGTTATCAGGTGCATGGAGTGACACCACTGCTGGCAGAGTTTCTGGATAAAAAGAATTGTACTTTTTGCAGGATAATCTTGGTTTTCCCATATGAAAATTGTTCCTGGGTAAGTAAGTCTGAAGAGTTGAAAATTCTAAGTTAATTCCTCACAGCAGTTTCTTTTAATATTTAATTATGCACCCTACATTTGGCATTTAAAATCCAGGGAACACAGGCACATAGCATAGAAATCTACATGCAACTTTAGTTTTTGCTTTGGCAATATAAGCTTAGGAATGAAGCCAAGTCTGGAAGCCACCAGGCTGGCCAGCTCACTGAAATATTTCACTTGGAAACTGTTCCTGTTTTGTGAGGTGGGGAGGAATAGATCATAATGTGCATTACTGAGGCTGATAGTAAGTAACCAATTACCTGATGTTTATTATGGTTTTCTCTGTCTGTGCTGTAACTTAATGTAGTCCCTTTATTTATGATGGTCCCTCAACTATTGACATACAACCCAACCCCTGACTTATCTCTTAGCACAGAAAATCACTTAATGAGTAATTCCAACCTTGAAATTCTCTCAACAACTTTTCAAAATTATGTAATGAAATCATGATATAAATTGCCTGTTACATAACTGAGAGGAGTAGTTGTCCCCCACTATGAGAAAGATATTGAGGTACTAGAGTGAGTTCAGAGAAGGGCAAGGGAGCTGGTGAAGGGTCTGGAGCACAAGTCCTGTGAGGAGCAGCTGATGGAGCTGGGGGTGTCTAGTCTGGAGTAAAGGAGGCTCAGGGAGGACCTCATTGCTCTCTACAAGTGCCTGACTGGAGGCTGTAGCCAGGTGGGGTTGCTCTTTTCTCCCAGGTAACAAGCACAAGGAGAAGAGGAAATGGTCTCAACTTGCAGCAGGAGAGGGCTAGATTGGATATTAGGAAAAAGTTCTTCACTGGAAGGGCAGACAAGCATTGAAACAGACTGCCCAGGCAAGTGGTGGTATCACTGACACCGGAAATGTTACAAAAGTTGTGCTGGTATTATTTCAATGTGATCATGGCTGGATTGCTCATTTCACCTGAGGTTTCCCTGAAGAGCTCTGTTCTGAACACCTGACATGTGACAGAGAGCTGAGATAAAGGCCTGGTCCCACATGGGCATCCCATTTCCCTCACACAGACAGGTGAGTGAGATGGGTTTTCAAGGGAGTTGAACAGAACATAGGTAGGTGGCTGGGAATAACATCTTTACCCTTCATCTCTGTCTCTATTTCTCTCCACCTCCTCCATCTGTCTGACCATCTGTTGTCGGCGTCTGCTGCATCTTATCTTCAACAGCTGCAGAAAAAGGTTCTTTACCTTTAAGGTATGTAGGAGCACCACAGAGCTTCCAAGCCCACAGTGACAAGCAGCTCAGCAGCTGCAGTACTATGCTGTCTTTTACACTGCTGGTGAGGGTACTTGGAGATTATGTGGTTGTGGGGGAAAGCCACATTTGCTGACCTATTTTTTCCAGAACTACAGGTTGACCACTTTGGGACAACATTTTTTTTCCGGATTGCACTATTGCATAGCTTTTTAGACTGTGGAGCAAAACCACTCAGAGTAGCTGCAGCTGTGGGATTTGAAAGAATTTGTACTTCAAGACATAAAACTGACATCCTCTTAGGTTTGTTAGGCATTTGCAGTAACACTATTATGCACCTCAGCTAGACAGAAGATGCAATTTGTATCAGCACAGACAGAAGTGAACCTCAGAAATTAGCCCTTTTGAAATTCTAAAATGCTTTTTTACTCATTTTTACTTTTCCTAGGTATCTTTCTCAATATCAGTTTTTCCAGGCTAACTGTATGATGACCACACTAACTAAAGCTGATCTGTATATAAGAGAAAACCTATTTTTTGCTTCTTGAAGCTCAGGAAGGCTTTTAAACCATTACTCAAACCTTTTGTTGACTATTTTCTTTATTTCAACACAGGCCTCTTATCTGCAATCAGGGGAGTATGGACGTACAATGTGTGTCCATCGTACTGGCTCCCTGAGGCATGGTTCCCTCCTATGTAATTACACATATTCCCCTCACGAATTGCACTGCACCCCTCAGGTCACTCTTGCTTGGCAGTACTCCAAACTACCTCTGACACATCAGGGGTGATACAAACCATTACTGCCTTGGGAGGGCATGGTTATGCCATTTCTTATTTGCAGGTCTTTGGTTTGTATCAGTATTTATATAATTTTTTCTGAGGAGGCAGGGGACACCACCACTGTGTAGATATTGATAAAGGAAAGACAGACATACTGTTTGCTTTTTGAGTGGCACAAAGGTTTGTTACACAAAAAACTTCTAAAAGAAAGGTCAAATTTATAACTCTACTTTGGGGACTGACAGGAGCAAATTCAGCTGGTACATACTGGGCATTTCCACTACTTTTTGAAAACAGAGGCTTTTCTGCCTAGAAATGGTGTGCAGCCTGCTGTGCCCAGATGACACTTCTGCCTTTCCAAACCAATGGATCATGCCCGTTGCACCCCTGATAACAATTTTTAACCCAAACTGCTGCAGGAGCTGAAGCCCAGCCCACAACACCCCAGAGTCTTGGCCCCCTTGCTGCTGCTGTGAGAGACAGATCGGAATATTTCCAATGGAGATTTTACACAGGATTAATTGCCTGTGCCACCTCTCCCCCTGGAGGGTTGTGGGGGCAGCCAGGATGACCCCTGATGGCTGGTCCTGCCCACTGGCCTCCCACTCTCCTCCAGCGTGCCCCCTGCACTGGGATGAGGCTAGCAGTGAGCCCCTCAAGATTTGGGCCCCTCGAGATTTGAGCTCCTCAAGATTTGAACCGAACTTTGCAATGGTCTTGGTTTTTTTTTCAGTTGTTAATCAGTAGCTGTAGCTGAACAGTAATGATTAAGCAACTGCATTGTTAATGTTGCATGCTTGGCTCATCTTTTATTTCGAGGAAAAAAGAAGACAATCTCAAGATGAATGGGCTCTCTGGATGAGAGCCACCAGGAGTGAAGTCAGCAGGACAGGGCAGCAACTGAGGGAAGGTAATTCCAGCAGTGGATGACCGTGACCACTGTCTCACTGACCACCAAACACTGACCCAAAGAAAGGGAAGAACCATGCCTGCAGATTAAAAAGAGATACAACTAGCAAATAGGGGTTTGAGTACTAATTAGTAGAAAAGTTATACAACTTACAGCCAACAAATGCTGATAGCTTTGTTTGTTAAAAGGTATAAATAGTGTGGAGGTTTGATGATTGCAGAGCCAGTCTTTCATGGGTTACCTCCCGATTTGCTGCTTTGAGCAAACTAGAATAAAAGATAGAAATACAGAATCAAAGAATCGTTAGGGTTGGAAGGGACCTCTGGAGATCATCCAGTCCAACACCCCTGCTAAGGCAGGGTCACCCAGAGCAGGTGACACAGGAACATATCCAGGTGGGTTTGGAATGGCTCCAGAGAGCCATTCCACAACCTCTGTGGNCGCACTGCGGCGGGAGCCCAGCTCGGCCGGGAGGGGAGGCGATGACCGTGGCGCTGTCTCTGTAGGGAGCGTGCTGGACCAAAGTCTGGAGAGCCTCCTGCACCGCCTGCGCGGGCTATGCGACAACATGGAGCCCGAGACCTTCCTGGACCACGAGATGGTGTTCCTGCTGAAGGGGCAGCAGGCCAGCCCCTTCGTGCTGCGCGCCCGGCGCTCCATGGACAAGAGCGGGATGCCTTGGCACCTGCGCTATCTGGGACAGCCCGAAATAGGCGACAAGAACCGCCACGCGCTGGTGCGCAACTGCGTGGACATCGCCACGTCCGACAACCTGACGGACTTCTTGGTGGAGATGGGCTTCCGCATGGACCACGAGTTCGTGGCCAAAGGGCACGTTTTCCGCAAGGGCATCATGAAGATAGTGGTGTACAAGATCTTCCGCATCCTGATGCCGGGAAACACGGAGAGCATTGAGCCGCTCTCCCTCTCCTACTTGGTGGAGCTCAACGTGGTCGCGCCAGCAGGGCAGGACATTGTTTCTGATGACATGAGGAACTTCGCTGAGCAATTGAAGCCTCTAGTGCACCTGGAGAAAATTGACCCCAAAAGACTAATGTGATTGACAATCTGTGAGATTAAGGCACTGTTTTTCTAAGTGTTTCAGAAAAGGATGTTTTTCTAAAAAGCTTTTTGAGGGCAAATCAAAGAGGGGAATAAAGTATTATATATCAGTTTTGTCAGTTGCAATTACTGAGTGTTTTTTTCCTTCACTTGTGGATATGAACAAAAGTGAACACTTTAAATTAGCACTGTTCGAAAAAATCAGTAAATGTTAATACTGAGTTTTCCTTCTCTTGCAGGGGAGATACCTTAAAAAGCCTATTGCCTAACACTTTAAACACCTAAAAATGTCAGACTTACTGGAATTCATCCCTCTATGTACCCACATCCCATTGCTGTCTTTAGTTTCTTCAGAGCACCATTTGTGTATCCTACCTCGTAATCCAAAATTTGTTTTCAGTAATAGATGAAGTTAATACCCTTGGGTGGTACTTGAGCACCCTTAGGCTGAAGACAGAGCAGTGATTTCCCGCAGGGCAGTGGTGAGGCGTCACCAGTGTGACTGCTCATTACCTAGACTACAAGTATTTTCTGGAGGGTACAAACACACCTATAATTCAGTTTGTACTTGGGGATGACTCGCCCTCACCAAGACAGCATGCTATCCTAGGCCTCCAAGCTGGAATTCCTTCACATACAAGGCATAACTTCCTAGGCGCTGCATGTGCCAGGTTGCTCCATGGCTGAGTTGCAGTCCTACCCCGGCAGGTGGGAATCCTCAGGGTTGTCGTATTTTGCCACTCTTAGCACTGATTAGGAATCACTTGCCACAGACTTGTACAAGCTCTTAGCACACAAAAGTGGAGGAAGTCCTTTGGATGACAACAGGTCTGACTATTGATTGATCCAAAATTAATAACTAATAATAATTTTTTAAATCTTCTTTTTAAGGAAAATTAATTTAAGCCTTGGAAACTGCAGCAATCCACAGTACCAGGCTTCCTTATTCTGGCTGTAGTCCATGCATAGAAGAGGCAGGTGTGCAAAGAGAAGAGCTTACTGTATCAAGGGCTACAGCTGAGGACACTTTCAGATAGCTAATGCTCATAGTGTGTCCCTTTCTTCTAATAAAATACATTTTTCTTCTCCTATAAAACTTAGCTTATAAAAGGTGGAGACTAAAGATGATTAGCATTAGCAATACACACTAGTAAATTGCATGGCATAACCTTAATTATCATTAATCACCCAGGGTCAAATTATATTGTAGTTACACAGAAATGCTCAACCTCTCCTTACTGGAAAGCATGTAATTTTTAAATTATGCACTTAAGTTATGGGACCAGGAATGTGAAACATGGCTTTTTTTTATTTCGGGGGATTTATTTTTGCCAGGTAAAGTGGCTGCATTCTTCAAGGTCAGAGGTTACCTCAGGACTCTATATTTTCTGCACTATATTACACGAGGCCTGATATAGCTGAGCTTAAGGTAAGTTTTGTTTCTGTGCAAGTAATGCCTTCTGGTTATTTCAAGCTGTTCCTCCAGTCTTGCATATCTGTAAGGTTTCTACAATTTTACTGATTGCTATATAAAGAAGTAGAAATAACTGTGTAACAAATAAAGGTAGGATTGTTATTGATCCATTAGGCACCGCGTATTTCTACTATTAAGAAACTTGCTCATAGAAGCTCATCTTAGTTACTAAAAATTATTCTTACTTCGGAAAAGCCACAAGTTTACCCTTTGGCACATCTCAGTCCTGGATCACTGTTCTTCCCATGGAAGCTCGCAGAATCTTGTTAGTTCTGTACAAATGAAGAGCTGACATACTCTGGAAAAGCTCTATATTATGACTGCTCTGGACAGGAGCACCCTTTAACACCTCTCTGGTTGCTCATACAAAATGAACTTCTCAATGTATAAACTAATGTGGCATTCAGGTTTTCATCTCAGTAACCTCAGTAACATGAGTAAACTGCTTTCCTGTTAAATGTTTTCCATACAGTAAAATATTGTATATAACTTCATTCACAATTTAAAAGTTGGTTAAAAGGTAAAGTATTTTAAGTAAGTTTCTCCAAACATTGGAAAGTTAAAAATAACAAGAAGCCAAGATTTTTCTTCATAATTTTTAATACTTTTAAATACTGGTTTTAAATTTGTGATTGTAACATGTAAGAGCCAACTTCTTTTAATTTTTAAAACTTATCATTAGGATCATAAAGCTATTATAGAACAGTTACAACTCTACACACTCAAGGTACTCAAAAATATGATTCATGTTTTAAGTCTGTAAATGAACAGTGGCAATTAAAATACAGCGTTATCTGTACAACTTGACAAAAATACAGGTGGACAATCTGATTAAAGAGAATCTGCACAACTTCAGATAAGCCAGCTCAGCCCAATTAAGTAAAAGGTAAGGTTTTTTCAAAGTGCATCACATTTTTCACAGATAAATTTGTCAAAGATTTTCAGATTCTGAGACAGAATAACAACGACCATCTCATCTTCATTCCCAGTACAAGTTCTATCAAGTCATGTTCTTCAAAACTAATCTGGCAACATCCAAATTCTCCAAACAGGTGCAGATATCCAGAGAACAGTATCTGATGGAGAAGATTGCTGCATTTTCAGCCTTTTGAACTGGTTTGGCTTACAAAACAACCATTCCGGAGTCAGAAGCTGTTTCTGCAAAGACCACCACAGCTGCATAAACACTCTTGATCTGTTAACAGGAAGAAATGAACTCAAAGTGCTCAGACGTGGCAGTGACTGACAAGAGGGATGGGCTCAAGAGACAGGGTAAATTGTATAAAACCATAAAAGTAACATCCCTTCCAGAAGAAAGGATCTAATGGCTATTCACACAAGGACAATCTGAGAGGCCTACTGCCTTTTGAAATTTTTTGAGAGGTCCATTAATAATGATTTCTCAGTCATGTAACTCCTTTCATAGTCTTTAAAAAGCCTCTTACAAATCTGATTGGGCAGGGCTAGCTACAGTGAAGTACCAATGCCTTTATCTAAAAGTAAAACATTCTTTACAAATAGTATCTGTAGTGTCATTTTATTTACAGAATAAATCGCAAAAGTACATCACATTTAGTGCAAATGCAACTAATGATATAAGTTTATATACTGCTTTGTAAACTTTCCATACCTTTGTAAAATAAAGCTATCCTATTAAATTAATAAACTTGCCCGTGTTCCAACAATTACCAGAAACGGCAAATAAGGACTTAAACTCTTTANATAGGGGTTTGAGTACTAATTAGTAGAAAAGTTATACAACTTACAGCCAACAAATGCTGATAGCTTTGTTTGTTAAAAGGTATAAATAGTGTGGAGGTTTGATGATTGCAGAGCCAGTCTTTCATGGGTTACCTCCCGATTTGCTGCTTTGAGCAAACTAGAATAAAAGATAGAAATACAGAATCAAAGAATCGTTAGGGTTGGAAGGGACCTCTGGAGATCATCCAGTCCAACACCCCTGCTAAGGCAGGGTCACCCAGAGCAGGTGACACAGGAACATATCCAGGTGGGTTTGGAATGGCTCCAGAGAAGGAGACTCCACAACCTCCCCGGGAAGCCTATTCCAGTGCTCGGCCACCGTCAGCGTAAGCAAGTTCTCTGCCAGGTCAAGCGAAGGTGGAAGAACTCTTATTTCGGTCTATCCTGGGCCCGTGCTCCGCCTCCGCAACCCGCCCAGGGCGTGTGAGGGGCGGGGGCGGGGCGTCCCTCCGACCCCGCCCCCAGCACCGCCCTCAGCCCCGCANTTCTTTTGAAGAAAATATGTCTAAAACTTTTTTCCTCAAGACACACAGTTTAGTGAAACACTGAGCAGTCTCTGAAGAGTTTCCAACTATAGGACATAGATAAAAGACCTCACAGTCAATACTCTTCTAACAAGTATCTCCAGAATCAAAGGCAGGCAAACATCTGACATTTAAATTTTCACAGCAGCTAAAGGGAACTTTCCAGTAAGAACTATGCATTCTTATAGCTCTGATGGGTTTTTGATCAAGAGGCAAATAATTTTCTACATGAACCTCATAGCACAGCTTTATTGAGATGAGGAAAACACATGCAGGATCTGAAAATAATGTACTCATCCTCAATCTAGACTGGGAATGTTGTTTTATGTAATCCAAATTACTTCAATAAATATTATAGTGTACCTTCTCACAGCTTTGGGAAAGCCCTGGATATCATCATGCAAGAAAGCAGTCCACATATAGCATGGACAGATGTCTCCTAGGTTTTAGGCAGTCTCTTGCCCTCTCATACAGAATCTTTCTAGGTATTTCTGGATCATGTTGAATAACAAAAATTCTGCAGCACATATTACATAACTAAAAAATACAATAGAAATATAAAGATATCTGGAAAAAATAAAGCTTTTCACACTCTTACTCCTTCAGAACTAAAGATCGTCATAAGAGTAAGACAATAGAAAAGGCAAAGTCATAAGGATATTGACAGCCCTCAGTTATTAACTGGCATTTTATGTAACAAGATGATTCATTATTGAAACCAGCAGCAATGAACTGTGATTATACAAAGCAAAACAAAACCTACCAACAAGTTACCTAGGTTTTACTGAAGCCACTCCTCTCACACCCCCAAAATACCACACAGATTTCTGTGCATATAAAGCACATACAGTATGCTATATGTGCATTTGTCTCTTGTGCTTTTCACACATGCACAAAAACTGTGCAAGTATCTTGGGAAGGTTGACAACGAAATTCTACAACTTGTTTAAAATAAACACAGTAGCCCATGTTGGTGATTCAAAGTTATATGCGCTCTTCTTCTTTTAAAGCAAGCAAATAAAAATGGAGCCATATACATGTTATCAATACATGTATTTATAATTACACACTGATTCAGCAAGAAAGTTAGCAGGAGAGAGCTATTGTTAAATATTAAGCCTCATGGTGTTGCACCACTTTTTCACTTCAGTATACAAAGCCTAGACCTTGCGCCATAAAAAGACTGTAGATCCTTCGTTCCAGCATGGAGTGCTCTATGCATGGTCACTTCTCCAACGTGGAATGCTCACCCAGTCTTGTTCTGATTGCTGCAGGTAAGCAAAGACAAAAATACAGCACTGACAAGTTCGTATACTACCAGTAAAATGAACTTGTTAAACACCTTAAATATCATCAGGACTGCTACGGTCATGTGTTAACTGCTGGCTTGCAACACCATGTTTTTAATGCTTTACCTACACTAGTTCTCAAACAATTTACATTTAAAATTGTGAATCATTAAAGGGATACCTGTTACAGCTGAATAAAACAACTAAGACTTTTGGAGTCTGACACAGTAAATAGAACCCAAAAATAGAGGTAACCTATGTCACACATAGAAAAAGGGATAGACACTCATTTTCAGATGTGATTGAATGATGCTGTAACACTAGCACAACTAAACAATTCTGTGGTTTGAAGTGACAGTTATAGAATATGAAATATATAGCAGGAGTCTAAACTAACAAAAATTAGGCTGAGCCTTATTTAACACTAAGGGGCTCAGATAGCCTCCAAGAGATCAAGAAATCATCTTCTATTGTCATACCATCATCTAACTGTTCAAACAGCTTTAGATTAGCCAATAACCTAAACCACTAAAAACATATCCATTGACTTCAGAAAGCATCTGGAAATCCCTTTTCCTTCTTAGGTTCATCAGAAAGGCTAAAAACTTAAGTCACAGTCTTCTGAATACTCTAGTAATTCATGTTGGTCTGTCAGTGAAGTTCCATTAATAACTTATGCAGCCTGTACACACAAATTACATGACTGTTTTAAAAAAGTATATTGCATACTAAAAACAAGCACTGAAGCCATGCTAATCATGTAAGACATTTCTAGATTGCATACTTCCATTTGGCCTTAAATTTAAAATGGTGAATCAAGAATTTAAAAAGTATGTATACCTGCTAATACTAGAATAAAATAGGCTTTCCTGCTGTTTTCTCTTGCACGTATGATGTAAAACGCTTTAAGAACTTTGGATATTCTCGTTTAGCCACTGCTCGTAACACTGATGCTGGTGCCCATCCTCCCGGGTTCACTAGAAGCAAACAGGAAGAAGGACATTGAAATGAAGCAACTCCATTAAATGCTGAAAAAACAAATTTCATTACTCCTGCAACTCTTCCTTAAGTAACAGGAAAGAATAACCATCAGCAGATTTTTTTTAAATGTCCCTAGAGTTATTATAGCACTTTCTATTTGTAATACTCAAGCTCAGTCCAGATCTATGATGCCATTATTTAGAAAACATTAAACATGCTATATGGTGAGTCTTGGAAAAATGCCCAAATAGAAGAGATATTCTCTATGGGCTTCCAAGAAAAAAAATAGAAAGAGACTTGAGCGACTTCCTATTTCAAAAAAAGCGAAGTCAGTATTAACTTTTCAATAATTACTGCCTTTGCCTGCAGAACTGCTACGTAGGCAACACCCTGCAAACAATTATAAACCATTTAAACAAAATTCGAACTGATTCTTAATTACATTTCAATTCACAAGGAAAGTATGTTCCTGAAAAAGCTATCACTTCCCATATAGTAACAGTTCAGAATTTAGCAGTGAAAATGTACTTTTTAAGTAAATTGGAAGCTTTAAAAAAAAAGTAATAAGCAGAGTGAGCTACTCTTGAAGTATTTTGTAGCTCTGGGAGAGAAGATACTAAGTATCTATCTCCAATACCACAATACCTTGCTAAATACTGGGTACAGCAACAATACAATTTGGCTTTGACAATTTTTCAGTCAATACCAAGGATTCTATCAGCTAAAAAAAAAAAAAAATTAAGAAATGTAGACTAGATTATACAGTTTGCAAGCATCTTCATAGAAAACGTAATTACTCCTTCTTGGCACCAGGGGATAAGAACTGTATCTTTTCTATCAGCAGCTTTTCAGCCTAATGAGATGAATTGGGGGGGAAAAAAATTACAGCAGTACATGAAAAAACCCAACATACCATTACTGAAACTAAAAGCTATGCCATCTCATTCCAGTTGCAGACATTTCTGCCCACCTTCCTCCACCCCAAGGTTGTGTACTTAGGAGTGAGCTACACAGCTCTTCCATTTTTTCCTCCCAGAGTACCACATAGCGAATGATCCCATTCACCATTCACATTAATTTGAGACCTTTTGAATATGATGAACATAAATGTGATGCTACATACAGATTTACAGAAAAGGGCATCAAACCTTTTTTTTTTTGTGCCAGTATTCAACTCCCCAAAATTAACATCTATCATGAATGTCATACTGAAAAATTTTATACTTACCATTAGCTACATATGTAATCTTGCAAAGAATGTTGTCCCTGCTAATTTCCTTGTTTCCCTCTGGTGGGCTTACTAATGTCTGACAAATCATAGCAATATTTATTTTGGCACGGACACAGCGATTGTTCAGCTGCCAAAAATATGAAACATGAAAATTTGTTTCAACATACTTGAGCATAATCATTTTTTCATCATGAAGTCTAAGCCACTCTAGAAGCTGTGTTTCTGAGAGTCTGCATTCTAGCGCTTACCTGGATGTAACATGAAAGTGAGTAAAATGAAAGATACATGGTGGATAGGGAAAGGATTCAACCAAAATGTCTGAATCTCAAGTTTCTGCTTGCTTAACACATCTAAGTGAATTACTCCAATTGTTGTGACAAATCAGTAAAGGAACATTTCAAGAATAATGGATCAGCATTTACAAATATCAGTTAACTTTTCCCTTGAAAGCAGGCTATGAAACAGCAATCCAAGGAAAACAATCATTGCTATTGTCCGATAGACCCAAGGTAAACCAGAGACTTAACCTCATCTATAATTATACAAACCTAATCTTATATTTGACAATACTGAAGAGATATTGATTTGATTCCATAAAAAATAACCTCGGTTCTTTAAAATATTTTCACATCTCCAGAAATGTTGCTTCCATTCTGCTGAAACACCTTAGATCTGCCAACTGAGAGATTAGGTAAGAAAGCTTTTGCCTCTGAATGCCTTCATCAGGTCATTGTATCACCTGGTTTAAATCAATTGTATTTTTGTAAAAACCCTCCATCTCCCTCACACTAGCACTGCAAATGCATTACCACAAAACAGAAAAACTACCTAAAAAGCAGAACTTCATAGAATCAAAATAATACTTACAGGAGCACTGTCATGTTCTACAGAGAAATTGCACACAATCCATGTTTCTGGATCATTTTCACTGAATGCTGGTATCTTTCTGATGGCAGACAAATACAGCACATCCCTCTGAGAGGCTGGCCACACTCTCTGCAGAGAAACACCTGAACATAAGCTTTTCCAGGTTTGCAAATTAAGTACTCATTATCCTTAGTTAAAATAAAAAACCAAGCAAGGCAAATCAGGTCAGTTACATTGTTAAGTTAAAGTATCTTCAAGTCAGTAATTTCATTTTCAAAACTGGAAGAGAACATAGCTGTTGTAAATAGGCAATAGAAATTTCAGCTTGGCTACACTTCATACCAAAAAAATTAAGGCAAAACTTTAAGGCCTTTGAAATGCAGAGCGCCAAACTGCAATGAATTTTTCATCTAAAAAAAAATAGGAAGAGGCAGTTCCCTTCCTGTTCCCTCAACTCCAGTTTTGCATTTTAGTTAATACTTGTCAGCTACAAACTATACTAATGGTTAAGTGTATAGGGATGCATCTACAGTTACTTATGTCTCTGAAGAGAAAGACAGAGGAGGGATGTATTTACAACAATTATTACTTCAAAAAGCTACTACTTCAGTAAGACAGATGCAGCAAACTGATACAATACAAGAGAAAGTTTCAGAAGTTAAATGTCTGGCAATATAAGAAAATATACAGAAGTTATTTTCCCGACACTCAATAGGAGAAAAAAGTTCTGGCTTTTACCACAATCAGTAGAGATGATACAACTGTCTTACTCAAAATTATGAGCCCTGTATTAAAGTAGTTTTAACTTAACCACACTACTGGTAAAATTGTCAAAGAAAAATATTTAACATTTGAATATACTAATACTTAGAAACATGCAAAACTAAGGATGAATCTGTATATTTCATTCCTACAAATTTTTTAAATCTTTACATTTCAGTTGTTGGGTTATAATTCAAATGAACATTTTTATAAACTGACACCAGAACCATTTTTGGGGAAAAAACAATGAAGGCACAAGAACAAATGTTGTACCAACAATTAAAACCACTTGCATTACAAGGTGGTACGTCAACTAATTGTGGTGAACAGTAACCTGCATTTTTGCAAAAAACTATCTGATACAGTGGTGTAGGTTTCTTGTAGTCAGTGGTGATTTACTGCTTCTGTTTGCTTTGGATGACTCTGGCCTTGCTGGCAGTGATATAATCATGAGATTAAAACGCCTCAACTTGCTACTACAAGCTCCATCAGATACATGCACAACCAATTATGTTCTCAAGAAAAGTTTGAAAAATCGATGGAAGTTGCAGTTTAATAGAGAACTTGTTCTGGAATATTGTCCGGAACAGTATTTTAAGTTGTTATGCCAGTGAAGTATTCAGAATAATACTGGAACACACATGCTGACACACTGGACTGTCTCAGTAAGGTATGCAAACGAAGTGTTATTACCTTATGTGTCTGGTAAATGATGATTGCGTTATCAGCTAAATTTTCCACAACATGGAAATTTTCAATTGTTGCTAAAAGAAGTGGGGGAGGGGGAGAAAAAAAAAAATCCATCAGTGAACAGTCACAGACAATAGGCCAATGCTATCAGTACTACTCTTGCTGATAAACCTGCAAAGCTGAAGAACCAATTCCTTACTTTCCCAGTCATTACGAACATCAACATTCCAGAAGTAGTGGCAAACTTCATGCCCTGTTACCCCTTTAACGGCATGAGTTGCTTTCAAAGGATCTAGAACTATTCCATTCTCTTCCACTTCTCGTCTGTATACCTATAGCCAAAAACAAAAAAAGAAATGTAGAAGAGAAACTACCAAAACTGTTCATGTTTTAACAGTTTAAATTTAATCAGTTTAAAAAACCCCAAACAAACAAACAACTTACCTAGAAGACCATCACATGAATAATTTGCCATGAAAGTTTCTCTGGTAACTACTATTGAAGACATTCTTATGTGGCAATTCACATTAAAATACCAGTACTTTAAGGTTTCTACTCCAAAAATGATTAAGCTATCTTATTTGTCACCATCCACATGGATTCATAAGCACGGTAGAGCAGCCAACACAGCAGCTTGCTACTCTTGTTATTTTTGTACACAGAATTTACACATTACTTTGATACCGAGCTTTAAGTAGGAGGGAATGAGAAAGGAATCTGCAAAGATGAAGCTATTGCAAGACTTACACAGGATTTTGTGTGAATAAATATATTAGAAGCCACAGCTCTCATGAACCCCAGCCCCAACCTAAACAATGCTATTCCCACAGAGAAGTTTCAACAGTATTAACTTGCTGACTGATATTATTACCAGAAAAGCATAGAATGATTTAGGTTGGAAAAGATCCTTAAGATCATGGGGTCCAGCAGTAAAGATAACACTGCCAAATGTACACTGGAAGTATCGGTCTTCACAGTGTATCGTCTTACATGAATTAACCAAACCCGAAATGTTTACCTTCATTTCTCCTTCTTCTACCACTAGCTGCCAATTGGCATCTCCTCCTACATCTTGCAAGGAATATGTCATGTGGTTTTGTACCATCTCTTCCACCTGTAAAGGAAAAAAAAACCAGGCATTTTGAACTCATTCCTTCCATCTTTTCGGGGAGATACTGTACAGCGTTGGAAGTCACAAGTTAATACTTCAATTCCTGTGCAGAAGCTGAATTTAAATGAGAGAGCTCTCTGTTAGTTTAGGAACAAAAAAAATGTCGGCCTTCAGAAACACAAGCCAAAACCTTGATTCAACTTCCAACTTTGTTCTTTGTGGGTACTTCCTATCCCGCCTTTGTGCCTTTAAGTTGTCAAATCTCAGCACTTCTACCTAAACGAGTTCTTTATTTCAGCAGATAGGAACTGCAGGTATCTCTAAATGGAATTGCAATGCACTGGAAGATATTCACTGAAGAGCATTTAAAAAGCTGAACAAAGGCAGGGGGTTAGGGAGGAAGACTGACAAGCTCTAAAAAAGCAAACACACATCAAAAGTCATACTGGAAGAGCAGGGAAGAAAACAGTCACGCGCAAAGAATGCATGCTCTGTTTCAATCGCATCTTTGCACAGTTGACAGCTAGAAAAAAACCAGAAATGCCTACACTGAAAGGATTATGATGGTAAGAGATTCTATAATTATAAAATGCTAATTTAAAACTTATTTAGCTAGCAGCTGTGCCTTTTTTTTAAGGCCAAATATTTGCTATATTTTTATCAATTTATGTGAATACTTCATTTTTTTATTCCATATAATATGCATGAAAATGGGTATTGGGAGAGGAAGTGGATTTTTATTTTAGATCTAATATATTATTCTGTTTCTTTGGTTCCCCACCCTTTTCCAAATGCCCCAAATAAAAACAGAAGCAAAATCATAGGGTATGCATTGCTGTGTAATGCTTCAAGTATTGGAAACACTTTAATCACCCAAAAAGTAGAAGACTACTAAAACTTATCACAGCAAGCAAGTTGGCATGGTTCACATCATTCTGCTGAACTACTGGAAATACCTTTTTTTTTTCCCCAAAAGGAAAAGCACTACAAACAAAATTAATTAATGGGCCAACATGAAGATTAGTTGACGAAGTGTACAATCACAAGATTAACAGTCTGAACCCTATGGTGCTTTTGCACAGTTTACAAAAATATGAAGCCTAGTGTGCAGTAAAATATGTAAAACATATCTGAGCAAGTATGAAAACAAGTAGAGAGCAAAATTAATAATAATTAATCTTTTTTTTATACAATAGAGAATTGAAAGATGTTATTTACTTTTAATTTAAGGCAGTAATTTTGCTTGTACTATGTACAATTCACTTAAGACCAGGAAGAAAATAGGTAATTGAATCAAATAAAACTCTCAAAGCGTAACATGAAAAACCAAAATCCATTGGATGGAAATCCTAGTTTGTCTCAGTTTAAATATAGACTTCTCTAGACAAGGGAAAGTTATCACTCCAGGTTTTGGGTGTTTTGTTTCTGCGTTTCAGTGAATGAAATGCACCACCAAGATTTCTGTTTCAGCTTCTAGACAAGCCAACTTTTACTGCTGCCAGTTACTAGTAGGTTTCCTACAAGAGTCTTCATTTTTTTCCAGTGAAACAATGACAGCACAATACAAACCAGGTAACAATGTGGGCTATTTAAATATTTAATTTATTAGCTCTAAGTAACACTTTAAGAAAGGAATCCTTGCTATGCTCCCAACACTTACTTACCATACCTTCAGGCCCATATGTATTTTCTATCCCATCTCTTATATTAAGGACAAAGCTCTGCTTTATAGATTTACTTTTGCCTTTTGCTACTTTTTGCTTTATGTCCTAAATGCAAAGTGATGAGGGAAATGTCAAGGCAAGAAGAGAAGGAGGCATCCACAGGAATGCAATCTAAACAGGCTCCTGCTTCACCAGGAAATGCAGTATTTACACAACCTGCTTGTACACACTATCTGTCCAAACTGTATTTAGTCTACACACTGGTCACCATCTGTCAACCTGCACCTATTTCAGAGGCACAGTCAAGATCCACAGATTCTCTCCCGAGAGGCTCACTACTACCTCTGGGTTCCTAGCTGGCTACAGGAACAGTCTGCAAAAATACTTGCAACCTGTATGCCATACAGACTGGACCTGAACTTCGAGTGGCAAGTTCTTCCCTTTAAAGGGCCTCAGAACAACTCAACTATAATAAAGCTGGTAGATGTTTAAAAGAAAGGGATCTGAACTCCCACTCAACTGGCAGAGACAAATCAATGCCTTTCTAGAGGGACACTGAAGAACCAACTCCTATCATAATACATGTTTACACTTCTCAGTCTTAAAAACAGGGTTGCAAGTTGCTACTTGGAACTTTTACTGATACCAAAATTCCCTTCATTCACATGATGTCTAGGAAGAAAGTCACATTTATTAAGAATCAAGATATTAGCCTGTCTTCCCAAAAGCCAAATTGTCAGCCTCGGGACAGACGCCAATTTTTTATCCATTTTTTAATAAAGCCTGGAGCAGGCAGAATGAGAAGGTCCACTTTTCTCATCATACTCTCTGTTGTCTTGTTCAGTAGAACTGCGACTCCAGAGCAGGTGGAGTGACTTGTTGGTCTGGCAAAAATTTGTTTTAGGGAAAATACTTGGAGGGTGGGGCTGCACGTCGGGATACTCATACTTTCTGTAGTGAGTCCATTAACTTGAAACCGGATTAGGAGTCACTCCATAGTAACTTCCATGTACTATAATCCATGCAGCAAGCGAAAAGAACAACTTTGCTCCAGCCCGTCTGGTCCTGACACTTTACCACTATTTGCATTATTGTGATAAGGACTTGGTCCACCTCAGGTTTGTTTTTACGTGATTAGTTCTGCAGTCACAGTGGTGCTCTGTGATATGATAAACGACTCAGGTTCATCATATGAATGCAGAAATGTTTTATGCTAATCACAGGCATAAAAGAGGTGAAAATGAGGACACCTGCGTATCTTGGCAAATATGAGTTTCCCTTATGCTGAATGATCTCTGCACCCACAACTTGACAGAGTACTATTTCCTGTCTTGGCAAACAAACTTGCTTTCTATTACTTATTATTCCCTTACTTTATTATCCCCTCACTTTATTACCCCTCCTCCCAAAGCAAAAACAACTTAGAAAACCAACTCAGCTACTGGAGTACCAGTAGATGAGCCTATCACTGTTGTGTGATAGGACTTACATACTTTTTCCCTTGCAATAAGTTCAAATTTCAGAAATAAACTGACTGCAAAAGGTCTTGGAATTTTAGTCCACTAGGTAAGCCCTTAAGAGTTGGTCCTGCTCATGAAGCTGGTAGTAAGGTCTGCAGGAAATAAAATTCCAGGCTCCTTTAAAAAAAAAATCCATTCCTGTTTGACAAAAAAAATATTGGTTGGAATTTTTGCTAATACTTTAAAAAAACCTCCAAAAGAGCAGATCCCAGAAGGAAGCCCCATATTGGCAATCACATATGGACCACAGCAGAAGGAAAGTAACAGCATGAATAACATATCTGAACTACTGTTTTGGAGACTAAGAAGCAAACATGTGAACACACTTACCTAATTCCACTCTGAACCATCATCTTCCTAGCAAGCACCTAAAGTAATTTTGTACATTACTGGAATATGTCATTATGGCTACATTGACATATTCAGGATGTCAGACTTATTTGCTGAAGGACAAGTGAATATATATAAACTCTTCAGTATGATTTGTCATACCCACAGTCTTGCTGGTCAACATGTTTAATGGCCTTCTGGTAATCAAACTAGTCATAGAGGTAAAAAATGGTAATAGTGAAACGTAAGATTCAGTATATTAATATAATTACAAATAAACACTTAGAACAAAAATCAAATCTTTGACTTAAAAGCAAGAAAAACTATTTGATCCAAAGCAAAGACCATCTCCAGCCTCTGTAAAACATGGGTTATTCTACTTTCATTATAACTAGAAACACAAGATCTTCAAACTATAGACATTTTTATTAAAGCTATTGAAGTATATCAAATAGTTTCACAAGATTTGGGCCTCTGCACAATGCAAGCTGGATGTAAAGAAAGACAACCATTTAGTACAGGAATAGAGAACTGCTTTGTTTGTCTCAATGCACTAGTTTAAAGCAAGCAGTGATTGACATAACAAAAAAAAACCCCAGGTTCTAGAGAAGAGGATGAAATACAGCAAAGATATGCAACCCCCACTTGACACATCAATACAGTACCTGGGCGCTGAATCTGTGAACATCATCAGAGGCACTGACTAGATCAATGGAAGACATGGAGGAAGAGCGACTATAGGGCTACCAGAGACAGACAAAGAAAAAACCAAGTAATCAGAACAAAGGCACAACAGAGCGTTCAGTACCAACTTGCAAGCACAAGATAATGAAGAAAAGGAAAACAAAAGCACCATAAGCAGCAAGCACAGCAGTGAATGCTGATTTCATGCACCTATTATACATTATGCTCCCAGTGTAGCCCTGACAGGAGCATAGTGTTTCCAGTAACACTAAAAAACAAGTCAACCAATTCAGATGCAACCAACTGCATTTTTAATTTTTTTTTTTTAATAAAATCAGTTCAGTGAATTTGGGTGAAGGTATCTTGAAAACATTGGGGTTAGCCAATTGGGATTTTTCCTTTATTTTATTTTCCTTTATTTTCCTTTTATGCCCGACAAGCGTGATACAAGTAAAGAGTATTCTAAACAGGTTCTCAAATCAGTATTTTTGAGCCAAGACAAAAAGCAGTCCTTCTTCAGTTCCGGCAACTTTATTCAAAGATGAGTAGGCCACTGGAAGTTAATGGAAACACCTAGAAATCTCACCTACCCATACAAAATATTACACAGAAACAGCACAGACCAGCTCATTATTCTGAGAAGATCAGGATAAATATCCTACCGTTTGCACAAACCGATGAGTCCCCACAGCAGAATATGCATCTCCAGAAGGTAAGGATGTTGGCCAGTGTAATCTAACCTTTTCACTTTGGGACTGCAACAACATAGGTTTAATTATTATTAGTCAGCTGGTGCTGGGTGGACTGTGAAACAAAGTGAGTCACGCTCAATCTACATAGCGACTACAACAACTAATGCTGTCCATGACAGGCATGAAGCTGTCATCCCACTGGAATTTGCAGTGAGTTGGCCTGAAGACTGAATTCATCTAAACTTCAAGGTGTATTTGTAAGTTAAGGAAAACACACTGGCAGCACTAAAGATCCACATAGTACTATCACAGTCACTCAAAACGTTTACCCTTTGCTAAGAGATCCCAACATAGGATAAACTCTGTTGGGTACTACAGGTCCACTAGAAAGTCTTTTAATTCTCAAGTCACTGTTATTCACTATATTCCTAAGCATAAACCCTTTTAAGACAAAGGATGCACCACTTTGTTATTCCCTCTCATTTTATATGCTGCTATACTTCCTCATGCTCTATATATTTCCTAGAATGCATCTTTATCCCTTTTTGATCCTTGTCACTGAAGTGTATTCAAGAAATGAGTTTGTGAAGTAGCCGGAGACTACAGAATTTTCAAATGAAAACAAACACCATCAGAACTATGTCTTTCCTATTCCATATACCACTAAAGTAAAAAGAAACTTCAGACCAATAATTAGATTTTGAGAGACAGCTGTAGTGTTTGGTATTTTTATTTTAACAGAGCATCAGTCACATATAAAGATAATTTTCATACAGGACACTTATTTAGGAATTAGAAACTAGAGACACTCAATAAACTTAGAACTTAACCTATTTTTTTCAAGACAAGCTGTGAAGTTGCTTTCTCAAAATTAGCATTAAGCAATGACATTTTATTGTAAAAATATTAAGGGAAATTCCCTGATCAGTGTTATATAACTGAATAAAATAAAATAAATAAAATAATAATAGAATAAAATAACTAGAGCTTCAGGAGATACACCTCAGGACAGAGTGTAAGTCACAAATGTCTCAGGAAGTGCTCATCATTAAGACATTTTTCAAATATCAGTACCTGTTCTTCCATTTTATCCTGTCTATCGAGAGCAGCTTCAACAGCATCAAAAAATTCTTCTTCATTAATCAGACTATTAGGACCCTCCTAGAGCACAAGAAACAAAACTAGTTAAAAATTCTCCAGACATGAAAGTTCCACTTCAATTTAAGATTAGAAATACATATTTATATTGTGTGTGTAAGTGACGGAAGCAAATTTCTTCTACAGACCTCAAATATTTTCATCAATATTCTTGGATTACAAGTTCTCTGAAAACCTTCACTTGTTAAAGGAAGTGTCTCCCTCTAACACCAATTTAATGATAGTTGCATAAAGAAGAAAAAACCCCAGGAAAACGAGTAATAGCGCCAGTATGCTTTGACACCAAAGTTAGGGTTTAATTAATAAATATCTTCTCTTGAAAATGTTTACAGTGTCAGTAAAGTACATCTATTAACATCACTGTGTTGTTAGACTCCTCTCAAGTATTTCAGTGGCTTAAGGCACTGATATTCAGGTATGTGTTGAAAAATGTAACAAGACAAGACAAAATTTTGGGGATCTCTATTAAAAATTCTTGGAAATAACAGCTTAACACTAAAGAGCAGGTAGAGTTAAGTCAAGGATTAAAAACTCTAGTCTACTAATTAAAATGCTAATGTCATAAAATTAGGTTTACTGCTTTTACTGTATTGTAAAACAACCTAGTCCTCCAAACCAAAAAAAATCCCCAAACTGTGTATCAGCAATGACACCTGGAAGAAGCAGCGGGGTTCATAACCAACTAGACAAAGTCCAACTTCCTATTTATTTTATTCTTTTACAGTGCATCTCAGTGACAACAGTTAATCTAAGATGAAGTATCTTAAATATCTGTACAGTACTATTTCTCAGACTATGACTTGTACGTAGAAATGTGTTTGATTAATGTACATGAAAGGGTCAAGCTCTTAAAAATTATGCACACTTTATTACAGGTGCATTAGCTTACATTAGTGTGGATGCCTCATCTGTGGAAGTGTTCAAGGCCAGGCTGGATGGGGTGCTGAGCAACCTGGTTTAGTGGGAGGAGTCCCTGCCCATGACAGGGAGATTGGAACTAGAAGACCTTTAAGGTCTGTTCCAACCTAAACCACTCTATGATTACTCTTCAAAAGGCGGTTTACACATCTTAGGCTAGAACTAAATACCTCATTGAGGAGAATGCCAACGAAATGCAATTTAACAGAAGAAAGGAACCTAAAATCTGAATTTGACAACATGATATTTCAAGTGGCAGTGACAAAATAAAAATTAATTCAAGTTAAACTTCATATTCTATGACTGACTCTGCTGTCAGAGTTTTCATATTTTTGCTTTACTTATCTCTACAGCAGAACCAATAAAAAGGGAAAGTACAATACAATTACATATAAGCGGTATCAAATCTACGACAAAATAACAAAAAATCAACCAAAATATCTGTAAGAAACATACTTCAGACAAAAGCAAAATATCAACAGTAAAGATATACTTCCACTCTCAAGAAATTAAGGACTGAGATTCTTCACACAGTTTCAGTTTCCAAGGTGAAAAAATAAGTGTGGCATGAACACACTTGTAAATCATACTTGCACTGGCTTGTGAAACTTCACTTTCCCCCTCTGAGAAACAACCCAATCTCAAAAATGTATTGGATTGGTGTAGCAAGGTTTTGGTAGCTGGAGTGGCTACAGGGGATGGCTTCTGTGAAACGCTGATAGAAGCTTCCCCCATATCCAACTGAGCCAGTGCCAGCTGGCTCTAGGATGGACCTGCTGTTGCCATTGCCCAAGGCTGCACCCATCAGCGACTATGATAGCACCTCTGGGATAATGTATTTAACAAAGGGGAAAAAAACCCCCATGCAACTGCAGCTGCACAAGAGAGGAGTGAGAGTATGTGAGAGAAACAGCTCAGTAGGTACCAGGTCAGTGCAGAAGGAGGGGCAGGAGGTGCTCCACATGCTGGAGCTGAGATTTCCCTGCAGCCCCTGGTGCAGACCATTGTGAAGCAGCTGTGCCCCTGCAGCCCATGGAGGGTCCATGGAGGAGCCGAGATCCACCCGCAACCCACTGAGGAGCCCACACTGGAGCAGGTGGATGCCCAAAGAATGATATGATCCCCTGGGACGCCCACATTGGAGCAGGTTTCTGGCAGGACCTGTAGCCCCATGGAGAGAAGCTCACGCTGGAGCAGGTTTACTGGCAGGACTGTGATCCTATGCTGGAAGAGCCTGTTCCTGAAGAACTGCATCCTGTGGGAAGGACTCACACGGAGCAGTTCATGAAGAACTGCAGTTCATGGGAAGGACTCATGTTGGAGGAGTTCAGGGGGAACTATCTCCTGTGAGAGGAATCCCACAATGGAGAAGGGTAAGAGTGTAAGGAGTGCTCCCTGTGAGGAGGAAAGAGTGGCAGAGACAATGTGAGATGAACTGACCACAACCCCCATTCCTTTTCCCTCTGCACAGCTGAGGGGCAGAAGGCAGAAAATTTGGAAGCAAAGTTAAACCCAGGAAGAAGAGAGGGGCAGGGGAAGGGTGTTTTTGAGATTTGATTAGTAACTAAGCTATAATTCCCCAAGCTGAGTCTGTTTTGCTTGTGTCAGCAATTGGTGAGTGACCTACCCCTGTCTTTATCTCAACCCAGAAGACTTTCAAAATATTCTCTTTCCCCTGTGCACCTGAAGGGAGTAGTAGAGTGTCTTAGTGGGCACCTGGTATCCAGCCAGGGTCCCACCGGAAAAAGACATGGTGTTTTAAAAAATTTCTAAAGCAGAATTCATACCTCATAGTCTGGCCCTCCGAAGTGGGACTTTTTCTTCAGTTCTGTCACAGCATTTTTGTATGCTTCTTCAATTCTTCTCCTTTTCTCTGTCTCCTGTAAAATTACATGACCTTCTGATGCAGTGAGAATGAATTGTCAACATGCCAATAAATGGAATGACCAAGGTAGTTTTTTTTCCCAAGCAGCAACTGCAAAGCTGAGGAGTTTCTGAATTTATTTGCATATATGCATTATATTTGCCAATATACATGCATATATAATAGAAAGCTTGGGGGACCAGCTACCTTGAGGATACCTTCTAAGTCATGTGGAAGAAACCAGATCAGCAAGCAAAAACTGGTTTCTAGTTTCAGCATAGCTGTTCATGGTTCATTGGGGGTCACACTTTGTATCTGACACTTTTATATAAATCTCCTTGACACAGATGCTCGGGCAGGGATAACAAAAGGTAAAAAGTAAAACTGGTAAAAAGCTAACTTGCTGAATGTAGTGATACACTAACAAGTCATACCCTGTAAGTCTGCATCTATAATTATGGCAGTGTGAATAATTTTGTGGACTCCATGCAGAGTGTGCAACTTGACATCCTTCTCCTGTAATAGGTTGTGACTGTACTAGGAGCCAGTCTATGCAGACACCAGATGGTGATTATATCATTGTATATTTTGAATAAAATAGAAGTGATGCCAAAATCAGATTAAGTCTAATATTTCCTCTACAAATTCTGCATACTGCCAGATACTGTCCATGAAAACACTACAAACACTTCAGAAGTTCTTGCAAAATTCATTTTTTTAATGCAAGATGTTTCTCTGTCCCCTTTCAAAATCACTACAGGTGAAAACAAGTTAAGTCTTACAGATGGACACCACACACTACATCTTGCAGATATGGGTATAATTATTCAGCAACACAAATTGAAATTTAAAGATTCAGTGGAAAATCCTGAAGCAATATTCAAAGGCTGAGTTAACCAACTGGGAATTTGGTGGTACCATTCACTTCAACACATTTTCCAGTTTACAGTTAGGCAATAGTTTTGATGTAGAACAAGGTAGTATAGTTTTCCACAGGAAAAAAAGAAAAAAAAGCACTTCAATGGACACAATATTGTCTTTAACTGTGACTGTAAGCTTTTCCCTTCTGAAACTATCAAAGAAGCAGTACCTGCTAACAGATTTCACAAAATTTTGCATGTTTATCTTTTTTGAAAGGAACTGGAGAGTCCTGAAGATGCATAAAACATGACTTGAGTATAAGTCACTGAGAAAAGCTTAGAAATTTTACCAGAGTTGGAATGAAAAACAAAACAAACCCCACCCAAAACACAACTCCTCCTCCCACTCACCCCAAATCCCCACACTCTCTGTACTTCTGCAAATTAGTTACAATTCATGTGTCAAAATACAGCTCTCCAAATCTGCCAGCTCCTCCTGGCAATAATATTAAAGAAGGCAGAAACAAGAACAGAAAAATGCTGCAGCAGTTAAGACAACATGAAAAGCATTATCACAAAGACTTTGTTGCAAGTAAAACAGTGGATCAAATACTACCGACAAAATCCTTTCCTTGTGTATCCATTTTAAGAAAAGTCTATTTTAAAACACATTCAATGTATTATATACTGCACTGGAAACAAAAAGTCAAGCTCAAGATCTTAGGAGCTAAGTGTAAAAGGTGGAAAGAAAAGCTGTAACTACAATTACTTTATGCTACATGCTTCACATCTATTTCATTCTGGACATTTGACTATTTTGGTAATGAAAGAAAACTAATCATAGAATCTATACTTCTATCATCACACAATATTTATTTCCTTTTCAGAGAAGTTTACACACATATCTAAGAAAACCGGAAGTACAAACATCTACACTATTCTCATCCCACATCGATCTATCAGATGGAAAGCAATGTCTTTTTATCAGGCCCATAGTTATAAAAACTACTCTTATAAAGCGATGTTTAAGCAGTAAACCAAAAAGATAAAATTAAACCAAAAGCAGCTCTACTACGGTGGCACAGCGGTAGCAGAGGTCTAAATACAGTCAATTGCTGTCTTTAAGGGTGTAGGCATCAAGGTGCTGCTCACAGGGGTAGCATTTGCGGGAGGAGACTGGGGCTGCCTTGTGGCAGACACAGGTGGCTCTTGCCGGCTCCAAAACAGACTCACTGCAACACACAGCTGAGCCCGTCCACCATGTATGTGACACTTCTCTGAGGAAAAAAAAAAGCAGTAAAAAACACTTGATGGAGAGAAGAATTTGAAGAAAAAGTGAGAAACCACAGAGGAGATGCCAAGACCAAGAAGATGAGGAGATGCAGCTCCAGGGCGGAGAACATATATCCCACACTGCAGGCATATTTCCTGAAGGAACCCCATCCCATGAAGGATCCACACTGCAAGAGATTTTTCCCAGAGGGCTGTCACTGATGGAAGCTACCTGCACTGGAGCTGGAAAAAGTATGAGGAGGAAGGAAAGGCAAAGATGAAGTGTTTTGGACTAACTGCAATCCCTCCATTCCTCACCCTGCACTGCCTGCTGCTAGCAGGCAGTAAGGTTATGGAACATACTACCTCAAGTGAGAACACACAGCATGTACTGGACAATCAGGGCATCCAGCCCAGCCCGCAGGGATTTGTGGAAGGTAGGTCCTGCCTGACCAGCCTGAACTTCTATGACAGGGTGCCCTGCTTAGTGCATGAGGGAAAGGCTATGGATGACATGTGTCTAGACTTCACTAAAGCCTTTGACACCATTTCCCACAGCATTCTCCTGGAGAAACTGGCAGCCTATGGCTTGGATGAGTACACTCTTTGCTGGTTAAGAAACATCTGTCTGGACGGCTGGGCCCATACAGTGGTGGTGAATGGAATTACGTCCAGCTGGTGGCCAGTCACCAGCACTGTTGGTAAGGCTCAGCACTGGGGCCAGTTCTGGTTCATATCTTTATGGATGATCTGGACAATGGGGTCGAGTGCACCCTCAGGCAGTTTGCAGGTGACACCAAGCTGGGTGGGAGTGCTGATCTGCTGGAGGGCAGGAGGGCTCTGCAGAGGGATCTGGACAGGCTGGATCAGGGGCTGAGGCCGATGGTGTGAGGTTCAACAAGGCCCAGTGCCGGGTCCTGCCCTTGGGTCACAACAACCCCAGGCAATGCCACAGGCTGGGGCAGAGTGGCTGCAAAGCTGCCCACAGGAAAAGGACCTGGGGGTGCTGGTGACAGCGGCTGAACATAAGCCAGGGTGTGCCCAGGTGGCCAAGAAGGCCAATGGCATCTTGGCCTGGACCAGCAACAGTGTGGCCAGCAGGACCAAGGCAATGATTGTCCCCCTGTGCTCAGAACTGTGAGGTCACATTTCAAATTCTACGTTAAGTTCTGGGTCCCTCAGTTCAAGAAGGACATTGAGATGATGTTCAGAGAAGAGCAATGGAGCTGATGAAGGGTCTGGAGCACAAGTCCTGTGAGGAGCAGCTGATGGAGCTGGGGGTGTCTAGTCTGGAGTAAAGGAGGCTCAGGGAGGACCTCATTGCTCTCTACAAGTGCCTGACTGGAGGCTGTAGCCAGGTGGGGTTGCTCTTTTCTCCCAGGTAACAAGCACAAGGAGAAGGGGAAATGGTCTCAACTTGCAGCAGGAGAGGGCTAGATTGGATATTAGGAAAAAGTTCTTCACTGGAAGGGCAGACAAGCATTGAAACAGACTGCCCTGGCAAGTGGTGGTATCACTGACACCGGAAATGTTACAAAAGGTGTAGATGTGGCACTCAGGGACATGGTTCAGTGGTGGACCTCGAAGTGTTAGGTTAACCATTGGACTTCATGAGGTTTGAAGTCTTTTCCAGCCTTAACGATTTTATGATTCTAGGTAGAGGAGCCTACAGGGAAGGAATGAAGTTGAGCTTGGAAAAAGGGGCAAGAAAGCTATGCTAGTGTTTAGCATTAACTTCCCGTTATTTTAAATCAGCAACAAATTGATTTTCCACATCAAGAATGTTCTGCCATGACAAAAACCAGGGAGCAATCTTCCTTGTCTTTCTCTTGACCCATGAGCTTTCTCATTCTACTTTTCTCTCTATGCTGAATAGGTGGTGAGCATTTCACTCTTTGCCAAGGTTATCCCACCATAACTCTAGTTATTTCATTCATAAAAAATCTCTTCCAAAAGGCTAGCAAAGAGTGGAATACAAAGGAATGACTTCATATATTCATTAAGGTACTTTACCATGACTGCCCTCTAAACCCCAGAAAATGTCATTGACAAATGGGACTTTTTGAAAGTTGGAAGTCTGTCAAAGCAGAGCAAGTTGAAAACTCTGAGGTTTCAGGAGCTCTTGCCCTTTTAATTCCTGGGAAAACAAGTTGAAAGAAGTTTGTGAGCCCTTTTAAAATGTACTTACTCATGCTGTATGAGCTATTAGTCCCATGAGACCCCAAGTGAAATTTAGCTTTGAATTTGTCAACCACTTGCTTCTTAAACAAGTGCTTTAAAGTTAGTCCACAAGAGAACAAAGAAAAGTGACAAAAAGAAAATCTAAATAAACTCAAATTATATTTTAACATATTATTTTTCATTAAAATACACTGAACTACAGGCAAGGAAAACATCACTTCATCCATGCTCAAAGGAAAGTCTCATCAACACAAATGAAGTGTGTTTGTCCAGCACAGCGAAGGCTTTTGCTAGGGGACCTAGGCTAGTAGCCTTCCAATATGTTAAAGAGAGTCATAAAGAAACTGAGCCAGACTCTTCACAGTTTACAGGAGAAGGCTGAAAAATAAGCATCAGATACTGGAATAAAAGTTACTCCAACAGGATATAAGGCAAAACTTTTTCACCCTAACAACAGGTAAGCAGCAGACCTGCTCTGAAGAGCTGTGCAGTGTACAGCCTGATAAAGCCTTGAGCAACCCAGTCTGACTCAAACTGTCCTTACTTTAAGAAGAAAGTTAGAGCAAGAGAGACCTCTTGAGGTCTTTATCCAACCTGAACTCCCCTATGATCCTACAAACAGGCTTCAAGTCATGGACCTACTCTAATTCCTCCAACTGCTCAGCTGAACCAGTAACAAATTGTTGACAGAAGTCACAACACAGTGAGACAGAGCCAGGCCTTTGACATATGCACAAAAAATACAATGGTCAAGGATTCAAACATGGATGTACTTTGTCTGAATATGTTCATTCTTGAATAGTGTATCACTAAATAGAGTAAGATTTGGTACGTGATTTACATCACATGGAAACGCACGAAACGAGAACAGAACAACAGCTGCACTGCACATCAGTCAGCAACAGCAAGATTCTAGGAATTAAAGCCTGAATTACAACCTGCCATGCCTCCAACAACAGATCTCAGGCAAGAAGACACTGCTCATTTAGAGATGTTACAGTGGTTGAGTAGGTTCAGCATGAACTATCACTGCTATTAGAATAATAGATATTCTAACACCACACACAGAAGATTTAACTGATTAGTAAAAAGCATAACTTAATCTCACCAATCTCCTAAAGGAGATAAAATTATCTTGAGGAGACATTTAAAGTTAGAACTAGTTGCTCTCCCCAGTATTGTCTCCACCTCTTATCATAGTACAACATTTCAGAGACTTGCACATCATTTTGCATGCATGGATAATTAGGTCTGTGTTAGAAGGCTGCAAGCAATACACTTATTACTATGAAATAATTTCAGGTTCTTTATAGATATAAAGAATTTCGGACTACCATCTGAATAAGAGCTATGAAAAAAAGACTATGATGGAAAGACCTCCTCTATCACCAGTCAGAACAAGGCTCCTTAACACTTTATAGGGTTAATAATGAAAGCACCTGAAATTAATAAATGTTGTACATAAAAGCAGTTGATGGAGTACAAAAGTTAATAACAGCTTATTTGAAATTTCACTTTCAAGGTAAAGAAACTTTTTTTTCAGCAAAAGTAAAAGGAAAATGATCTTACCTTATCTAGCCTTTTTTGCCAGCTTTCTTCACGTTTTACCATGAGTTCAATACAATGAGAGAGTGTAGCAAGGATTCCAGCAGTAGTCGCCTTGAAAGTTATAGCTTCTCCTTTAAAGTCTATGCCATTAATTCCTTTGGGTGTCACATGTGGAAACACTACAAACACAAACGAGATCACTGATAGCTGCCTTTAAATCAAATAAGCGCTTCACATGTATGTGTTACATTTGAAGACAACAGACTGGCTAGAAAGTTAATTTAAAAATAAAAATCTAAAGTGGTAATAATGTCCACAGCTATCCACAGGGTAAGAAAAAAGATTTAAAAGGAGAAACAGATCCTTGCAGCTTCATCTTGCTATACTGTATTTCAAGCCTGCTTGTAATGCTGTATTACTGTGCACTCTGCAAATCATGTGGGTGGAGGGAGTGGTAATAGTTTGTAACAATAGCAGTTTGACAGCTTGAAATGGGGCCTAATTAACACAGAGCAACCTTAAAACGTATCAGACTCAGCATTAAGAAAGGAACAATTTCAAAATGTCATCAAACCCAAAATGCAAAATTCAAGGTTGTTTTAAGCACGTAATTACAGATTTTAAAACCTCAAAGTAAAAAGGTATAAGATAAAAGCATCAAATGTGCTGAATTTTCCAAGTACTGTGAGTTTTACAGTTCCAAGAACTACTTCATGCTGTCAACCAGGCCATCTGTTGCTAAGGCTATTTAAACAAGTTGTTTAAAATGTGTGACAAAAAAAAGTACCTATTATATGTCAAACTGGTACGTAGGTTGACATAATAACATATCAAGCATTGCACATGAATGTCAGGAAATATTACAAAGCAGAAGTAACACTCAAGTTGAAGCTGACTGAACCCAGCAAGTTAAAGTAACTCCTGCTATGCCAAAGGGCAAGCTCATGACTTATCACCTAGCTTGATATAATTTTTTTCTCTGGTCTGTCAGTTTGTCAGTGTGCCACCATTATAATTTAAAAAGTACAAATTAATATTTGAGTAAGTTTATCTGTCTACAAGAGCAAAGCAGAGCTTTCAAGCAGTTCCATTCTGTAATGAAAGAGCAGAGTGTCTGCACTTTGGGAACAGAAAGCAATCGTCACACAGTCTTCAGCAGTGGTTTAAGTCTCTAGAGGTTTTATACACCCCCCTTTCAGAAGGAATCAGACTTTCAAACAAGTGATTACAGACTACACACACTACTTCAAATACCTCAAGACATACACATACTATGGTAGAATACAACTCTTTTTTTTTATGTTAATCAAGAACATTCCCTGAAAGGTAAAGGTGATGGGGGCTGGAGGAAAAAAAAAAAAAGAAAGCAAGAGAAAGAAAAAACTGCTTCAGAAATGATAACGAGCAGAGCAGCTTTCCCTCCCCAACAGCTGCAAAGGGAACACAGAGGGGACTGAGACTGGAAGTGGCATAAGCTGGCAAGGAGGTGATGCAGTGACTCCACTGAAAAGAATTAAAATTATACAAGAACTTTCCCATAATACTTTGCAACTGAAAAAGATAGTTTTACACTAATAATTCCTCCTGTTGGTGTAGGCTATGTTCACATGCAGGCTTAACAGCACAGCTATAATGCTTACAGATGTGATTTTTCTCTCTCAATTAGGAAATAGGTAGATGTGCTGAAGAAACTGCCACTAGCTGCAACACTATATAAATAATTTCAGAAATCTCTATGGTAGAATTTAAGGGAAATACAGCAACACAGCCTCATTTCCTGGAAAAGAGAGAGCTTTTATTCCTTTCCTTTTGTCCCCTTGAGACCCTTAGGTCTCAGCAACATCTCATTAACACTTCCATACAGTTTTAGTCATCACATATTCTAAACCATTCTTTAATGACTAGCCTCAGAGTAGCCCTGGTAGATGCAGAACTGCAGATTTGAAGTCAGTGCCCAAAGTTCCTTTCAGTCATTACAATTATGGGCAAAAATGAACATGTTGCAGAAGGATGTAAAACCTATTTCTTTGAAGAGATGGTCACTCAATAGGTTGCTTATGATGGATACAAGTATTTTGGTTCATTCCTAATCACAGGAAATATCTGTCTTTCTGAAACATGTTGGGAGATGATCTCAACCCTCACCTCAGGAACAACTGAGCTTCAGCACTTTAGAAGTACTTGTGAGGAGACCTGTTTGGAGAGACCAAACATCTTTCCGATTCCTTCTTTACACTTTTTTTCATGTCAGCTACAGATTGATTACTTTAAAATTAAATCAAGCATCTGGAGGTCTATATTGAAAGGTAAAGACTAATAGGAAAGTCTTCTTACTGTTGCAACTGCTCTTTGGTTATCGAACTCCATGCCATCAACTGAAAAAAGCAGGATAATTTGTCCCCACCTTAACTTCAATTTCAACATCTTCCAAGCAGTTCCTTTTTCCTTATCCCATCTATGCTCTATTTCTGATTTCTTTTCTCTTGTGTTTCATACAAGGAATTCTTCATACCATGCTTTAACCTTCAACAGCTCTTTAGCTTTTCTCTCCTAGACCTCTGTGTCTGTTAGGATAGGTGTTTTCCCTTCTTGTTCTTGAGATTCCGCTTACAATACTTTCCCACTCTTTGATCAAATCTGTTTTCCAGTGAAACAGGAAAGTGTTCTAAAGACAGTAAGTAGAAAGACACTCTTTCATCTTTTCCATTTTACGCCCCCTTAACATATTATGCCACTAAAGTAATTTTAAGTGAAAAACAAACATTTGTGTCCATGACCCGTTTATTGATACCTACTGCTGTTATCTTTTGTGGATAGCAATAGGATCAATATAATTCCTCTAAGAACAACCCCAATTGTTCAGCAATATTTTGGAAAATATTCTTCCTCCATTCAAAGCACAAAAATCCAACATAAATCTCTGCTGTAATTTACATCAAATTTCTCTCCTTCAGCCTTTGTACCATTTCCATCTTTATAGTTCCAGTACAAAAGACACCTTTCATATTCAAGGAGGTTTCTTAAGTAGGTTACACGTGCTCTTCCTATTCTTAGAAAATTTAAATCCAAATATGTTCTCTTTCCGAAGGGGATGAATGGGAACAGTTTAAGATCAAGAGTCTACATTCCTGAATATAAGATCCCAATGGGTAAATATGCATCAGCCAGACACAATACCTTGGTGTTTTATATAAATGACCACAGTTCCAGTTACCAGATCTTTTAATCAGCACGTGACCAATACATTTAAACAACTTCCTAGTACCCTGCCTAGCTCTTCACTTGAAGATCCTAGAGAACACAAAAAAGAAAAAGCCTCCCTATCCATATCACCTTCAGAGCAGTACACAGATGTCCATACTCACGTTAACTTTCTCCTCCCACCCAGAGAACAAATTGCAAAAGACAATGTGACTACGGTCCCTTAGGTCAGTCTTAAATCTAATGATTTGAGCTTTAGATTGGTGCACTAGTAGTTTGAACAGTAGGCTTAAACACTCTGCCATAACATAGTAAACTAAATTAAGAGGTTGAACCTATGCTTCACTTCCTGAAGCACCAAGTGGAGAACAGTCCCAGAATAAACAGGCAACCACTTGCCAGCTACAGTTAAGAAGACCGTTACAGTCCTTCCAGGACTAGACAGAAATTTCAAGAACAGAACCTGAAATCTGAGAAACCAAATTTTAACAGCTGCTCTGAGGCTAAGCTTTAAAAAACGGTGAAGTTGAAGATAAATCTTTCATTGCCAGTTAGTCTGAACTTCATTTCTGCCCAATATGTGAGCATGGTTGTCTCAACCTGAGACATCTACTTCACTTGCTGTATCACTTATGATTCTACTTAAGGGCAGAGAGTCTAATTTTTCATTTCTAATCCAGGTTTGCAGCACTCAGCTACTAAATATTTAATGAATTTAGCTGTTAGAAATCAAACTGAGGCACAGAAAAATTGAAATGAGCATAAATACTTTCATAGAAATAATTGATGGAAAGTAAATTTAATGGAATACAGGAGTCATAGCAACTGGAATTAGAAGTTCTGCAAAAGGCAATTATTTCCTGTAGTGACCTATAGTGAGTGAGTTTATATACAGGTATCCATAACACAAAGTATCAATTTCTTAGCATTCTTCCCAAAGGCTTCATGACCAGCTGCATTAAAAATACAGACTTTCCTAATTACATTCCCCATAGTGTATGCATATATATTGCAGATGCACCAGAACAACGTAGACATGAAAAAAAATTCTACAGGTAAATGAAGGTGAAACTCCTACATGAGTGTAGAAAAATTAGTTTGAGAAAGACATCTCTTCCAAAATGAATCATGCAGTAAAATTAAACTCTTACTTAACATCTGTTAAAGAGAGCTTTTTCAGTTTTCTGAAATCTAACTTAACAGTTCAAAAAAAAAAAGTTTCATACAGACAGTAGGGTTAGTGGAACCATACACTTGCTTACATTTGCTTCAAAACTTCAGTTATATGCTACTTAATCTCTGAAATCAGCATTACAATTAATCCTCAGTAGAACAATCTGCTTATATGATGAATTCTGGAGGTATCCTGAAAAGCTCCTTCCATTTCCTTTTCTTTCCTCCTCCATCACAACCGTTTTGGCTATGGTCTAGAAAAAGCACTTAAATACAACAAGGAAATATGTAATACATGGGAACAACAGCTACTTAAAAAGAAAACAGAAGACACAGAAAAGGCTTATTTTGCCCTGTATTTTCCAGGTTCTTGATGAAAGCATTTACATTTTTAAAAACACTTCTGGTGAGTACTTTGGGAGATTCAATCACACTTGAAACTGGAGGTGCAACTTCCAACCTTCCTGAATCAAGTCTAAGAAATACCTTAGGACTAAGTGAATTGTCAACAAGTAGAAAGTGTAAACACTAAAATATTTCAATCGGAAAACATGAAAAGGTCTAAGAAGAATGCAAATACACTTCAAATGCATACACAATTTCCTCCAGGCCAGAACTATCAGATTTCTCAAACAGCAAGACTTGCATGAGTTCTTCACAGTTGCTGCATGGCTACAGTGAGTACAATAACTAGTTCATTTATGATTAGAATAAAAATCCAAATTCTGCTCATTATAACAGTGAAAAGGACAGCAAAAAAGCACTAAAATTATGGTAAGTGAGAATCAGTAACAGTGTTATCTTAACCATTCCACAGCCATAGTACTTGGGAAAACCATAGGGGGACATCCCTAAGTGAAAAAGCACTGAACTCCACCAAAATCCTAAAGCAGGTAACACTTGTAATAACCTGCTAAAAAAATCTCAGTTCCCAACATTTGAATAATGCAGATGTTTCCAGAACATTTTGTAGTGACATTGACTTTAGACACAGAATAGGAAATTCCAGCTTGACGAGCTTGCATTAGTATTTGTGTGAATTAATAATAACTCAGAGAATCACAAAAAGCTGCTAAAGAATTATGACATGACTAAGAACTTCCATTCACATACACTTAAACAACTATTCTTGCCATTTTCTGTTTAGAAAAGAGCATAAAATACCTGTCTTGTATCAGACTTACAATCACACCATTCATCTAATTTTCATCAGTGAAAAAATTGAAACGCACTTACATTTTTCCTTACTGCTGTTACTGTTATGTACAAAATCTCCATCGGGACGTACTGTAGGAAAGTCATCTTCATCGTCTTCTACCACTAGATTTGAGAGACAGTGTATTATGGGAGTGAGAAAGCTTTTCTAGTTCTTTGGTGTGCAAGAAAGAATTAAGAGCATCTTCATGGCTAGCCAGCACTTTTTCCTATAACAACAATAATGAACCCTCCCTCCCTTCTGGGTTTGTTTTTTTTCTTTTTGACCCAAGACCACTACCAGTACAAACATCAGTTAACAGCAGAATCTAAATATTGCTCAGCATTGACATTTAGTACTCAATTCTCTGGTAAGAGCAACATATTTTGGTGTTACAAGTGGATATGCAGGAGCCATGATTCAGTAGCTATTTGATCTTCTACACTGGAAGGTTAAAAAAAAAAAGTGGAATTGCACTTCTCTGGTGTTTTATTACTACCAAAAGTTTCACAGTGCCAGAACAAACACAGGGATGAATATAAATGCCTCAGTAGAGTGCACAGATACGGTGACAAGCTGTGCTCTGACATAAGCAATTCAGACATATGTAGACATCCACACCGTAGTTTAGTATGGTCTCAAGTGTGCATTCAGTGCTCTATTTCCAGCCAATACTTCTCAGAAGCATTACTTAAGGCAGCACTTTCGACTTTTTTAAAATGGTGTATTGTTTCTATCAAAACTAATAATCCATTTGTTTTTCAAAATAACAGGTAAGAGACAGCAATAAATTGAATTCATGAGAGTTAGCAATTGGTTAGCAAAATTATAACAAAACACTTTAAAAAAGCATTACTTTTGTACAGTTGACAGCTATAGGCTAACATCAAGCAGATTTTTAAGCAAATCTGAATTCTAAAGTAAAAATAGTTAACATGTTTATGCATTTATGCAAATAACTGATCCTTTACTAAAGTAAACTTAAGATACATATTTTATTTATGTTACATTAAATCATATTGTAACTGTATCAAGCAGTTTCCTAAGTAAAAAGCTACATTCTATGGAGGGAAGAGTTTTCAGTTACAGTGTTACCTTTATCCCTTTGGAGTTCATCTTTGGAAACTGCATCTGCACAAGCATCGAAGTATTTCTGTAAAGTATCAACCTGTCTACACAAGATGTCTCTAAAGGTTTCCATTTCTGCAAGCTTCTCACGTAAGCTATGACCCTTCTGAAAACACAAAAGAAAAAAGCCCGGAATGTTTCTACATGCTCAACAACAGCTTGATGCATGAAAATTAAAATTTAATTTAAAAAAAATATTTCTGCAGCTACGAAGAGAAATTGAAGTACACTAAGGGCATTTTAGGTATCAGCAATTATGAAATACTGTTCATGACAGAAGAAACCACATCCAAGTATTCCTTACTCATTTTGTCACTGGTCTCAATGTTGTCTCTTGACTGTATCTGCTACTCCAGAGCACTCCACAAAAGCTTATTAAAAACATGATCCTGCATGCTACCAGCTTTACGCGTATTTGCTTGAAATCAGTCAGCTCTAGTTTAAGATCTTTGTTCCGTTCCTTTTTCCCTTTTATTGTGTTGTTCCTCGTCTGCTCTCCCAGAAGTACAGCACACCCAGTTCATACATTAAATACTCATATGCATGACACAAGGAAAGCCATAATTTGTCAACCAGTACTATATCATATTTATCAAGTTACAGAATTAGTGTTCATTTTCATTTGGAGCCCAGGTTATCCTGGGCTAGAAAAAGTTAATGAACACACTCACAAGTTTGATTTTCTTGCCACAGAAGATGACACTGCAGTTTAAAAGGGACGATAGCACAGAGGCACAAGAGAGCTTCCTGTATCATCTGTTCACCATGATACAATGGACTACTGTCATTTAAACTAAATATTTTGTATTTTTTCCACAATTATGTGAATGAGTCTTCACACATTACTTCTTTTCCAGGTGCAGATTATTTACGCACAAATACTAAGAAAACTTTTTGCACCAACCTTGAATGAAGAGGTGGATGTTGCAGAGTATCCACTTGCTCCAGAGACAAGAGACACCATGGAGCCATGGCGTCGCAAACTTGACTCTGATCCATAGCCAGATTCAGTCTAAAAAGCAAACCACACAAAAAACTAGAGTGCTGAGGCTTTTGATAAAATAGAAATAATGAAAATAAGATTAATGCAATTTTCTCTGAAACCCACCCATCTGTTTTTTGCAGTACAGGTTTAAATAATTCAAACTGTGCCTGCATCTAAGATGCTTGTGCAGTATCTGTAAAGTTATTATAAACTTATTTTTTATTATCAAATTGATTTGTAATATAATTTGTTACCTACAATGAATTAAGTGTCCCCAAAAGGACACAACATTATATATTTAATGGTTCAAAAAAGAGGCAGTGTTTCATTATTTTGGTTAACTTAACTCCTAAGAAGTAACTTTCACACAGCCTATTAAAAAACTTACATTACTCTACAATTAATTGAGGGATTAACATGGTTCAGCCTCAAGACAATCAGCTTCAGTCAATCCTTCTAATCATACAAATAGTATCACTTTCTTTTTAAAAGCAACAAAATAGATATCAAAGAAAAATCAGACAATTACTTCTATCAAGTTTTTATCCTGTTTCAGGCTCCTATAGCAAAATAATTTATACTACACTGAAATAATTTTTTTACTGAGAAGAAAAGTCTACATAAAACAAGGTAAGACATTCAAAGTAAGAGAGAGGATACAACAATAATAATTAATTAAACAACGAAAAAAGAAAAACATCTCTTGATTAGAATAACATTTAAAATATCTAAAAATAGAGTTTGACAAATTTCCTCACAAGTCAAACAGAAGCAGATACTGAGGAAGTGTAGGAAAATAAATTTCTCTAAATGTTAATGTAACTGACATGCATGGCAAAGGAGATGAAAAATCCTGACAGAGAATGTAAGCAATAAACAGATGGTTCAGAATAATATATGAAATACTGTTAGTAGATAAGTTTGATCAAGTAGACAGAGATAACTGTGAAGAACTTTTGACAGAAATAAATTCTGCAGTAGCACTAAAACTCACATGTGCCGGGGAGAGGGGAGACAAAACAAATGGTATAGAGCAAACAAGAAGCAATGATGAAATGCCAGTTGTACATTTTATGGAAAAATTGGAAGCTGTATAGGCTTTAGGAAGGCAGGAGAGTGTGGCTAAGTTAAAAAGCAGAGAAAGGTAAAGGGTTATCTGAAGTGTTGGTTAAGAATTTGGACAAAGCGGGACGAAGTATGCATGTCTGAGCTACAAGTAAGAGTTGGGCATACAACTGCTTTGCTCAAAAGCACTTAATAAGCATAAACCTGAAAAGAACATTTTACAAGAGTCACTCAACACTTTGAAACATTTCTTTTAAAATTTCCTTTAAGCACAAATACAAAAAGACTTCACTGTTTAATCAGTACCTTCAATATTTATTTAAGCATATACTACAATTCTTAAGATGATCCAATATGCTTTTATTATAGCCAGTTTGACAATGAAAATTCATTTAATTTTCTCTGTAAGCTATACACGCTAGGAAAGATGATAAAATTTCATTTCAATAGGATATGGCTTAAAGAGCAGATCAGTTTTAAAATGAAGCCACAATAGCAATTTCATTGAGATTAGAGTATTTTAACTAAGGATAGCAAGCGTTTTCTCATTTTCTCCTGTAAGTGAGAAAGACACACCTATGCAAGACCTTGCTTTAAGCTTAGGAAGTGAAATTTCTGGATTTATTTGAGATTTAGTCAAAGCCACACCTTAGTAGTCCTACTTTAGAACTTCCAAGAATAGATGTAAACTTATAAGTAGAGAATCTGATGCCTTATATTCTACATCTCAATTCAGATCTTTTCTTCCAATATTAGGCATACAGTCAGTGCTCAGCTAATTTAGCTCACAAAAGAAAAGCTGAAGGTGAAAGAAAAAAACTCAACTCTTCTTACCATATCAATATGTAAGCTTGATTTTTTTAAGGTACCTTTTCAGCAGTATATTTATTTGTCTGTCATTTATGCTTGTGATTATTAATTCCACTAAACAATTTATCCATGCTACAGAATCATTCACATAACAGCATACACGATTATATGGATACAGCTATCAGCTTGCAAAGACTACCAATAAAAAGGTGCAACATAGTTAACTATTTGCTACTGAGAAGCAAATTCAGCAGGCATTATGATCAGACTGAACAGCACAAGACACGAGTCAAAAGCATGTGCATTTACAGACCATGTTCACAAAATGTGTGTCAGACAATTATGTTCAAACAGCCAAGAGGAAAAAAATAAAATCACATTGAGAACACTTATTTTTCACAAGAACCAGAAAATAAGTACTCATTTCTAAGTGATGCACAGACAAGCCATCCTGCTCACAGAGGACACATGCAGGCAGATGAACACAAACAAAGAAAGCATGAATCATGCAAAGCCCCACCATTCTACTACCGCAACATCTAAACGAGAGCAGGTCACTGCCGCATTTATGTCTTGCAAAGCAGATCATCATTAACTATTCACTGCAGAAATAATCAATTACATTGAGAAGAGGAATGCAGACACAAGTTTCTTCTGTTTATACAAATTTATTTTCCCAAGATAAAAATTAGAAAAGCAGATAGAGTTCATATGATAGAAACCAACAGTCTCTGCTTAAAAACAAAATTACTCGTAGAAATCGTATCACTTCATACCATCAAACACTAATGCTAAATTGCCATGCTCGGTAAAAAAGATGCAGTTCTTTGAAATTCCATGCATACATCACAGCTTCAAAGCTACATTAAAACTGGCATTTGATAGTAATTGCAACACCTTCAGCTTTCTAAGGCAATGCACGAAATCCATTAATCCTTTTGTTACAACAGACAAGAGGAAAGAGCCACATGATCCAAAGCTTCATGTGATCCTTCAACTGGAGCAGATGCTGGTATCAGCAACAAGGCAGTACGTCAGAAAAGCTGCTTTCAATAAAAAAAGCGAAGTATTTGCAGGATCATATTGCAGATCTCTGTTACTGCTCACACTGATCCTTAAGCGGAAAATAATACCCTTGAGCAAAGCATAGACTCACAGCAAAGTTCTCCTGCTTTAAAAAAAAAAAATCAAATGAAGCAAATTATTCTCACATGTCTTCAAGGAATTATTTTGATTATGTCTCTATTTAGCGCCTGTGAAGCACTTCAATGTAGGTTTGTCCAAGGCAGATATATTCAGTTAGCATTATAAATTATTTATTATTTTACATAACACAAGCAGGAGGCAGCTCCTCCCTCTAAGGCATACAGCTCACCCTAGAAGGTGATGAAACAGATATTAGGACACAGTGTCTCTAATCTCATTCTCTAGAGTACTTGTGAAAAATCCCACCAAACATCCAAGAGATCAAGCCATAGTATCTTACGAAAAAACCCAGAATCTAGAAAAAAGTAGTAACACAAAAGAGCTGGAAGGTATTATGAAAGGCTTGGTGGAAAATAAGCAGATAAGCTCTGTAAAACAACTATGTTCCAAAGGTAATTTTTAGACTTGCTGCAAATGCTTCAGCAAGATGGGTTAGTTCTAGGATGAGGCAAGACAGGGCTACCCTAGGAAATGACTGCAGACAGTAAGAACACAACAGACACTACAGGAGGGGCAGTACAGGATGCATTTCTGAGGACTGAAGTTAAAAATATAATTATCATGTGACTGTAGGTCTGATTTTTCAAATATTCTGAAGCTGCTGACAATGGAAATTTAAGGTTGCAAAACCAAGGTGGTAGCTAGCAGGAAGGCAGAGATAGGAATTCCACAATCCAGATCCGAGCAGCTGGATGATGATCCCTCGCCCACAGCCCTCCCACGCACAGCGCAGATGACTATTTAAAAGGAAAGAGCTTCTAATATGACCTTTCTTGCAACTGCAAAAACACGGAAAGACATGAAGACGTAACTTTCCTCCAGCAGTGATACATGTTGCAATCCATAGTAAATACGCATATTATGTGCACAGGAGGAAACCCCAGGAAATCCAAGTTGAAAAATAAGTATAAAAATAAAACTCTTCACTGAGCAAAAGTACCAAAACCCAAGCTGACAATAATCGCAACACTTAGTGCACTCAGTAATAAAACTAAAGCAGCTTGTACTGCTGGGTCATGAGACTATAAGCAAGACTGGAAGAGGCTACACTTATCCTTCCCATGAATCTGGGCTGTCTGGAGAGGGACAGGTAAGGTCTGCATTGTTACAGAAGAACTAATAAATTTCATTCTATTAGACACTAGCAGAAAAAACACTGATGTTTTGGCCTCAGCTCCCAATGCACTGAAGTAAGTATTCTTACTAGTTTTCATGCTTTTAAAGCTAGTGAGAATAGCTACAGATTTTAAAGAAAGAATTAATTCCATTACATATTGTCTGATCTTGGTTTCAGGCTAGCCCTTGTGCAACTGTGCCTTTAAAAACAGGAACAGTTCTGATCCCAACAGAAAGCACTAGTCACATTGTCCTTTTTAGCAGTTATACGACATTGCATAATAGTTATATTAAATATTATTACATCATCAGAATGTGTAAAATTCAAAAGGGAGTGTTGCCAGGGTTGATACATAAGTGCTAGCTAAGGCAGATGAGCCAGGAGGCAGTAGGAAAAGACGCTGCAGGAGTCCAAGAACCGGCTCTTCCATGAAGCATCCACTAGGTGGAGGGAAAGCCCGTGCCTTGACGGCACCGAGCACATAAGGATAACCCAGCCCGTCTCAACAGCGGGACAGAGCAAGGAGGACTAAGCCACTCACCATGTTCACAGTTAACAGGCATTTAGGCAATCTTACTTATCCTTCAAAATGGCAGGGAAGGAGTGATTGCTTCCTACTCTGATTGTTGGTTTATTTTTTAACCTAAGGTAGTTAAGTATTATATTAATATCACCTCTGTAGAACTAGAAAAACACATCCACCATCTGTATTAGGGTGAAGAATCTTGCGCTAAAGACCATAATGAGATTTTGAAAGAGCATGGTTAAACAGCAGTGGAGGGGTTTTCACCTTTGTGAAAAGGTACTTACTGCAAGCCTGAACCTGTGTGGGATATGGACTTGAGAGGCCTACGCTTTGCTTAATCAGAATAAACATTTTCCTAACAAGAAACCCTAGGATTCAAAGTACAGGTGCAGGCAAGGTTCTTAGTTGCACGAAAAGAAATGGAGTATAAAAAGCTTCACAGCAACACAGAACACATCTACCAACAGATAAATACGGTTAGCTTCTCATCAATGAGAAGAAAAACTGCCAAAGCAAATGCTTCTGCAAAACCCACAAAGTCCCTTGTTCACCTAGTGCAATTAGCAGGTATCTAACATCAGAAACAGATTGTTTTTTCCCCTCCACTCAATCCTTACAAATTCATTTAGCCATCAGAATAGAAATATCTATCAAATGGCTGGCATACCCCTGAGTATGTATAGCAAGCCCTGGAGGATAAAAAAAGTTGGAATTGTCAAATTCCATAATATATTTGACAAAGAATTCAAGGAAAACTATCTTACACTCTAAGGAAATACATGAGAACACATGCTGCTTAAACTGCAATCTCCTAATAGTAATTTGGGAAAAAGCTGGGAAAAAGAAGGGTTTACTTTTAATACATTGCTTGTTCTGCATCTCACACCCTACTAAATCTAACACAATCTTCTTCACATTCAAACCCTATTCCCTATTCTTATTTCCGTCTTGCTGTAGCCCTTATCAGCTGTCAACACATACTTCCCTCAAAAACAAGGGAGGCTCACTGTACCTATTACACACTTGAACAAAAAAGCTTTGTGAAATAAGGGACTCCAAGACACGCAACTTTTTGTCATATTTCTGATACAGCTTCAGATTCCTGAAGTTGTCCACAGTTGAAAATTCATAAAAACCAGTCCTTCTATTAAATCAAACCCATATTTGTTTAAAAACAAAGCCCAGTCTGGTTTAAAAGCTCTTTATGCAACAGCATTCTGCCATCAGCAGAAGCTTTACATGCATTTCTAATCATACATCAATTGGACAACATAAAGATTTCATATGTTAAGCTCAAACTATCTAGGCAATAATTCTGTCCAAAGGTAATTTTACTTTTCAACAAAAGATGAACATTTTGGATACAATGTATCAGAATTCTGAAGGCATAATTCTCTAAGGACAAACTCAACCGTTCTGCATGACAGGCAGAAAATAATAAGAATTCTTAAGGTTGGAAAAGACTTCCAAGATCATCAAGTCCAACCTTTGACCTAACACCACCATGCCAACTAGATTATAACACTAAGTGCCACATTCAGACTTTTACTGAATGCCTCCAGGGATGCTGGCTCCATTACTTTCCTGGGCAGCCCATTCCAATACCTGACCACCCTTTCAGTGAAAAAATTCTTCCCACTGTCCAACCTGCAGAGCCTTCCAACCCTCCAGCAGATCAACACTCCCACCCAATTTGTCACTTGCAAATCAAGTAAGGGTGTCCTTGATCCCCTCATCCGGATCATCCCTAAGGATATGAAACAGAACCAGCCCCGGTGCTGAGCCCTGGTTAACAGCACTTGGTGACCGGCCACCAGCTGGATATAGCTCCATCCACCACCGCTCTCTGGTCTTGACCACCCTGACAGTTTTTTACCCAGTGAACAGTGCACCTGTCCAAGCCATGGACTGACAGTTTCTCCGGGATAATGCTATGAGAAATGGTGTCAAAGGCTTTAATGAAGTCTAGATAGATAACATCCACAGCCTTTCCCTCATCCACTAAGCAAGTCACCCTGTCATAAAAGGAGATCAGGTTGGTCAGGCAGGACCTGCCTTTCACAAAGCCATGCTGGCTGGGCCTGATGCCCTGGCTGTCCTGTATGTGCTGGTCATCACACTCAAGATACTCTGTTCTATAACCTTCCCCAGAACTGAGGTCACCAAGGTCAGGCTGACAGGCTGTAGTTTTCCCAGATCCTCATTCTGACCCTTCTTGTAGGTGGGCACCACATTTGCAAACCTAGAGTAATCTGGGACATCCCTGGTTAACTAGGATTGATGATAAGTGATGCAGAGTGGCTTGGAAAGCAATTTCATCAGCTCCCTCAGTCCCCTTGGGTGAATCTCATTTGGCCCCATAGACCTGTGAGTGTCTAAGTGACACGGGAGGCCACGTCCTCCTGAGTTACAGGAAGTCTATTCTGATCCCCACTCCTGTTTAGCAGCTCAGTGGGCTGCTTGCTCTGAAAATATTTGGTCTTTCTGTTAAAGACTGAGGCAAAGAAAGCATTAAGTATGTCAGCCTTTTCCTCATCCTTGGCGAGAGCGTTCCCCATCCACATATCTAATAGAGGATGGAGATTTTCCTTGGTCCTCCTTTTGTTGTTAATGTATTTGTAAAAGCATCCTATCTTATACAGCAGTGACCAGACTGAGTTCTAGCTAAGCTTTCATCTTTCCAATTTTTTTCTCTACGTGACTTACCAAAATCCTTGTACTCTTCCTGAGGTGCCTGCCCCAACTTACATAGGAAGCAACATTTTCAAGATCTTAAGACAAATGAAGCTGGTGAAGGGTCTGGAGCACAAGTCTGATGAGGAGTGGCTGAGGGAGTTGGGGGAGCTCAGCCTGGATAAAAGAAGGCTCAGAGGAGGCCTATAGCTACCTGAAAGGAGGCTGTAGTGAGATGGGTGTCAGTCTCTATTCCAAGTAGCAAGTGACAGGACAAGTGGAAATGGCCTCAAGTTGCAGCAAGGGAGGTTTAGTTTAGACATTATGAATTTTTTTTTCAGGAAAGGGGTTGTAAAGCACTGGACCATACTGCTCAGGGAAGTGGTGGAGTCAACATACCTGAAAGTGTTAAAAAATTGTGTAGATATGGCACCTGAGGACATGGTTTAGTGGTGAACATGGTGGTGGTGCTGGGTTGACAACTGAATGCGGAAATATTAAAGGTCTTTTTCAATCTTAGCAATTCTATGAAACACTTGATACACAATGGCTGTAAAGTTAGATGAAAACATTAATTTTTTTACAAAGAATAGCATGACATGATTCTATAATTCTCAGTTTATGGGTTAAGAACAAGTCTAACTTGACAAAAACCAAAATGCTAAAGGGATAAATTATCAGAATACATTCAATGTTTAGACATAAGACCTAGCCCCAGATACAAAAGGGAAAAGATATGCATAAAAAGCAGATCCCATATCAAAAAACTTCATAAACAAACTTAGATTATGCTAGGAGCTTTGTATATTTAATGTAAAAGACACATTTGGATATCTAAAAGGATAAAAAATTCAGACAATTTCCAAAACCTTGGTGAATCACCAATTCAAAACATGACAGTATGTCCTCCTGTCACAAGGTTTCACAGCCTCTGTGGTCAGGACTGGAAAAATTAAGTTGTCATACATTCATATTACTTTCGTGTTAGTACCAGTTCATCTGCTTAACCTCCTCAAGTCAGTGTCGTGTGTGACCACCAGAGGGAAATAGCGAAAAGGAAACAGACATGGCTGGAGGTTACTATTGGTCAAAGACCAACAGTAACCCTTACCCTGTTTCTGCTTCAGTCCCTGGGCATAGAAACCTCCTTTTCGTGGTAGACAATTAAAACCAGAGCAGTTTTACCTTTGGCCTTTATAATTACATTTGAGACACACTGCTAAGTGAGGATAAAGTTTTCCACACAGTATGCAAGTAGCAACAATGACATTTAGTGCTGAATGGATGACAGCGAATTAGAAATTGTAACAGAGATTAAAGAAATTATTCTTAAGTTCTATTCTATTCACACTTCTCAACCAGTTCAAAACAGTGAACCAACTAAGAACACATTCATTTTCAGTTAAGATTGTCCAAAGACATAGTACAAATCAATCTGACAAATGTTCTGGCACAGACTTTTTAGAACTTCATCTAACAAGAAGTAGTTGGGCTCAATATAATTTAGGTTTAAAAAAATTTTAATACTTGACATGGAGAAAATTAGGCACATCTGTCTCAAGCACCATGTCCAAGTAGAAGACTTTTCTCTACATTCAGCTGTTCTCTCATTAGTCTGCAAACACACAGCTCATCACGAAAAGTAGTTTCATACACCAGCCAGATGAATAGGCATAGGATTTCTTCATATACAGGTTATACATTAAGTAGGCCCTCACCAAACTGGTTCTCCCTGTATGTATGCACACTTCGGGAAGCATCAGAAGAAACAAAGTTTTAGTTAAAGCCTACCAAATCCATTAAAATTCATTAAGTAATGATACAGACATATTTAATCTGAAATAAGTTATTTACTCTATTCATAACACTTAAGTTTATACAGGCTTACTTAGGAGTTTGTATAACTGTTTTATGAAATGCAATTTTCAGAAAACTCATCTTTGAAAATTAAAATATTAACTGTTATTACATACAATATTAACAAACACATCAGTAAAGATATTAAACTCATTTGCCAATACAAAAACAACCTCCACACTATCATTGTTCATTGATGCAAAAAGAAACAGACTGCTTTTATTTGCTGAAAGCCAACACCCTCTGTGTAACAGGAAAAACAACTTCAAGCACAGCAGAGGTCTCTACAATAAGCTGACCTACCCTGCCCTTGAAGGAAAAAATCTGGAAACTGTTCGGAAAACAGCTCACAAAAGGCTGCTTTTAGTACACTAGAAGAAAGTAAATCAAAGGATCTAGGCCCTAAAAATGTTCAGGACTTTGAAGATAAATGTTATCATGAGTTTTACACAGAACTGTAATACTGTTGGTCCTTAACAGGCTGTGCACTAAGCTTTGGGACACCATTTTGGTCATACTTTGTTTTCCAGAGGAGTAAAAACTATGAACGAGATAAAGGGTGCCAGTGCAGTGCTGGTATCAACACAAAAACCTCCCTGCGATAAGCATTATCTAGAGAATAGTATACTAAAACAAGCAGTTTAGTGCCTATTTTAACTCAAGTCTTCTATAGTAATTATCTTATTTCATGACAGCATGTTTGTTTTGTACAAGCTGTAGAGCCCTTTCTGTAAGAACTTGTGTCTTAATTGCACACTGTACTACGAAAAGCCCAGGCAACTGCAGAAACACATTCAGTATGAACGTCATCAATTATTTCATAGACTCAAATTTTCTAAATACTGCTGAAGTCCAATCCCATTGTTGGTTCTTCACAGCACTGTATCCCTGAATAATTCATCGTGAGAAAGCTACACGTGTTAAGAGCTGACAAACTGAAACACTGATGCTATTGCTGGCAGACACAGCAGTGTGCATATGGGGGTGTGACACATGACTTCAGGAGAATGGCCATATTCTTGCTGTTAACTGCTTTGAACTGCAACACACTAAAAGCTCACTTCACCCTACTGTCAAGTGAGGGGAGGAAAACTCCCACCTGATGGTACATAAGGTGTTGTCTCCTGACCATTCTGCATGGCAGTGACAAAATACATATTCTGTCACCAGATCTTCATAATCTGACAGATCTGCTTATACTCTGGTTCAGACATTGAAAAAGCAGCAGCCACAAAAATGACAAAAGTGAAGTTATTGTATCTACATCCAAAAGCACTCCAGATTCAAACCTGCCTCACAGTTGAGAACAGCAAAGAAAAATGGCAGATTTGCTGTATAACACAAGACTCTTTATATCAAGACAGTATAAATCAACAATGAGGGCAGAGAACCTTTCCAGTCAAATGTAACACAAGTTTTTCTCCTAAATGCAGCCTCAGATCCACATATTTCAGACTTTCTTCGCATATGACCAAGTTCAAACCCATAATGGAGCACGTTTTTTACTCCAGGTTCTGTCTACTCAGGTGGATACTCCAAGAGAGACTACATATGACTAGTACTGTCAGCTGAACACTCTCCATCTGTTGAAGATGTGTCTAGCCAGCATGATGGCCTCTTTTCAAGAACTAAAACACTAACAAGTCCAGTAACTCCCTGAAGGTCAATTAGATATCTATATATATTGCACAAATCTTAAGACCTGTGTATTGTTTGATTAGATTATGGGAGCTGTAGTCTAAGTAGCTGTTATCTTTGCACTTTCTTGGTGATTTGCAAAATTGGAAGGTTTACCTAACAGATTTCCTCAAACCCACTAAACACATGAATTATATATTTTCTGCTTAACCTTGCTTAGCATATTTGGGGACAGGTAGAAATAAGAGTGAAAATAAGTAGATGCTGCACTTTTTGAACTGCACAAGAATAAAGCAAAACTTGAAGGAGACAGAATTTAACCAGATCCTCTATTTATATATGAAAATCTGAGAACTTAAGAACCAGCAAATTGAGGCAAAAAAACTTCATCTTGTTAAAAAAGAACTGTTCGTAGATAGAGGAATTCTTTTGCTGGGAAGCAGAAAATATTATAACACAAGCAAGGAAGAGTTAACTGCTATATAAGAAATGTGTTTTTTACCATAGAATCAGAATGATTAGGATGCAAGATGTCTAGTACCACCTCCTGCACAGACCATGTCCATTTATGTACTCAGGCCTACACCCCACAAGGATGCATTCTTCAGAGAATTACAATATTTTCAAAGCCAAAGCAATTGTTACGAAACATAACTGGAACACACAGGCAAAGAAAGACTGAGTTGGTCAAAGTGAAACAATCTGCTTTGTTTATAATTAATCAAGTGTGTTGGGCTGGAATGGACAAAGCTTTAGTCCAGCTTTAAACAGTACTAACTGTAACTACTTATTAATAAAGCTGCAATTTAACAGCTGCTGTTCGAACATGGGCCCAAGAATGGCAAAAGGGTGCCAAGACAGACAAAGACCTATTGTTTTCTGTCCTGAAAGGGAAGTTTCAACAATTTGGAAGTGACAACATTTAGGTTTGCTGCGGCAAACACGCTTGTGTAGTCAACTGAAACTGCTGATTCACTGGCATTCCCCTAAGGTCTTCTTTCAGGAAATACAGTTTTCAGCAGTAAGTACACTTAGCAAATTTAGCAACATCAAATGACATGCACTATCATATGTATTAGAGTTCCTGCTGATACCAGTGCTAAAATAATGGAATGTACAAGACATATCCAAGCTTAGTTTTCTTCATTGAAATTTAATTAATATTTAATTCAATTTTAAAGAAAGAACCCTCTGTTATTGACAGTAAAGGAATAATAACTTGAATAATCCATCTAATCTTTCCTTGAAAGTACAGCTTCTTACAACATTGACAAGTTTCAGTACCAGCATCATACTGTACATCAGGGCAAGTAATTTTTATCAGCCGAGCAGTCTCAAGTGTGTTTGTTTGCTTAAATAAGCAATTTTACAGTAATACACAAATCCTCACAAATTATTCCATATTACCATGGGGATAGAAAGATGGACACCTTTCTCTGTCTGGACCACCATTCCCCTGGTTTTCTGATGCCTATGTTCATACCAAGCAATATGGGATATTTAAACACTAGCAGTTAAATATTAAAATCCTTTTTCCTCACCTACTATTTCAAATAGGTATACTCAAGAGCAGGACTTTCGTTTCCTCTGCAGTCAGTCTATACATAGATGATGTTAAAATAACAGCAAATGCATATTTTCATGCTTGATCTGTTTTCAGAGAAAAAAAAGGATCTTTTTGTTGACCTACAGTGAAAATTATATTGGAAGAATTACCTTAAGAGGTTCCAATAAATGGCAAGGACATTAGATTACAAGAGCAGGTGCCCCAAGCCATGTTGTGTTTTGAAAAGAATTCCGCCAGCTCTTTAGAGTCACATCAGCTTCTGAAGTCACCCTCTTTTTCAGGAGTTTCACTGGATGGTGGTCGTGTGTGTGCCTCTCAAAAAGCCAAAAGGTTACCTCTGTTCAATGTTACTATGTCTCATTGGTACTTGTGCACTCCACCCACATGGCTGAGTACTCCTCCCTTACAGCAAGAGGATTAAATATGATCTGTTAATATCACCTCACTGAGTTTCACTGTAGTGAAAGCTCACTGAAGAAAAGCCACCTCTTAAAAAGTTCTTTTAGAAAGCAAAAAAGACTGCCTTTGGTAGATTGAGGCATATAGAGTATCCAAGATTTTTCTAATAAGCTGTTAAGGCACAGTATTTTTTGAGGTGATGAGTAATAATTCTGAGTAAGCAGCATACAGTATTTGGCAAGTGCCAACTTTTAACTACTCACTACTTTTGCATCGCAGCTCTCTACTTTCTATTCTTGATACCAAGAGCTTACCCTAATTTGAAGGGGCATTTATCACCAAAGTCAAGCTTGACACAGGTCTCTCTCAGTGAACAATTCTGTTTTCAGGGAGACCTTGTAAAGACGTGCTACCACTCTGCCATGGAGAACTCAGACTCCTAGAGATAACTGCATGTCATTCTGCTGGTGACAAACCCTGACATTCCTCTTACTTCTCTTAAAAGAACGTATACACTATTAAAATGATCTACTAGTTTTTAGGAAGTGAATTAATAACACTTTTGGGTTTACTACTGGAATCTCACTTGTTTATAGCAATAAGACTGGCTATTTACTGCACAGACAGCTGCAAGTTGACTCTTCTAATCATCTCAAGACTGAGCACTGATCTTGAGACCAAGGTTATTTTAGCCATGTACATCACCCTTTGTTAAACAGCACTGCAAAAATGTTGACTGACATACTCTCAACAGCTTAGTGGAGCTGTAGTGTCACAAGCCTATCACATTATTTGATACTGAGTTAGAAGTCTTGCAAGTGTTTTCCTTCACACAGTATTGCACCCAAAAGGCAACACTCTGCTAATTTGCAATTTGAACTGTAACTTTCAGGCATCCATTAGCTGTTTCAGAACACCCTGGTTCACCAGCCTGGCTATGCAGTGATCAAAAATTTACTTTAACCTTTCTGTGCATTTGAATCTTGACCAACTACTGTATTTAGCTAATTTAAGGGAAAGATAGGAATAAGCCATCTCAACTAAGTTCACTACCTTTTGGGGGCAGGGGCTTGAGAGGAGAGTTAAGACCTCTACTAAGACTATGAAGACAATCTGTAAATGCTCTGACTAGATAGGAGAGAACAATTTTAATCAGGAACATACAGGTGATCACAGCTTTCATGGATACAAAGATTTAAAATTATCTTAAGTGCACATATATGTACAGCTTCAGATTAGCAGCTCCCAACAGAGTAACAGGCAAGCTCAGCTATGAACTGAGACAGGTTAGATCATTTAGCAGTTTCTTCATGTAGACAGTGCCCATACTTTACAAAGTACTAGAAGAAACACAATCACTTAAGAAACTGAACCAAACCCGCACAGCACAATAATTATTACCCAAAACAGCTGAGCTGGCAAGACTGAAGTTGACAGAAGAGCTGCATAAACTTAACACTTATGTACACAGGAGGAGAATGGAGTTCAAAGCTTACTTGGTTATAGGAAATATTGTACTGTACACATACAGGACAGGTAATGATCTGTAGATAGTTCTAGAGATGAATCAGATTTAGTGGTTCTCAAGCTGAATAAGTTAAAAAACTCGTGGTGCTGTAAAATGGTAGCATACAAGATCCACAAAATAATCCTACATTCAATACAACACATATAGGATCCCAGTGGGAATACTGAGTTCTATTTTGGTGTTATACTTCACAAAAAGATGAGGACTGAGTTTGGAAGAGAGACATGCAAGGTATTAGAAAGCTGTAAAAGACATCCATGTGAACAGCAACTGAGGAATGGGGAACCGTTCTAACAGAAAAAGAGAAGAAATTTTAAGTGTTTCAAAAAGAAACAGAAAAATCTCTCTAGATTTACTGTAAGACTATTTAATAAAGGAGAACTCATTTTAGGAGGATGGCAAGAAATCCCTTTGACAGCAGAAACAGGCTAAAATGATTCCATAAGCCCTTACCGTTACAACACTTCCCAATCTAACTTATAGTGAAACATAGCACCCAGTAAGGATGACTTTAGTTCATATTAGGGGAAGAATTACAATGAACTTTATGACTCATCCTTCATGAGGGTACTTCAGTTTATTTCTTTGCTGATATCTATACCACTCAGATGTCACTGAAGAGCAAAAAGAAAAAGACAGTATTCACAACTGAAGGAAGAATGAATTCGAAAATCTAGACAGGGTACCCAGACTTGAGACAGCTACATCCTTCTCCTATGTATTTCCCACTCTACCTAAGGTACTGGTCAAAATCCAAAATAAACAAGCTTATTACTGACAAGTTCAGAAGACCGTGCTTGAACATATTTTGTTATTTAGTTATCAAGGAGCAGTTTTGCAAACACTTCAAATTCAGCTTTGCTGGGAGATGTCAAATGTGAATACACAAGAACTTAAGTTACATATTTAACATCAACATACAACAGTGACAGAACAGCAACAAATACACATCTAAGTTCCTGCATAAGCTTGAGCAACAGTTCACGGCTTTTTAGTTTCAAACTAGTAGAGGGTGTTTTTGCAACATGTTTAAGCGTGTGTCTCTCCCACTCATCAGCGACTTGCCTACACATTTCAGACTTTTAAACAGGTAAATAGGCTTTTAAAATAGCTTTTTACAGTTTAATATAGATATCTGAATGTTGTCCTCCAGCCGCCTCTCAGGCAAGCTGCACTACTGCTGCAAGCCAGAGCCTTGCAACGCCACGGCGAGAGTGGGTGACTCTAGCTTCCGGAGCAAGATCCATTACCACAGAAACAGTAAGAGTGTGTCCTATACAATCCATGTGAGCATCAAACAGAAACATTTAGACTTTGTTGTGTGCTGCAGAGCATCAGACGAAAGAACAAGGAAATCCAAATCACGTTAATAGGAAACAACAGCTGACATCAAGACTACTTAAGAAACTTGCTCCAACACTAAGGACATGGATATCAACACATGCAAAAGGAGGCCTCATCATCACACTCCTACAATCCTCATTATGAACTCGATAAATAAAACCGAAGTTGAACAATATATATCTATACCCATATATCCCATGCTTTCCTTCATCTGCACTTTTGTTTCCACTTACGTCAGTCTTATTTGTGAATGGGTACAGGGGGAATTATGGCCTGAGGAATTAGTATTAGTGTGAAATGCCAAAAAATTAAAATACTAGGGAGCCACATTCTCTTTCCTTTTCAGACCTCAGCAACAACTGCTGAGGAAGCAAATACTTTAAAAATCACACATTATTGAAACAGCCAAATGCCAAGAGAGGAAGCAGATGGAGAAATAGCAACAGACACTGTTCCTGCTGCTCCCTCCTATATGATGTATCTGAAGTTACACTACTGGAAAGTTTTTATTTTAAAATAATTAACAAGACTGTATTTATAATTAACAGTCACTCATCAACATTAGAATATTAACCATTGCTAGAAACTGACTGTGACCAGTTGTCAACAATATAGTAAGCTGATTAAAAAAAAATTAGATTTATAAAGGTTGTAACATCAAAATAGACTTCTGAAGACTATTTGCAGCATTTCACTATGCACTTAAATACAGTCTACACAAACATACAAACTACTTGTTCCAGCAACTCCACAAAGGTCTGCCAGAAAATAGGAACACTAAATTTAATGTACAAAACTATTTACTGATGGCAGAAATTTATACTTCTCATTTAATATCTATTTTAAAGCTTGTCACATTAGTATGCCGAGTCAAAATGTTTCTGTATCATTCCTCTGCATATACTTTCCTATTCATTCTAAATTATCTTACTAATACTAATTTCAGTCCAGACCAGCTTTGGAGTGGTTAATTTGCATATCTTTATTGCCATTATCAGTTTATTAAATCCATTCTAGGGCAAGATTAAAGAGGTGTAAAAAAGGAGAAAACTACCCTGCCTTCACAGCCTTCAGTGTTACAGCTCTACTTAAAATTATTGAAAGCCTGTGGACAAGTTAAACATGTACTACCCTTCTGTACTCTCCCCCTCCTGTCGATAACCTGAGCTCACTATTCTATGAATTGAAACTCTGATATTGGTTTCTGACCTGATTAATGGGACAAATTTTTTTGCTCTGGCACCCACTGCCAGTAGACTATTACTATGATAAAGTTACCTTTATTTGCATTTTTCAATGTTTTTCTAGAACAGCTAAATAAAAATAATCTCATAGATCAATATTTACAGTATTCAAACAAAGGCCTGACTTTAAGTATAGTTAATGTGAAATTTCTTAAGGCATTAATAGGTTGAAGGAACAGGTAGATGCACTTGGGTCTCAGTCTGAAGGTGACGCATTCCAATTACAGAACAAAAACCAGAAACTGAGCAACTCTGGGTGCTTATAATCAAGTTTGAAGTGAAATTTAAGCCTTCCTCTGAGTTTAATAAAAGTTACTCATGCAGAACCTCTTATACTTAGGTTCATAAGAGAAATAACACAAAGATAGAAAGCAATTTTAATTTACAAATACTTCAATATTTTACCTGAAGTCCTTTACCCTGTTTATCCATAAGCTGATTTGTATTACCAAGAGATTTAAGCAATCTGACAGTAACTCAACCTTTCAGAACAGGAACAACTAGAGCATTTAGAGAGGGTGTCCAGTAGCTCTGGGTAGGGTACTCCGTGGGTTATTTTGTTATTAAGATGCTTCTCAAGTGCACAACATTGTGGTGCTCTGGTTTCAGCCACCGGGAGCTTTGCTTTTGAATGGTTTTGCAATCATGTTAGAGTAGAAAAAGCCCACCTCTACCCCTTGTCCTCTCCACCTGGCTGATTTTCTGCTTCAACATCACAATTACTGTTAGTAGCAGTATTTTTCAATGTGTAACAGCACATTCAGTAATTATTTTAGAACAGTACACTGACAAGGGAAAACAAAACACGCAGATGACCGTAACAGTGAATTAACAACATTTAAGCCAGTTTATCTTAACACTTTATAGATAAGGTAACCACTAGCTTTTTTTCGGTTACATGGGGAAAAGGAGCTCCATTTTATGTAGTGAATTTTCTGAAAATTTCAGGCTGATGATGTTTTTAGTTTTGAATTTTCTCACAACAATATCCTTAAGTGCCCTTATTGACTGCAACCCAAATTATGCTGTTTAAAGTTTGCTCTACAGTTTTCTAAATTAACTTACGAACAAAGATCAACAGTCAGAAAATAACCACCTCACAACTAAGTATCTCAATTCTAGGTTACTTGTTTGAAAATGTATCAGTGTTTAATAAATGAAATGATTCAACTGATTTAATAATTACTTAACTTTTTCTTAAATTTGAATTTAACAGACTGCCAAATCCAGTGTTCTGGTTTTTTTCCATCATTTTAACTAGATCTGCACTTAAACGATGCAAAAAACGACATCCAAAACATCTTACTTGGTTTGACAACTGGTATTTTAAGAAACAAGTTGTAATAGACAAAGAATTGTACAAAATTAGAATTACTTAAAAGCTAAACTATCTTTGACCCCAAGGCTGCCATGTCTCCACCCCCCATTTGGCGAAAAAAATGCTAAAAAAGGAGATGAAAGTTGTACTCTTCTTGATGTTTTTGTATACCTCTATTCTAACTAGCTAATGCCTTCCCCAGTGTCTAATCAGGAGTAAAAACAATAAAGCAGTAGTCACTCCTTCACGGAAAATTTTTATGGAGGGAGACAGGCCACCTTCATTTAAGCGGGAGAGCTTGCTTCAATCCCAGAAAAGGGACATATGTCAGTTAGGTTTGGAAAATAGCCACCTGATGCCTTTCACAGTCAAACAAGATTCATGCCTCTTGCTCTAGATATAAATACCTTGTACATCATCACTTCAAAATGAAAAAGAAAACCTACCTACCCCCTACATGCCAATTTGTTGGATATTTAGGTACCCCTCTGAAAAATTACCTTTTCCAGTTTGAAACAACAAAATCAGATATTGTAAGAAGTTCAGCAAGACTTAAAACAGTATTTCAGTTTGACAAACGAAAGATTTTGCAAATACAAGACCAAAAAACTATCAATCTATTTTGCTGAGGAGCCATGAAGTCAATAACGAACACATAAAGAGTCTGTGTGCAAAAAATAAAAACTACAATGGAACAAAATGGGACAATTCTAAACTGATGCAAAGTTTCTCATGAAGTATTCATTGCTAAATCAATTATTATCTAGTTCTCAACTCAGATGGTAGATTAACATTACAAGAAATCATTATATGGATCTCAGGAGTTCATTTGCTCAGAGTAAGTTTACTTACAGAGATGTTTCTCACAACAAACAGCAATTCACTCGCCTCATTTCCTCACAGCACTGAACTAACAACATTTAAGCCAGTTTATCTAATATTAGGTTAGAAATTCCAAATTACATTTTGAAACCATGGGAGAGACCTGGAGGAGGCAGTCTTTCAAATTATTATTAAGGAGAGAGTAACTTTCAAAATACATCAGCACTGGGGTGCTCAAGTACTATCAATGTTTAGACACCAGAGAAATGCCTGATCAACACACTTAATGAAACATTTAAGCAGAAGAACGGACCCCTGGTTCCACATGAACTATTTCCTCATTTGCCTCACTGATGGCTTGACAGTAGTTTTAGATGTATCCCTCCTCCAGTTCAGGGCCATGAATAAACATTTTAGAGCTATACTCGAAACACTTAATGTGGTAAAGACTCAGGAACCTCAATACAAGAAAAGAAAAATACAATTATAACCCCCCTGCAAATTCTAATGGTTTTTATATTTGAACATAAGCTGTTTTACATTTCTCAGTCATCAGCTACTTATTGGTTCTCCTAAGCATGAAGTTTTTCTGTGTGTGCTTATACTCCTATTGAATATGAAATTAATTTTATATCAGGGTTTCCTCTTTTTGGAGCACAATGAAACACAGTCCAAGTTTCGGTCTATTTTTCTTACTCTGAAGATCAACAACCTTGTGACATGCTACTTTAAATCTCACAGACACACTTCTGTTAGCAAATAGCTTAAGCAGCCTACCAGAACTACCTACCCACTCAGTAAGTAACAAAGAACTTAAAAAACAAACAAAGAAAGTACTTTATGTAGCAGTAGACTAATGTTAATAAAAATAACTGTTTAGTACAGGAAACAATTTCTTCTCTTGATTTTATTCAAATTATTATGTGCCATTTGAAGAACTTGGTTCTCAAATAAAACCAATTTTTACCCAGAAAGAACAGCTTGTTAAGGAACTTTTTCTTGAGGTTTGGTAACCTGACCAGAAAGTTCCTTCAGAAAATGTCAGAGTAAGCAGACACAAATCTGAACTTTTCAGTGCAATGAGATATTTTGCCCATCTTCTACTCTCAATCAAGTTTTTGGATACAAAACTTGCATGAGCTGAAATAAATTAAAGGATGGATGAAGAGTTACTTAAAACTAAGGCTCACTTAAGTGTTGTCCACACAAATTTGAATGAAAAATGGAATTAACTTCCAGATACCATGAAAATATTTTTTTTCAGATCCTATCAAAGTTATATTGGAAAAATGTACTGTTTCTTAAATATTTTCCATACAAACTTATATAAAAGTCACAGGACATAGCAGTAACCTCTCAATGGAAGTACAGAAACAAAACATTTGGAGACATACTCTTTAAGAACCACTAATAATAACCAGACTGCAGACTGGATTTGGACACTTCTGTGTTGTGGTCAAGTCTACCAAACACCTATTTATGTAAATACAGCACTTTTCCGGTTTCTGATGACAAGATTACTGTATATTTTTCTAAGATCAGTTAGAAGGAACAGATGCACCTCTACACCTACAACATTCATCCCACAAAACTCCTACTGTATTATGAAAGCAATGGGATATTGCACTGGAAAGGAGATGTTAGTAACTCTGGTATTTCATTATATACTTTCAACTTGAGTCTAAGCTATTATTACAAGACTGCAGTAACTTCTGCTGTTTTCCTTGCTTTGTCTTGATCATGATATTCATGATATTTAGTTACATAATACAAAAAGGATGCTTTTAAATAATGTATTGCTTTAACATATTAAATGTTTTGATGGTTTATTTAGAAGTGACGTGCCATAATATTTTCTACTCCATTTAACAATGAAAACAACTGCTATTTGCCTTAAAAACTGTAAGAACTAGAGAGTAAAAAGGAGTATGAAAGAAACTGAAAAATGTCAAATAGCCATGAAACTGCAAACTACATATATTGGAAAAGCCATAAGATTGAGAACAGTCAAGTCCAGTGTTACTACCTTAGGATAGCAAGATATAAACAGAACTGTTTCTTGTCAGTTCAGCATATACAGAAGGGCTTATTACCACTTTCTACTTGTAGACATACTTTTCTTCTGTTTTTCCAACATTCCAGAACACCCTCACTCTTTACAAAATAAGCTGAAAAATAACTTCATTAAAATAATGAAAAGCACTCTCATCCCTATCCCTATAATAATTCTAAATACAGGGAAAAAAAAGGGGAGTGGAAATAACTAACCTTTCATTCTACTCCTTTAGGCATAAAGGCAGAGATCTGGTACAATTTATTTATTTAAATAACTACCAAATTCTTGCGAAGCATGGGAGTTTAAACTGTCCAAACTTAAATCAACGTTAAAATACTATTTTTTGAAGTGGAAAAACAGTATAATTAACCAGGCATCTTTACAAAGGGAGGTCACTTTCAGAATGTGAGTAGTTGTACTCCTCAATACTCATTCATGATCTGAAAAGCAGGTTGAATAAGACAACTTAAGCTTACCAGTCATACCAGACCAACAAAGGAAAATAAGCAGATACCTCATTACAGGGGCTGAGCAGTAATGCAAGCAAAAAAATCAGTGTTGAAAAACACAAGATTTTTTTTTTAAGTAGTATAGAGAAACAATTCCAAATTAACACTTACAATGGCAAACTCTAAACTACTAACATTCAACGATCCCGTATTATGAGTTGGTGATTCCATAAAGTTGCAGCTCAGAACTCAGCAACAATTAAGGTGAGCCTTACAAAAGGGAATAGAAAAATAGCATGAAAAAGGTTTGAGGTTGTGATGAGCAGCGTTTAAGAGAGGATCTGGGTTTTTTCATCACTCATTCCTGCAAGGTAGCATGCAATGACACAGACTGCATTTCTGCTTATCCAGCTTCAGGTTAAGTTCTGCATTTCCCCAGCTAAATTATTCACAAAACCTAGTCTGAATTTTAGCCTAGGTCTATCAAGTTCCATGACTACACTAAACCATACCCGAAGACCCCCAAGCCTATAAACCAGTTTTTGAATTGCCAGTTCTATGGATATGCAATCCAGGAACTTGTTCAGTGTATCCTTACGAGAAATTTCTCTCAGATATTGCATTAGGAATAAATTGCAGTATTGTTGTCTCAAGAACACTCCACTGTTAACTTTATATTTTTTCATTAGACTACAGAAAAGAATCCTGACTTCACAACTTGATTTCTTATGTTTTAATGTTACCTCTGTATCAAAATGAAGGCAAAATGCCAAGATATAAAGGGATGATGAATAATCCAATTGAGATTATTTTTTTCAGAGAACCATTACCAAAAGGCAGCACTTTAAATTTAAGAACAGGTACTGCTTACTGCAAGGAATGGCCAATACGAGGTGAAACCTCTTAATTGTACGCAGTACCTATACAGACAACATTTCAAGAAGCTCAAGATAAAAATTCATACCTACTTGGATATCTATTATAATTTGTATTCCTGTAATACCTGTGTAACCCAGATTGAGAGGCTGCATTGTGCTAGGTATTGAAGTTTAATGCTACACCTTGGGACAGTGCCTATCTTGTACCTGAAAACACAATGGATGTTTTGTGTACTTTCTACCTGACCTAAAGGGCTTGAAGGTCAGGTACTTTAAAATGAAATTAACTGAGTTCACTGGAAGATATAAGGAACAGATCAAGAAAGCTGAACCAAAAAGCTGATGAAGAGTAGTGCCTTAAAAGACAAAGAGACAAAAGTCAGTAATCAGATACAGTAAAAGTGGTCAAATGATGAAAAAGAGGAGACTAAAACCAGGATGATAATCTAGAGAACTAAGACTAACAAATTAACATCTAGGATAGATAAGAAACAATTCAATAATCAGTGAGAGGATGGACAAAACCATGAAAACGTCACTCAAACATAATGAAAGCTTTTCTCGTTTCAAGCTAGAGAGCTCAAGAAAGGCTCACAGTTGCTAGCTCCCAGTAAAGTCTTATCTATGAAGAACAAGTAAGCCAATTCCTTTGAAATACATTTAACACACAGCTTCAATCTTGAACTTTTACCTGTCATAAATATCATGAATACTTTAATGACTCCACAGGGAAGCTTAAACTCTCTGTAAGCACTATGCTTGATCCAATGAGGGAATGAGAAAGGGAACTAGAAAACAGAAAATTACATACCTTGTGTTGTTCTATTGCATCTACCCACTGTTGTCTGTGGTCTGGGTCCTGAGCCCGGAGGTACCAAACACTATCATTCACGCTGATATCAAATCTGCATTCATCAAAGTCATGGGGCTGTGGCAGAAGGGAGTGTAAGAGTAGCTAAAATTAGCAACGTGATCAATGTTACCTCACAGATTATTTCAACAGTCAAAAACTAATTAGAAAGTCTGGTCTATATTTTCTCAAATTCACTCTAGATTCTAAATTCTGTGTTGTGTAGCTGTCTCAAATAATGAACACATACTCTCATAATGAAAGATGCTGGTCTTCTGAAATAGAAAAGCCTGTGTAATACATCCTTATAAAATAAAATTTTCATAAATGAATTCCACACACAAATAAATTCCATATTTTCAAATACTTTGAAACAAATCCTTTAGCAAAATATCTATTATACTGGAAAATATGCCTATAGACACATTTTAATTTCAAAACAGGACAAGAACTCTGTAATATTACTGCTACCAGTACTAATTTTAGACTAAATACATATATCATAGCAAAAAAATATCAGGACAGAACCATAAAAACAGAGTATATCTAAATGACAAGCCAGAGCAGGAACTTAAGGAAGCTGGGACATGCTCTGCCTCAGCTATTTTCACCATGAATATTTCACAGATAATTGGAAGCCACACGCAATCCTTTCATGCATCTCCACCCAACCGCATCTAACTTTCGGTTCCTATGCCTTAAATACGAATAAGCTTTTACTAATGTAATAATTAAACCGTTAAGGAAAGTACAGGGAAAGAAAACAATGATCTAATCTGCCGTGTACCCTGACACCGTCATTTCAAAGTTACTCCTTAGCAAACATACAACTGAGCCCAATATTCCCCACGCCCTTCATCTTTGAAAGCCATTCTTAAAGACACATAATACAGGTGTAGTTGAATACCTTTTTGAATTTGAACACAAATTAAAAATACACATGAAAGTAATTGCAGGAGGTTAACAGGCTCCACGATAAAGGCTAGTGACACAGTCTGAAGGACCACAAATATTGATACTAGACATTGAAGAATTGACAATCGAGTCAAATAACTATAGCTACAAATTAGCTAATACCTAGCTATCTCAAGTTAATGAATTCAACCAACTTTCAAAACTGGTTCTATACACTCCTTCGACTTCACTGAACCAGGCAAAGGGGTGTAAAAAGGGACATGAGGTTTGACCCCAGCTGGACGCCAGGTGCCCACCAAAGCCTTAATCACTACTTTCCTCAGCTAGAGAGGGGAGAGAGAATATGATGAAAGACTCATGAATTGAGATAAGGACAGGGAGATCACTCACCAATTAATGCCACAGGAAAAACAGATTTGACTCAGGGAAAACAGTTTAATTTACTACCAATCAAATCAGAGTAGGATAATAAAAAAATTAAAGGCACCCCATTCCTTACCAGCCTCAACTTCACTACCTATTTTCCTCTACTTATCCCCCCATGCACTGCAGGGCAACAGGGAATGGGAGATGCAGTCAGCCCAAACACTTTCCGTCACTCCTTCCTCATGCTCTTTCCCTGTTCCAGCATAAGAACTTTCTCATGGGACACAGACCTCTGTGGTCTTCTCCAACATGGGTCGTTCCTAAGGGCTGCAGCTCTTCATTAACTGCTCCAGTGTGGGTCCTTTCCACAGGGCACAGTCCTTCAGACACAGCCTGCTCCAGCATGGGTCTCCCATGGGGTCACAAGTCCTGCCAGCAAACCTGCTACAGTGTGGGCTCCTCTCCATGGGGCCATAGGTCCTGCAAGGAGCCTGCTCCAGCATGGGCTTCCCACAGCCCATGGACGCTCATGGGCTGCAGGGAGACAAGCTGCTTTACCACGGTCTCCCCTACAGGCTGCAGGGGAATCTATGCTCCAGCACTTGACCATGTCTTACCCCTCCTTCCTCACTTACCTCTGTGTCTGCAGAGCTGTTCCTCTCACATATTCTCAGCCCTCTCTCCCATCCCGTTGCACAGCAGTTTTTACACTTTCTTAAGTATAGCAGTTTTTACACTTTTTTAAGTATGTTATCACAGAGGCAATATACCATCATTGCTGATTAGCTCAGTTGTGGTCATCAGCAGGTCCATCTTGGAGCCAGACAGAACACAGTCTGTGAGAGATGGAGGCAACTTCTGCATCTGCACATAGAAGTCATATTTTGTAGCCTCCCTGCTACCAAAACTTGCCACATAGACTCAATACAGGACACCAAGCCTTCTAGTCCAGGTCCCTTTTCTATAAGCTGCATTTTCTATATTATTACTACTATATATGTAAAAGAAGTTCATCTGCTTTAGAACAGCAAACTTGCCAAGGCAATATGTCATGCTTATATGCCTGTTCCCAGTCGCTCCTCTGACAGGCCCTCATTTAGTCATGTGATGGGGGACACGCATCTACAACAATCAAAGATATTCCAAAAAATCAGCCAAACAGAAAGTGTAGGAAGATTAGCTATCAATGTTTTTCCTGACATGATCGCATTCCGCAGCTTGATCTCCCATTCCTGAAGTCTTTTGGGAAGAGCTATAAGCAATGACATTGTATGTGATTAAAAAGACTTGCCAAAACTCATCTTAAAAGCCTGCAGCACTACTGATCCCACACTTCCATACAGTGCACTTACTTCAGTTCACAACCATCCTTGCTTTCCCCCAAATCTCATCTCTATTTTCTAATGCAACTTAAGATTATCACCTCTGCTCTTTTCAAAGGCAGGCTTTTGTACTCCCCTTCTTTCCAAAGCAGCTTTTAATATATTTGAAAATCCATGCCTTGTTGCAAAGACGTGGAAAGAAAATGTTTTCTCTGAGGTCTAGCGAAAACTTTTAAACACTTTTCTGGGCCATTTACTCCATATACACTTCTGCATTACATGTAGTTAAGAGACTAAGCCATCTCTCTGTCTCTCTCTCTCTCTATATACATAGGTAGAATTGACCAGCCAGTCAAAGGAGGAGATTGTCCCGCTCTGCTCTGCATTGGTGCAGTCTCACCTTCAGCACTTTGTACAGGTTCAGGCACAGCAATATAAGAAAGTCATAAAGCTACTAGAGAGCATCCAAAGGAGGGCCACAAAGATGGTGAAGGGTCTGCAGGAGAAGCCATACGAGGAGCGGCTGAGGTCACTTGGTTTGTTCAGCCTGAAGAAGAGGGGACTGAGGGGAGACCTCATTGTGGTCTTCAACATCCTCACGAGGGAAAGCAGTGGGGCAGGCACCTGTCTCTTCACTCTCATGACCAGTGATAGGACCTGAGGAAGTGGCATGAAGCTGAGCCAGGGAAGATTTAGGTTGGATATCAGGAAAACGTTTTTCCCGCAGAGGGTGGTTGGGCACTGGAAGAGGCTCCCCAGGGAAGTGGTCACAGCACCAGCCCGACATAGCTCAAGAAGTGTTTGGATGATGCTCTTGGGCACACGGTGATGTATGAATTTAGATTCTTGAGGCTGTCCTGCACAGGGCCAGGAGCTGGACTCAATGATCCTGATGCATCCCTTCCAACTCAGCATATTCTGTGATTCTATAAATCAGGTCTAGGGTTATACTCAGCTTACTGTGAAGTTCCATGTTATAAAAAAACCAGTTGATCAGGTGATTGTGTTAGACCAAGTTGCTTAAAGAAAAAACCACTAACAAGGTTAAATATGCTTCAAAAGGAAATTAGGCAGGTGATACATTATTTGCTGTTTACCTATTTAACATCCTGTGGTATATATTAATTGCCTGTATTCCATATTTTTGGCAATTGAAATAATTGTTTATCATCCTTTTCTTCTGACTTTTTTTTTTCTGGAAAACATGCTTCATCAGAAGAATCCTGAATTAACTGAACACAAAAGACAAATCACCTGAATCACGTGATGCGTTCTTTTCTTAACACAGAACAAATCAAGTTGTTGTCGATTAACCCCCTTCTCAAGCAGTACAGAGTTCACATTTCATTTTCACCGATAACTTGGCAGACTTTTGTATGTAACTTCTTGGCAACACCTGTTACATTCTCCTCCCCCCAAGCTATAGACAAACTTCTTTGGTTTACCTCTGGCTACAAGTGCTTTTATTGTTTTCTGTAGCTGCATCTAGCAAAGACCACAAAGTGTTATTCACAGTTTCTTAGGTCTGTCCTTTATTTTTCTAACATTCTCGTCAGACTAGTTTGACTCTCTCCTTTACACTTTCTGGAAGATTTTCCATTTCTCTTCACTTTCTTCCTGTAGACCTCAACTCATTTCATTTAGATCTAATTTTTTTCTGAGTTTCAATGTTTCTAGCCTAGTGTTCCCTTTCCCCCTTCCACTCAGAAGCTGTTATAAAATGGTACAGTTCTTAGCCAGTCACATGACAGGGCCCTGGAGGATAAATAGGGATTTTCATCTGTAACAAGGTAAGTACATGTGCTGAGGCCAGGATATGTCCTAACGACCTTTCACAACCAAGATAAGGCAAGAAAGAGGAATGTTTTAGTTATGCAGGGAAGCAGGAAGCAAGTAGTTCACTATCTACCCTCAGGATTTAAAGCACCTTGGAGATCTTCAGCTGCTTTTTCCCACCCCACAGCAATCTCAAGCAACACACATAAATTGAAAGGGCACTGGGGAATAAAACTCAGATGAAGACACTTTGAATGGGGGCACCTGAAAACATTTACAACATTTTCAAAGCTGAGTTGGACAGACTTAAGAGTCTGGGGCAGAGGCAATCTCTACGTATGCCAAGGGCTCCTTTGAGAACCCATGTTAAAAAAACCCCAAAACCAACAAAAAGCTCCCACAGATAAATCATAATTCTGTTCAAGAATATGCTGCAAGAAATAGGCCTTCGGCATCCTCAAGCACCCTTTCTGTATGACTCCTAAGCTTTTTTCTAAGGCACCTGCAGAGAATCCTGAAGAAACAATGGCAATTCCAAGTATTCAACCATCCTAGACCTTTCCAAAACCAACAGATATTAGCTCTTAAATTCTAAACATTTCTAAGCAAGAACAGTTTACATGAAAAAACACTTACTTGGCTACAGTTACTGAGGAAGTCGGTAGCCAGCTCAGGTCTCATGAGTCATAGCTGATTGCATTGCCACAAAATCCTTCCTGCTATAGAGCTGTCAAGCCTGAGGTATTTATAAAACAAACTTCAGAGCAGTATCTGCTTGAAACATACTGGTTCAGGTGCTTAAGGCAAATCACACAGGAAAGATTAAGTGTTTTTATATACTTTATAACCTTCAAGAGTACTCCATGGGACAAAAAAAAAAAACAACACAAAACCAAACCTTCAATGAAGAAACTTTTGCTTGCTCTCCCACTGCACCAAATGGTGTTAATGGCAATTTGTCCTTTCCTTACAGAGGAAAGCCAGGGTGATTCATAGCAGATACAATTCAAGTCTGCATATTATAATTATTAAAGTGTGCTGCTGCCACTATTCTCATTGCAGAACTACAATTTACATAGGCTAAAATTATTTTAAAATTTTGAACATTTTTCTTATTAAGAAAATCCTGAGCTGGGGAACTCTGACACAAGACAAACAACAGAGGCCTACAGAAAATGAAAACTACAGTTCTTTAGTTCTCAGACATGAATGGCACTAGCATAAATTCAACCGAGGCTGTCATCTAGCCTAAGCTAAAACACGAAACCTGATGTTCCCCCTTTGCTTCTCTTAGTGTAACTCAAAACAAGTTAAGAGAACTTCACATTCTTTTTACCAAATAGGTTTGAGTATGGTGTCAATCAGAAGTTACTTAACTGAAAATTGAGAAAAACTCAAGTTTTGGTAGTTTTTTTCTTTAAAAAATGGCCTACATATATAAATGTCTTATATCAGAGTACCCAAAGCTACTAAAATGCTAATACTCAGCTTTCAAGAAACAAAAAAAGCCTTATCAAGTAAAACTGACTTAAGTAAAGTGTTTTGCATATATTTCATCGATGCAAATGCTGTAACTCATGCCTACAGATTTTTTTTGCATATAGCATGTGAATAGGGACAAAACACCCCACAATCACTTCTCTTCCACTTAGAATACAACTTGGTGCATTCTGCCCTTTGCTTCATCAGCTGAGGAAATACTGAAACACCACTTTGCAACTCTGATTTGCAAGCACCTTCATGTTAATAGGCCTGTAAATCTTCTAAAGATAGCAAACTTCACCAGTTTCAACTTAAATACCTCTTATGAAAGTAGACATGAAAAGTTATACCCTGGAAAATGAGATACAAGCCAGACTATAACTATTCATAACCAATGTTTCCAGCTCAAGAGAGCTGAACACACAACTTTTCCCATGTGAAGTGTCCCTGTCCTACCATGGAAGATAAAATTTATCTACTGGTTAGTTTTTTTTCACCATTCGCATGGAATTCAGGAAAAAGAGTCCTTCATGCACTGTTCTTCAGCTTCCTGAAATCCTCCAGTTACAATGTACCTGAACAAACTACCACTTCCTCCACAAAAAAAGAAAAAAAAAAGAAAAAAAAAAGAAAAAA